>CM076985.1:6614289-6616789 GCA_039105355.1 Benthosema pterotum
ATAAACAGTGCACACACACACACACACACACGCACACACGCGCACACACACGCGCACACACACACACACACACACACACACACACACACACACACACACACACACAACACACACACACACACAACACACACACACACACACACACACACACACACACACACACACACACACACACACACACACACACACACACTTCAATAAGAAATGTCACAGCGATATCTGTTACAACGCATTTAAACTTTAATTAATCTTTCATCAAACCTCCATACAGATAAATATTGTTTCATCGATACAGATAAATATCTCACTGATTGGACATCATTATTGTTGTTATGATCAATGGTATCGTTATCGGAGTGTAAAAAACGTTGCATTCAATCACATACAGTATAGAAAAGGCACTTTGACGTCATGCGACATTGACACGATGATAAGGTTTGGAATGGAGAAAAAACTTTATATTTATCCGTCTATGTCAGGGGTTTTCAACCTTTTTCATCTCAGGGACCACCATTCATTCAGGATTTGAGCCACGGACCACCATTTCAGGATATGTTAGCCCCACAGACCCCAAATCTAAAGATTTATGTTGCTTTTGTCCACAATTCCAGGCTGGATTTGGGAAACAAAAGGAGCAAAACATACATTCCAAAATGGCTAATTCAGATGAATATTTTAACTCTTGAGAGTGTAAAAATGTTCTCAAGAGTTACATCTGGTTAACCAACTTAGCTGAGGACCACCTGAAACCCTCTCAAGGACCACTGGTGGTCCCCGGACCACTGGTTGAAAACCCCTGGTTTATGTTAATCATGTGTTTGGTCCAAAGGCCACAGACGGCGTGGATAAACAACGTTTCCGAGTAAAGACACAACTTCATCTGGTTTAATTCTATTCCGCATTAAAAACTCAATGTCTGACCTTCAAGCATACTTCAATGACCTTCAGTAAACCTCTTCATGGTGGAAGACGTGAATCGCTGGCCTGATGACCATGCATCAGCAGGACTTTAGGAGGGTCTCTGTGTCCATTTTGTAACGATATCAAAGCGGATCGCTGGAACTCATTGATTATTAAAGGGGAATTCCACCCATTGGACTACCCGTTTCAGATTTATTTTATTTATTGTTTGGCGTTTCATCCTTCAGCGACCCGACACCCGACTACCCTGCTTTCATTAGGTATAGTCCCAAACTCTTTGTTGTCGTTTTCACCAAGAAAGATTAAGCCTTAATCTAGATTTAATTAACGTTTATCTATAAATTTAGTTGCAAAAAAAAAGAAAAAAAGTTAAACCTAGATTTCCCTAATTTTAGTTTAGTTTTGAAAAAAATCATTTTAATCCTGGTTTTAATTCCCATAGTAAACCTGGATTAATAGTAAACCTGGATTAAACCGGGTTGCACCACTACTTTAAACTTTGGTTTAAATATAAACAGGGTCATTAATTCTAAACCAGCAGCAGATTGCCCTAATCCATAAAAAATAAATAAAAACATTGATTCAATATTTGCTTTGTTTGTTTGTGTTTTCTATCTTGGTCTTAATTTTCATAGCAAACCAGAATTAATGGCAAACCTGTTGCAGCTCTACTTTAAATTTGGATTCAAGTATAAATGGGCTTATTTATTAAAGGGGAACTCGACCCATTTTCAACATTCTAATATGTCATTAGTATACCCTAGAGGTGTTGGGTGGACGTGATAAAAAAAAATTCCCCCATTCTGTGTTCCCAAGAAATGGAGGTCTGAAGAAAACCACTAACATGGTGAAACATCTTGATGACATCATCAAGATGTGTTTTCACCATGTTAATGGATTTCTTTAGATGCTTCTTTTTTTCTGAGAGCGTACAAATGGAACCAAATTTGGTTGCATTTGTACGCTCTCAGAAAAAAATGTTGAAAATGGGTAGAATTCCCCTTTAAAGCTAAAGCAGCAGTCGAGGTGGTTTAAAGGTAAAGGTGGCAGTGTATATGTGTTGGCATATATGAGCACCTCAAAGAAAACTAAGACCATGAAGTGGAATTTTACAATTATGATGAATTTAAAATGCAGTACAGATTCAGCAAAGAATTCTGTCTGCTGTTTGTTTAAAGGACAAAATCAATAACGTTTAATCTATGAAATAATCGCAGTTTTAATCACAATTTAATGATTTTTAATCTCAGATCCGTTAATGCTAGCATGACTTGAAGAAAGAAACGTGACAGAGGCAGCAGGAGTTCAAAATAATAATTTAAAATAAATGTATTTCAGATGTCAAATATTTATTAAGCCGTGCCTCGAATGAAGTGGTGCAACACGGATTGAATTAAAATTGGTCTGGGATCAACACATGTCTATTTAACACTAAACTAAGCTTTACTTAATCTTTCTTGGGGGAAAACGACCCCAACAAGTATAATGGAGCTTATGGAATAAATACCTAGTGTCTTTCCAGGGCCTGTTACTTTAAGGAGGGGGTCTATAAAGGAGGCCCGCAGGTTAGTAATGAAAT
>CM076985.1:6619289-6729289 GCA_039105355.1 Benthosema pterotum
ACATCAGGGGCTCCAGGCTGTTTATTTAGTTATTTTATATAGCACTATATTGCCTTTATCTGTTGCACTACTGTTACTTTTCCAAAAAAAAAAAAAACATCCCATCACCCACTGGGCCAAGCAAAGCTTTCTGATTGGCGGGGGACTTGCCTGTAGATCCCATTAGGCCGTACATGCGCTGGAAGTCCACCATCAGCAAAACGGTTAGCCGCCTTGTTTTAAGCCCTGTGTCGGCACTGCGATATGAATTGCTTGTAAAATGGAACACTTTTCCCCTCCATTAAAAGCAGCTTTTTATTTTTATTCAAGTGCAAGCATGTATTGTAACAGCATATGGAACATTTTGCTGTATCTTTTTCAATCTTTTTTTCCCAATATCCATTTATAAATGCACAAGGTAAGAGAGTCAGTGTCAGACACACAGTGGTTGTTGTACCATTTTTTAAGAAATAAATAATCAGATTATTTTTCTTTTGCACCGATTCCTGATAAAACATATGTCTATCTAAATGTTTCATTAAGACATTCAGCTCCACGGTAGACGACCGAAAACCGACCGTGGTACTTGTGCTCTCTCTGCTTGTGCTAGTAATTGTAGAGTAAAAATGTTTCCACGACCGATAGGATACCTGCCACTACCGATAGGATACCTGCCACGACAGATAGGATACCTGCCACGACCGATAGGATACCTGCCACGGCAGATAGGATACCGGCCACGACCGATAGGATACCTGCCACGACCGATAGGATACCTGCAACGACCGATAGGATACCTGCCGCGACCGATAAGACACTGCTGCGACCGATAGGTTACCTTCCTCGACCGACATCTGCTACGACCGATAGGATACCTGCCGATGATAGGATACCTGCCACTACTGATAGGATACCTGCCACGACTGATAGGATACCTGCCACGACTGATAGGATACCTGCCACGACTGATAGGATACCTGCCACGACCGATAGGATACCTGCCACGACCGATAGGATACCTGCCACGACCGATAGGATACCTGCCACGACCGATAGGATACCTGCCACGACTGATAGGATACCTGCCGCGGTGGAGAGGATATCTGTCGTGGCATTATAGGAAAAAAGCTGCAAAAAAAAGGTTGCGACTGTTACTATTGGTCAGGACCCATTTACAATCAGCTGCGACCGTCTGAATCAGTCGCAAGTTGATTTTGCTCCACTTGAGAGAGAGAGAGATGTTAAAAATAAAAATAATAAATTCATAATGAAATTCATAAAGAAAAATAATAAAAATAACAAAAAAAACATAAATATAATGAAATTATCTAAAACAAAAGAGTAAAGAAAGAGAGATAGAACGAATTTATAAATCAAGTGTGTGTGTGTGTGTGTGTGTGTGTGTGTGTGTGTGTGTGTGTGTGTGTGTGTGTGTGTGTGTGTGTGTGTGTGTGGGTGGGGGGGGGGGGGCGGGGGAGTAGGCGTTTAGAATATTGTCTGCACAGAAGGATTGTGAAGGCGTTGCACAAATTTATCATCAAATTTGCTTTCAAACCGACTGAAAAATGGAGCCAGATTCATCTCATTCTGTCTGTTTAGACGTAATATAAACCACAGGACAGACATTTTTTCTTTTCGGTCGCCACTCTTCTGCTTCCCTGCTTGATTTATCACCGCGCAGTTCTCTGAGCAATCAATTCAATTTCACCCTTTACTGAAATACACACCGCGTTTTTTTTCTCTCTCTCTCTGCGTTTTGCTATGCATGCGCGCGCAAACGCGCAACACACGTGCACACACACGCGCAACACACGCGCACACACACGCGCACACACACACACACACACACACACACACACACACACACACACACACACACACACACACACACCAGGGGCGGATGTAACCTTTTCCAATTGGGGGGGGGGGGGGGGGGCAGAATAGATGGTATGGGGGTGGCTTCATCGCCCGTGTCGCTTCGTGCCCCCATACCATTTTCAGAAATGTTTCGAATACTTTTAAATATGTGATAGAATCTGGTGCTATGGTCCTCATGTAGGCCAAGGCTGTTTTCCTTTTAGAGCCATCTAAAGTATATTTTTCTTTTTTTTGTCTAAAATCGTTTTTTTATTCATAATAAATTGCTCCAATTCCCTTCCTTGAGTGATGCATCATAAGCTTACATTGCATACTTTAATAATCTGTATAAAAAAAATAAAATAAAATGAAAATTGACCCTGGGGGCTGGGCTACTTGCGCCTCAAAGTATCTGATTGTGACACAATTATAACCACTGAAATATCTTGGGATGTTTTGCAATGCCGTCATGTTTGGTGGTGGGGCAGACTGGGCATTTAGGGGGGCATTGCCCATGCCTATGCCTAGATCCGCCCCTGACTGACACACACACACACACACACACACACACACACACACACACACACACACACACACACACACACACACACACACACACACACACACACACACACACACACACACACACACACAGGCTTGCTGCAGAGAAGCAGCGCTGCTCCCTACTGGTGGACAACGGTACTGCTAGCCAGCAGAAGACGAAGTGTGATGGAATAAATCAGGGGTTTTCAACAGGTCCTTGAGAGGGTTCCAGGTGGTCCCCAGCTAAGTTGTTTAACCAGATGTAACTCTTGAGAGCGTAAAAATGAAACCAAATGGACCCTGGCGGGTCCATTTGGTTTCATTTTTACGCTCTCAAGAGTTAAAATATTCATCATGTGAATTAGTCCTAATCTACACAACTAGAAGATTAATGGTCATGGACAGAAGCAAAAGAAATCTTTAGTTTGGGTGGGTCTGTGGGGCTAAAATGTCCTCAAATGGTGGTCCTCCGTGACTCAAAATGCTGAATAAATGGTTGGCCCTGGGATGAAAAAGGTTCAAAACCCCTGGAATAAATGGATGAATATGGATGAATGAATGGATTCTTTTCTTTTCAGAAATGGAGATTTACAGTACAAGTCAAGTACAACAACAACAGCAGCAACAAATCTGAAACTTTGATTGGAGACACTAGTTAAAGCTCCTGTATGTAATTTTATGGTTAAAATAATAATTACATTGTTTATTATTGTTTTTATGTTTTTAGATCATCTACCAAAAAAAATCGAGTCTTTTGCTTCTTTAGGCGCGCCAGGAGGCCTCCAAAGAAATCCCTATAAGCTTTGTCATTGGTTAACAAATAGTCCCGGTGGGAGTACTTCTTAGCCAATCAGGAAGAGCCTTGCTGAGCTGCCTCTGATTAAAGGGAAATTTCACCCATTTTCAAAATTTTCCTGAGAACTTTAATCCCTGTAGATACTAGATATTTTCAGGAAGTGATAGAATAACAAAGCGGTCAAAAACAATGAAGATAAAGAAACACAAACACTGTGTTTGTGAACAAATTGGTTTAAAAGACAGAATTTAACTCCACCTCACCTCCACTCTATTGGCTCATTTTGAGTCTGTTGGAGACCCCCCTCACAAATTAGCACCACCTTCCCTGAGCCCGGTGAATATTTTGTTTTCATGATTTGTTGACAACAACAAAGTTCTGGACCGTCTGCAGGACGAAGCAAGTGTCTGTCTGCAGGGAAACAGCTGCAGTGTCAAAGTAGAAGCAACGTAGAGGGGGGAAATAGCCATACACGTACCCAACAACATGTGCCAAAAAATGGGTAGATTTTCACTTCACTCTGTATTTAAAAAAAAAAAAAAAAAAAAAAAAAACAAAAAAAAAAAAAAGTTTTTTTTTCTTTTTTTTAAAATTAAATAGTTTTTTAATTTCCTGAAAAAGAACACATTATTGCGTGATCACGTATTCACTATCGCATCAGCAAAAGCCAATCAATATTAAGCTGGCCTGTTATTATTATACTATAGCATCAAAAAACAAGCTTGTGGATTTGTGGTGAGCTTATTATCTGTCATATAATACATCCGTTATGTTTTGAGAGGTAGTATATGACGTGGGGACCGGTGGTTCATTCAGAAAACAATTTAAAGGTAGGGTAAGTGATTTGAAATTCATCCTGTAGTTCCAGCCTGGTGCACTAGGGGCGCCAAACAGTAGCTACACTATGTGAGCCTGCTGCTCGATCCTGATTGGAGGAGAATTCGCTACCACCTGGGGAAGTTTTATTAGCTCCTCTGCTAACGTGGGGGAGGGGGAAACTCCATATATGGTTTCCACACCTTATAATAGAGCATTTTAACAGAATCTGACAAAAGTGAAATCACTTCCCCTACCTTTAAATACAAACTGCCCTGTCCACGTGCACAAAGCAAACCAGTGTGCGTGCTCTCGGGGCGCTTGTGCATGAATTCCACCCGCCTGCAGTACCAAACTTGGTTGATTCAAGCCTGGAGGCGCCGTCGGTGGACGTGCTTTACGCGGTGTTACGACTCACCTGTGGGCGTGGTCCTCGCTCGAAGGAATCTCCCCCAGGTTGGCCACGGATGTAACGCGCGTGCCGATTGGCTGGTTGGCGTTGACCTCCGTTGCCATGGTGACGGTGGCCGAGGTCTCGTTCATGCCCAGGAGCTGACCTGGAAACGGGACGGGACGGGACGGGTGGGAAAACCACGGAAGTTAACCGATTGTGTCCTGTCTAGATTTCTAGTTTCTGAATAACATAATATTCAAAGATTTGCACCACGTTTTCACGATTTTTCAAAAAATAGCAGAGATACAAGCTCATAGCGCGCCACTCGGTGGCGCGCTATGAGCTTGTAGATCTGCTATTTTTCATAATGCTTAGAACACCGAAACACGTTCAGTACACTAAGGGTTTTAAAGGGGAATTCCACCCATTTTCAACATTTTACTATGTCATTAATGTACCTTAGAGATGTTGTGTGGACAAAATAAAAATAAAAAGTTGTTCCTGGAAATGGAGGTCTGGAAAAATATCATATAACATGGTGAAGTTGTGTTTCACAATTTTAATGATTTTTCTTTTAGGACCTTTTTTCTGAGAGTGTACAAATGGAACCAAATGGACCCGCTAGGGACCATTTGGTTCACATTGCTTTGATCAACGTCAACAAGCAATGTCAATTATCGACGTTGGCTTTTCACGTTTCTATAGAAAGGTCAGATCCTTTTGGTTTCATTTTTACGCTCTCAAAGAGTTAAAATATTCGTCATGTGAAGTAAAACCAAATCTACACAATTAAGGAAATGCACGTTGTAGAAGAATGGGCATTGATCTGTATGTTTTCGTGTTTTGTTTTCCCCCAATCCACCCTGGAATTGTGGACCATCTTTAGTTATTGGGATTCTGTGGGGGCTAAAATGTCCTCAAATAGCGGCCTGTTGCTTAAATGCAGAATAAATAAATAGTGGGCCCTGGTATGAAAAAAGGTTGAAAACCCCTCATTTACGTCATTGGGAGATGAAGGGTTAACAGAAAAGAAAAGATTATATTTCATTGTCTATTGCATATATCGACAGTCAACAATGAATTATATGTACAGTGTATATGGTGACAGGTGTCAATCAATCAGCACTCACCTCTCTCCTTGCAGAAGTCCTGTAGACTCATGGTGAACGGCGTCAGCAGCTCTCCTACGGCAGCCTGGATGGACACACTGAACTGATCCTCTTTGGTGCTGCAGCGGAGATAAACAGACACACCGGACCCATGAAGCGTAAATAACGTACATTCCGAAAATAGTTTTTAATACTCAAAGGGGAACTCCACCCATTTTCAACATTTTAATATGTCATTGATATACCTTAGAGAAGTTGTGTGGGCATGATAAAAAAAGCTCCCCCATTTCTGTATTTCCTAAAAATGGAGGTCTGAAAAAAAATCTTTAACATGGTGAAATACATCTGATGACATCATCAAGATGTATTTCACCATGTTAATGATTTTTCTTTCAGACCCCTTTTTTCCTGAGAGGGTACAAATGGAACCAAATGGACCCGCTAGGGTCCATTTGGTTCACATTTGTTCCCTCTCAGGAAAAAAAAGTGAAAATGGGTGGAATTCCCCTTTAAGGACCTGATACACCTAGCAAATGTTTTGATCAATATCAACAAGAAACGTCAATTATCAACGTTGACTTTTAATGACTTTTATGCAAATTGATCAACTCCTGGTTTGTTCAGAAAAGTCAGATCAGTCACATTTGTATCCTCTCAGGAAATTCTTGAAAATGGGTGTAATCCCGCTTTAAAAGGATCCCTAGCTAATGAGGCAAATATGGACTAAATACATTATACTTACCCTCTATAACTAGAATTGAACATTTAAAAAACACATAGAATAAGCTCTTTAAACACATAGAATAAGCTCTTTAAAAATAGTTCATGTTTTTACTCCGCAGTAGAAGTAATGGAATGCATCAAACAACAACATATTTTGTCCACCTAATAGTTCACCCTGTTTGTTTTACAGTGCTTTATTTCACCAGTGGGGGTCGCCATTGTCATAACAAACAGAGCAGTGTATATATACATCAGTGGTGCCCACACTTTATCGACTTGAGAGCTACTTTCAAAATGACCGGCTCAACAAGATCTACACATCGAAAAACGTTATTATTCCATTACTGAAAATCCATTTCAAGGCCCCCTAGAAGGTTTCAGCTTTCAAAGAGTTGGTGATGGTGTTACGAATAATGCACGAATAATGCAATAGCGTTTAAGAATAATGCACTAATAATGAAAAATGGAGGGGAAGAATTGGAAGGTTTTCCTGCATATGCTATTAATGACGTCTGAAAACAGTATTCGAGTTCGTGAACTAAGAACTTTCACCTTTTTTGCCACAATTGGGAAAGAGAACTGGCAAAACGTTGGTCAAAATAACAATTATTGTCCATTTTCCAATTTGGGCAGCCCTGATATACATGGATGTTTTACGTTGCAATGCTGGGTAATCATGGAACGTTCCATAGCTGGACTCCTACTACAGATCTGTCCTGTGACGTCATCCCTAGGACAGGCCATGTGATAGGTGTGTGTGTGTGTGTGTGTGTGTGTGTGTGTGTGTGTGTGTGTGTGTGTGTGTGTGTGTGTGTGTGTGTGTGCGCGTGTGCGTGTGTGTCTCACCACAGCTGGAAGGAGGCTGCCTGCGTGGAGTCGTTGAAATCGATGCCCACCGAGACGGTAACGGAGGAACCAGGATCCAGACGATCTGAGAGAGAGAGAGGGAGAGAGAGAGAGAGAGAGAGAGAGAGAGAGAGAGAGAGAGAGAGAGAGAGAGAGAGACAGAGAGAGAGAGAGAGAGAGAGAGAGAGAGAGAGAGAGAGACAGACAGACAGACAGACAGAGAGAGACAGAGAGAGAGAGAGAGGGACAGAGAGAGACAGAGAGACAGAGAGAGAGAGAGAGACAGAGAGACAGAGAGACAGAGAGAGACAGAGACAGAGAGAGAGACAGAGAGAGAGAGAGAGAGAGAGAGAGAGAGAGAGAGAGAGAGAGAGATGGGGGTGTTAACAGAGCGTAACAGACAGGCGTGGGGACGGTTGGAACGGCCGTCTTGTGTTTCTGTAATGTTTCACAAAGCGAAGGCCACCGTCTGAGAAATCCATCTTTCAATCCATCTCTCTCCCCGAAACACAATGAAGGTCTTTTCTAGCGTTATATCCAAAACACCATGCCTGTCAACTGACTGACACACACACACACACACACACACACACACACACACACACACGGAAAGTGAGACAGAGACGGGGAGGAGACAGCAGGCAGAAAGGAGTAAAAATGAATATATATATATATATATATATATATATATATATATATATATATATATATATATATATATATATATATATATATATATATATATATATATATATATATTAGGCCCGGGACTTTAGCGCGTTAATTGAGACTAATTAATTACAGAAAATATAGCGCGTTATAAAAAATAACGCATTTATTCGCACCTTTTCTTTGTCCACCATTGGAACGGAACGTTTGTCACTGATGGCCCATTCACACCATTGAAGTGGAACGTTTCTCACTGTATCACCGTTTCACACCTACCCAATATGCTAACGCACACGGAAGCGGCAGTCCACCCGGAGTCACGACATTGAGGAGTCAGAAACTGAGCGCTTGAGCGCTGTTCAAATGGCCTGAATAGGGACAAACTGCAGTTGAAGTCAATGTAGAAGAATCGCCATTGGTCTACTAGCTCTATGGAGTAAACGTAACTCAGTCTATACTCTAAAGCTCCGTCCGCCTCGTCGTCCTCTTCCCCCGCAGCAAAAACAAAACAAAACAACTCGCAACATGAACAACAAACCAGATGAGCAAGCATTACTCGGCCCCGTTGATGGCAAATTTAGATTTAAGCAAAGAACGGATGGAAGCGTGGACAAAAAGGCAGTTTATGCAACAAAGAATGTGCATACCATCGCAGCAGTTCGAGCCTCAAATCACATCCAACATGTTGGAGCTAGTGTTACTGTCCCCGTTTCGTAGAAATCTATGTAGAAGAGCCGCCATTGGACTGACCCCGTGAAGAGAAGGGAGCTTGGGTAAGTCTTTCTGCATTCTGGCTAGTACCAGAGCGACGTTGAGGTGTCCGACATTCAATGGCTTGAATAGGGACAAACTGGAGTTGGCGACCGGCGCTCATCAGTGCAGCTGGAGTCGAGTTCATATTGGCTGTAGCCGTGTGTGTGTGTGTGTGTGTGTGTGTGTGTGTGTGTGTGTGTGTGTGTGTGTGTGTGTGTGTGTGTGTGTGTGTGTGTGTGTGTGTGTGTGTGTGCGTGCGTGCGCTCAGATGATCAACTGACGTGGGCTTTGGGCAAACGGTTTGATCATAGTAGCCTAGTTCAGAGTAGTTCACTTCACTGTGTTTATCTGACACTAAATTGCATGATAATAATGACTGCTAAATGTACGCAAATGTATGCTCCAGAACAATCAGCGCTGTGTGTGTGGCACTGCCAGTATTTTATTTATTTTGCCCCAGAGTCAATTATTGTACTGGACTGACTGAGAAATGCTAACGTTTGTACTTGAATTTGGTAAATAAGAAGAAGAAAAAAAGAAAAGAGGAAAGCTTTGGAATTGGGGAATCTTTTTGAATCGAGAATTTAAAAAAAAAAAATCTAGAAATCTAATTTTTGGATCGAATCGTGACCCAGAAAATTGATACTGAATTGTATCGTGGGACACCCACAGATTCACAGGCCTAGTATTCAGTTCATTGCTTCACTCATTCAGTTCATTGCTTCACTCATAATATAATAAGGGTAATAATAATAATAATAATAATAATAATAATAATAATAATAATAATAATAATAATAAATTCAGTTCAAAAATGTGCTTTCTCACTTTTCTCAGGTAAATAATAATATGCGATTAAAATGAGATTAATTGAGATTAATTAATTATTGAGCCTCTAATTAATTAGATCAAAATTTTTAATCGAGTCCCACCCCTAATATATATATATATATATATATATATATATATATATATATATATATATATATATATATATATATATATATATATATATATATTATATATATATATATATAAAGTGGACAATATAACATGGAATTTGACAGGACGCGGAAAAGGAACTCTGTGCTCTGAGGTTTCGATGGGATTGAATACATTGACCCTTTAACACTATGAGCTGCAAGAACGGAGATCGTCGTCCTCATGAAAAAAGTCCCATGGTGCTGCAAGAGCATCCATTGATCAAAAAAGGGAGATTAATTAATCGAAAGCGGAGCTCCGGAGACTACTGTATGAAATGGTTCAAATTGCAGTCCACCTTGTAAAATGCATTTTAACAAAACAATTAAGTACAGACGTTGCATGTGCAGAAATAGCATCTTATGATCTAAGTTGCCACAATACATTAATTTAGAAGAAAAACATATACCGTGTTTTACTGAACCCATCATTTCTTCTTAAATTATACAACTTGTTTTGTTTTTTCAGCTAAATGTGATGTTTTTATCCATGTACATCAGTAGAAAGACGTTTTTACTAGCCATATTTTCCAATGCATTGCAGTGTTAAGTTTAAATGTAGAAGAAGTTATCACTACCAAAACAGTTAGTCGTTCTGACAACATTGCGCTCAAGCTATGATCAAGTATTAAAATTAAGGCTGTTGAAAATAGTTAATTAATGGGATTAAATTAATTTTGTTGATTAATCTGATTAAAAAATTTAACGCAATTAACTCATGTGCACACTAACTCAACCCACTGAGCATTTTCTCATTGAAAGAAATGGGCACAGCAGGGTATTACGGAGACATATAGCTGTGTGTCTTCCTGTAACCAGAGCCATAGAGTATAGCTGGAGGATCTACAAGCATTGAGGGCTTGTAGATCACCTATTTTGATCAATATTTTAAAGTTAAATGGTTATGTTTTCACAGATTCTGTTTCTTTTTTAAATGTTGAAATCCTGTACAGGAAAACATGGCATATTTTGGACATAGTTCGAATGGCGATTAATCATGATTAAATTAATTTTGAAGCTGTGATTAATTTGATTAAAATTTTTAATCATTCAACAGCCCTAATTAAAATACAATATGATAATTGACTGTGCCTTTACTAAGGATCTGTCACTTGATCTGGTGCAACATGACTATGGTCAAAAGCTTGGTCAAAAACATACACAGTGTAGACAAATGGTTTTGCAGATTTAACGTGTTTGAGGTCCTAATTAAAACATCAGCCATGTTGTGAAATAGAATATCTGTTACTACGGCTGTTTGCTGAAGAAGTAAACTCACGCACATGCACGCACCAGGATGCATGTACTTGTGTTTGCAGGTATGTTCACTGTGTGTGTGTGTGTGTGTGTGTGTGTGTGTGTGTGTGTGTGTGTGTGTGTGTGTGTGTGTGTGTGTGTGTGTGTGCACAGCTTGTCTCAGATGTAGTATGACAGGATGGGGAGTTGTGAACCGGTGAGTTAAGAGGAGACAGATCTGACAGACCTATCCTCCACGCCTGCCCTGTTTCCATCTCTGAGGACAACTGAAGTCTTTTACAACAGTACAACGGAGTGGTTTCTCTCTCTATAGAGGAGGAGGAGGAGGAGGAGTTGGTGATGATGACCGCATTGAATAGAAGACGGCTCTGGTTATAAAGATGAGCCCCATTTTCCAAAACTCATTTGTGGAAAAAGAACATTCAATGTTAACAGTTTTCGTGCCGTGGAAATGAATCTACGTCACCCGTTATCATTATGATTTACAGTAACAACTGATGCCGCTGACGTTAACGCTACTTGACGTGACGTTACTTACCGGCGCCGGTTTAATACGATCCCCATGCTAACAGCAGCTAGCAGCGACCGCAGCGACCATTGCTAGACCATAACAAGGGACGGTCCAACCCGGAACCAAAAGTGTGTGTCCGTCCACTAACTTGTCCGTCGGGAAACATGGACCGAAATATGAAATATGACTTTTAGATGAAAATCGCTGGCACTGGCGACCTCCAAAAATATGAAAAAGGGCTGGCACTGAGAGAGTTAAATAGTATAGCCCCCGAATACAATCCTAAAAACAATGAGGTTGTATCCCATTTTTGTCTCCACCAGACCGAAGGCATGGTGGAAGAGTATGTTTTGCCCTCCGTCCATATGTGTGTGTGTGTCCGTTACCAGCTAATCTCCGGCGCCGTTCACTCAGTCGATGCCAAACTTTGCACACACACTGCCTGGATGCCGACGATGAACCTCTGCCCCAAATTTCCATTTTTCCAACAACGGCCCGTTATAGCGCCACCCTTAGGCAGCACACAATTTTACATATACCTGCATCGATCTGCATGAAATGCTGCATGTACAAGGACAATGATGAACCTTTGACCTGTATTTTTCATTTCAGCTTGTAATAGCATCCACCAGGGGGTGGCGATTTTTATTACTCTTCCAATGCCTCACATCATCCAAATGCCAAAGTCATAAGAATTAATGGCACGCTTTTAACATTGGCCTATTATAGCGCCACCAGGAGGCCACAACCTGACCTGGCCTGGTGGAGACCTGTACCCAGAACGGCACTTTTCTAGTTTAGGATATTTCCATTGAAAAAAAAAAAAAAAAAACATAGTCTTCCAGGCCAATAGGGTGGTATCATTATTATTATTATTATTATTATTATTATTATTATTATTATTATTATGGTCTATCCATTGATCCTCACCCCCTCGGCTCTCTGCCTGATAAAGACCATTCAATACACAATCAATGAGCCACAGTTCACGCTTCAGAGCACACTACGATTCTTTCCTTTTCCTTCTGTGTGTGTGTGTGTGTGTGTGTGTGTGTGTGTGTGTGTGTGTGTGTGTGTGTGCGTGCGTGCGTGCGTGCGTGTGTGTGTGTGTGCGTGTGTGTGTCAGCGCATATATTTTCTGGCTGTGATCAATAGATATCAGGTGGGATTAGCTTGTGTAATAATGGACTGATTTCAGGCTTCAGAGAGAGAGAGAGAGAGAGAGAGAGAGAGAGAGAGAGAGAGAGAGAGAGAGAGAGAGAGAGAGAGAGAGAGAGAGAGAGAGAGAGAGAGAGAGAGACGGGGAGAGCCCCGTGTCTCACCTATAGTGTATAAAACAGTACATGCAGAGGCCCCGTGTCTCACCTATGGTGTATAAAACAGTACATGCAGAGGCCCCGTGTCTCACCTATAGTGTATAAAACAGTACATGCGGAGGCCCCGTGTCTCACCTATAGTGTATAAACAGTACATGCGGAGGCCCGTGTCTCACCTATAGTGTATAAAACAGTACATGCAGAGGTCCCGTGTCTCACCTATAGTGTATAAAACAGTACATGCGGAGGCCCCGTGTCTCACCTATAGTGTATATAAACAGTTTATGCGGAGGCCCCGTGTCTCACCTATGGTGTATAAAACAGTACATGCGGAGGCCCCGTGTCTCACCTATAGTGTATATAAACAGTTTATGCGGAGGCCCCGTGTCTCACCTATGGTGTATAAAACAGTACATGCGGAGGCCCCGTGTTCTCACCTATAGTGTATAAAACAGTACATGCGGAGGCCCCGTGTCTCACCTATAGTGTATAAACAGTACATGCGGAGGCCCCGTGTCTCACCTATAGTGTATAAAACAGTACATGCGGAGGCCCCGTGTCTCACCTATAGTGTATATAAACAGTTTATGCGGAGGCCCCGTGTCTCACCTATGGTGTATAAAACAGTACATGCGGAGGCCCCGTGTCTCACCTATAGTGTATAAACAGTACATGCGGAGGCCCCGTGTCTCACCTATAGTGTATAAAACAGTACATGCGGAGGCCCCGTGTCTCACCTATAGTGTATAAACAGTACATGCGGAGGCCCCGTGTCTCACCTATAGTGTATAAACAGTACATGCGGAGGCCCCGTGTCTCACCTATAGTGTATAAACAGTACATGCGGAGGCCCCGTGTTCTCACCTATAGTGTATAAACAGTACATGCGGAGGACCCCGTGTTCTCACCTATAGTGTATAAACAGTACATGCGGAGGCCCCGTGTTCTCACCTATAGTGTATAAAACAGTACATGCGGAGGCCCCGTGTTCTCACCTATAGTGTATAAACAGTACATGCGGAGGCCCCGTGTCTCACCTATAGTGTATAAAACAGTACATGCGGAGGCCCCCGTGTTCTCACCTATGGTGTTGAAGGCGCTCATGGGGAGGCCTCCGGGCTTCAGGTGGACCCCCTCCAGGGGGTCCCCGGTGGTGTTGGTCAGGGTGAGGTGGACCGACACCATGCTGGCGTCGTACAGGCAGGCCCGGCGGGGGAAACAGTACGAGGCCTGGAGACCCCGTCCCGTCATGTGGTGGAGGAGCTCGAAGCTCCGCGACGGAGGGCCGAAGGACTGGTCACTGAGAGATACCTGATGAAGACACACACACACACACACACACCACACACACACACACACGCACACGCACACGCACACACACACGCACACGCACACGCACACGCACACGCACACGCACACGCACACGCACACACACACACAAAACATTTTATTTTGGATTACAAGAGGTGCAGTCCCTCAAAACAAAATACTCAGACCAGTCGCAATGTCGCGACATTGAGGGGTCAGAAATCTGAGCCCTTCGGGACAGCTGTCGCAGCCTGAAAAGAGGGACAAAAAGAGGGACGTTTCCAAAATTGTAGTGAATTGAAGTGAACGGAGTTTGCGACAGCGTAACTCTGTCTATACTCAGGGCTTTCACGTTATTCCTATTCCTTCCTTCATCCTCTTTTAGTGCAACTTGTACCTAAATGACCGGTATGTTTTGTTTCATATATTGTTGCTGACGTAATGCTTATGTTTTTGTGAATGTATGGGACCCGAATGGAAACAAGACCGCGAGGTCTTTCTTCGGTGATTCTCCTTTTAGACCATAATTGTGTATAGCTGTACCTATTTTCTTGTACTGCACATATATGTTTGTCTAATAAAATTATCAATCAATCAATCAATCAATCAATGACTTTCTACAGATCTCCATTTTCTAGGAAACACAGATATATTAAGGACACAGTAAAGTGAAAATGGGTGCAACTCCCCTCAAACCGATTAAGATAAAAAAATAAAAAAACACATGGACCCGCGTTGTGAGGTTGCAGGTTGTTAATAAATGTAAAAGATTAAAACAATGTGGTAGTATGATTTAGCTGTGAGGTTTCAACAGTTCCTTATAGCGTTTCTGTCGCAAGCGCGTGCGCGCACATGCACGCGTGTGCGTTGCATGCGCTTGCATGTGAGTCCCAGGAGCTGTCATGCTGTCGTGCGAGTGTGGAGAAAGCCTTTAGGCGCAGAACAAGGCGTGGAGGAGATGAAAACTCAGCGTTTCTCCATCCACTGTGAGATTATCGTGTTAGAAAAAAAAACGACCGCCATCCATTCCACTCTGCAATCTGCAGCCAGCGGGACTGAAGGGAGAAACTTAGAAAGAAGATATAAATATAGGCTACATTAATAAATATATATGTAGTGGAAAAAAAATAATAATTCAATTGTAACCGATGACGACCTTGAATCAAAGTGCGTCGCGGTTCTAGAAACGATATGTGATGCATTATGATGGCTCCCAGAACCGTGCAGAGATCAATGGGAAAATGATGCATTTATATTTCACAATTTAAGTATTTATCAGATGCGCTTAAATCAGAGTGACTTACATTAAAAGCAATGAACAGAAGAAAAAACAAAACAAAATAAAAAAGATCATATACACACAAATTAGTTGCATTTGCAATTTAAGCACTAAAACGTGGTAAAACATCATGTGCATACAAAGTAGTTAATGTTTGTCAAACATGAGCTGAGAAGAAAAACTGATGTCTAGTTAAATATGCTATCTAGGATACCTATGCTATGTTGGAAAAGTGCTATGGGCTGAGATGGAGTCGGAAGAGGTGTGTTTTCAGACTGCGGCGGAAGGAAAGTTCATTCCCTATAGTTTAAATTGGGAGTGAATCTGCAATTCTGACTGCAATGGGAAGTTCATTCCATAGTTTAGATAGGGAGTGAATCTGCAGTTTATATTGGGAGTGAATCTGCAGTTCTGATTGCAAAGGGAAGTTCATTCCATAGTTTAGATTGGGAGTAAGTCTGTGGTTCTGACAGCAATGGGAAGTTCATTCCATAATTTATATTGGGAGTGAGTCTGCAGTTATAAATACAATGGGAAGTTCATATAGTTAGGATGGGGGGTGAGTTTGCAGTTCTGACATTCCATATAGTTTTTCGGATGGTTTGTTGGCACAAAGTCAAACACAGCTAATGGGACCACCAGAAAAAAAAATACAGTATACAGCATATCGCTTTTATCCAAAGTGATTCACCCATTCACACACCTTGAAATGTAACTGAATTGGGCTGGAGACTGGACTGTTGATTTCGTCGTCTAAAACTATGACGAAAAGTTTGTCGACTACCTTTTTTTCACCAACCAAAAGTACACCAAAACTAAACATTTCTGTTTAGCTTTGGTGCAGTTTTGGACAGGATGACGGAAACTGAGATTAAATACACTGATAATTTGGCCCAACAATTTGGCGCGTGCTACGCTCTGAATATAGCAGATCTACAAGCTCTGTCAGCTGGTAGATCTTATATTCAACAGATGAAGGCGAAGCGTAATCCTGTCATTACGAAGGCATCAAGGCCTGAGCCTATTTCAGGTGAGAAAATAAACTTAGATTTAGCTTTCACACCACAAATATTTACTGCGATTAAAACGAATCCTGCTCCGTATTGTCATAAAACATGCTTCGTTTGGCAGGTGTGAAGTCTCATTCGAATCCTAATGCGCATCAAAGAACCGCATTCTACCTCTCCCAAAACGGCCATCACTGTGAGGTTCCCAACTTGCATCGTGCCGAAGTAGGCCGATGACCCGACGGACACATACGGCGTAGCTTTTACTTCACTACTGTATACTAAATCAGATTTGACTTCTGTCAAATAAAACACAACAAACAGACTTTTAATCATTGTATCATTGATCTGTATGCACTCAAAACAACAACAAAGCTAAGTTAGGTGTTAATTGGATCATTTAATTATCAATTATGTCATGTTTTTCCTCCCACACGTTGCTAAATGTTAACACTAATAACCACTGGGAGGTTGTGTGGAGGAGTGGGGGACTCGTCTTACAAACAATTAATTAGCGTTACTTGTTGCAACTATTTAACGGCCAATTTGTGGATTAATCGTTTTAAATAACAACACTTTGGTGATAAATTGGACTACAAATCAGGTCATGTTTGTCTTGTTGTGGGGAGACGAGAAGCGTGTTGTTAAAATTAATTTTCGATACAAGCGTAGAGATGTTGCGTTGCCGTCATGAAGGAATGAATGAATGAATGGACTTTTTATTAACAGAATAGGAGATGTACACTAGTCCAATTCAACAAGAACTGTGATTGGATACACTAGTTAAGAACGCACAGTTAGAGATGTACAAAATAATTAACCTCTGTGAAGTCAGAAGCAGCAAATCACAGTGGAGGTAAAAGAGAAATGTACATAGAGGTGCCATGGCTTCATTGGGTCACTCCATACCAACAACATCCAGGCCATTTGCCGTTCACACGCTGTGTAGGGAACGCTCTGGCGCTAAAATGCCCTAGATCAGAGGTTTTCAACACTTTTTCACACCAGGGACCACCATTTATTCAGCATTTGAGCCATGGACCACCAGTTGATGACATTTTAGCCCCACAGAACCCCAAAGATTTATTTTTGCTTTAGTCCACAATACCTGCAGGCTGGATTTGGGAAGCAAAACAGGTAAGTTAACATACAGATCAAAATGACCATTAATCTTCTAGTCGTGTAGACTTGGGCTAATTAAGATGAAAAAACGTGTAAAAACGAAACAAATGGACCCTTGTGGGTCCATTTCGTTTCGTTTTTACGCTCTCAAGAGTTACATCTGGTTAACCAACTTAAATGGGGACCACTGGTGGTCCCCGGACCACCAGTTGAAAACCCCTGCCCTAGATTCATCATAAAGAAGTGAGAGCAGCTTCAATCTGGCCGCCGAGTGCGACGATACGCTCAGATATGGACGTACATACCGCACGTTTGCACAAATGCACGTGCAACCCTGCATTTTTGGACATCATTTACGAGAGGACGATCCCAACGCTAGCCGAAGATGCTGATTCGTTTAGCATCGAACCAGAGATTAAAGTGGAATAATCGATGGAGTAAACAAGTTACGTTATTATCGCCCTTGGCACACAAGGCAAACAACCTTGTTTTTTACCTTGTTTACCTTGTTTACAACTCGTTTTATCGCCCTTGTGGTGTAAGGAGTTAACAAAACTGAATTTGTTTTCCCATCTCATGAGTAGAACTCCACATAAGTACCCCACCCCTCACCCCCCACCGCCGACACAAAGCTAATTCATTTGATTCAATTTGTCTCCAAGGTCTTTGTGAGATTCCTCAATTAATCAGTCACCTGCTGACTGAAGGGAACGATTAGGCGGTGAAGTCAAACACATGTCTTTTACCCCCAACACACACACACACACACGCGCGCACGCGCACGCGCACGCGCACACGCACACGCACACGCACACGCACACACTACAGTAAGTACATTTACTTGTGTACCGACTGCATTTAAGCACATTTTTTTTAATACAGACACAGCTGTGATGGCAACAAACAAAAAACAAACACACACACACACACACACACACAAACTATAACTGTTCTCAGAGCTGCGACATTGAGGGGTCAGAAATTGTCTCCTGGTTTGCACACAAAAGGACACACACGGATACCTGCACGCACGCGCACGCACGCGCACGCACACACGCGCGCACACAGAGCCATGCACGCACGCACACGCGCAGACACGCACACACAGGTTTACAGGCTAATGGAGGCATGTCCCTGACAAAAAAGTTACCCACAGAACACAAAAAGGATTTTCAATACGGCCCCATATGTCTCCGCAACCAACCAACACCCCCCCCTCCCCCCATTCCTCTTAAGTCGTCCTTCACTGAGTGGTGCTGGTGGTGGAGGTGGTGGTTGTGTTTCATTCATATCTACGTCAGGGGTGGATGTAACATGTGGGGGGGCAAGAGAAAATGGTATGGGTGCGGCTTCATCGCCCGTGTCGCTTCGCGCCACGAGCGATGAAGCCGCACCCATACCATTTTCAGTTAGAGGACTTTTATTAGTCAAGTAAAGCATCAATAATAACATCAGTTGTTGTTGAAGTTGCAACAGACACGCAGCATGCCTAAAGCTAAAGGTCTGACTCAGAGAGTTTTCTGTTTTCAATGATGAAATGCTGTTGGTTTAGTGGCGACACAGCTGTAGTTAGCAGTAGTAGTGTTTCAAATCATTTTAATTATAAGCACTTCTTGGGTATCTTGGGTTGTTTCGGATGCCCCATCATGTTTGGTGGGGCAGACTGGGCATTTAGGGGGGGCATTGCCCCCCCGTGCCCATGCCTAGATCCGCCCCTGATCTACGTGTCGTCGGTACAGAGGTGCGGCGCGTCGACACCTCCATCAGGCTGTGTGCCGGGCGGCGCGGCCGTCCGTCACAGAGCCGAGACGCCACGGACGCCCGCCGCTTTCTCTCTCTCTCTCTCTCTCTCTCTCTATCCCCGCTCGCTCGCCCCCGTCCGCCGCCTCCTCTGTTTTTAATATGTCAGCGGGATTTTCAGGTCATTTAGCCAGAGAGGATGATGGGAGAGGAAGGCATCGCGGTGTGTGTGTGTGTGTGTGTGTGTGTGTGTGTGGGGGGGGGGGGGGGGGGGGGGGGGGGGGGGTAGTCGTAGCGTTTGAAGGTGACGGGCGTCTCTGTGCCATCAATCACCCCCGCGGCTTCCTTTAAGCCATTTAGGCCTAACGTAGCGTTTGAACTGGTACTGTACAGCAGTGGTTTTCAACTTTTTCATACCAGGGTCCCTCCAATTATTCAGCATTTTAGCCACGGACCACCTTTATGTCGAGTAATCTCTCTGACCCAAAAATTAGGTTTTTGTTAGGATGAAGGTGAGCGGGCGTTGGTCACGTCTTACCGTGTCAATTCTTCTGTACGGACGTCTTGAGAGCGTGAATGGCGTAGGGGGGTTCATTTAACGTTCTCAAGAGTACAAATCATCCGGTCCTCTGCATCATAGCGGACCACCAATTCCTTTAAGTCTTGCCTAGGGTTAAGTTGATACATAATAGAGGCTCTCAATCAAACTTCCTGGTTGGGTTGGGGGGACGGGTGGGGGGGTGTCAACCACCCCCCTCCCCTTCCTGTCTGACAGGAAGTCAAGGTGACATCGTCTATCCCGTCTCTTTATTTACTCTTGGCAGAATGAACCTCTCCGCTGTCCGACCGCGGGGAAAACCTCACATGTCCCTGAAGTCTGGGACTCGGGGTTAAAACCGTTTCCCTACAAGTTTAAATAATGTTTGGCACAGTTATAGCATTACTGTACAATGACCAAAGGTTGTTTTAAAGCAAAATAGCACATTAAGTCATTTCATCCATAGGAACTTGCCTGCACTGCACAGGGTTTGACCTCATCAAAGCCTTGGACATTCTCCATGTATGGACAGTATGGAATTCATTCCATATGTTGGTCTGACCTGGTCAAACCATAGACACTGTTCAGCCAGCCATGGTCAAACCCATATTTGGCACAAACAAGGGATTTAATTCCTTTTCGCTGATTTGTTCCTTCTGAGAAGTGATTATTTTGTACCACTCTAGATGTCTTCCTTCTATTATTCTAAACTAGTGTCCAAATGAAGTTTTTTTTTTTTTTTTTTTTTTCCCCAGATATGTTGCAGTATTTCCTTAACTTGTACTGTAACTCCATTTGTTTCTGTTGTCATTCATTCATTCAGTCCCGGGTCTCCAACACAGGTGGTACGGGTACCAACAGTGTTCCTTGACAGGATTCCAAGTGGTCCCCAGCTAAATGATGGTAACCAAATGGACCCTTATAGATATGTAACTCTTGAGAGCGTTAAAATGAAACTAACTGGACCCTCACGGGGCCATTTGGTTTCATCTTACTCTCAAGAGTTAAATTATATTTAAACATCTGAAATACCGGTAGTTCATTTTCAAGAATCTACACAATTAGAAAATGTAGAAGAATTCTTATTTTGAACAACGTTTTGCCAGTTGTTGCATCTCGCCTACATTGTGGACAGAAACTTGAAAATCTGTAGTTCTGCCAATTTCTGGAGTCACATGTTCAAATACTGGATTGTGATTGGCTTAAAAGAGTGGTGAATGGGACTAAACTCAACTAAACTCAACGTCAAATGAGACTAAACTCATTTGAGAGACTAAACTCGACGTCAAATGAGTTTAGTCTTAAGAGGCCAAACTCAACGACAAATGGTGGTCTGTGGCTAAAATGCAGGAGGAAAAAAAGTAGTGGGCCCTGGTATGAAAAAGGTTGAAAACCCCTGCTCCAACACTCTACATGTAAGGGGGGAAAAACATTGCAAATGGCAAATCATTTTGGGGAAGATGGCATAGATCAATCCTTGTAGAACGTTTGTAGCGAAACGTCCTTTGCAGATACGAGCTTTACTGCTGAGATGTTTATCGCGACAACGAGAGAGAGAAGAGAGAGAGAGAGAGAGAGAGAGAGAGAGAGAGAGAGAGTGACGAGAGAGAGAGAGAGAGAGAGAGAGAGAGAGAGAGAGAGAGAGAGTGAGAGAGAGAACGGAGAGAGAGAGAGAGAGAGAGAGAGAGAGAGATGAGGAGAGAGAGGATGAGAGAGAGAGAGAGTGTGTTGTGTGTGTGTGGTGTGTGTGTGTGTGTTGTGTGTGTGTGTGTATGTGTGTGTGTGTGTGTGTGTGTGTTGTGTTCTAACAGCGCGGCGTGTCAAATTGGTGATGATAAGTGCTCTTGAAGACACAGCTAGTGGCGCTCTCGCTCGCTCCGCGAGAGAGAGACCTACGCTGGACCTTGAGAGAGAGAGAGAGAGAGACAGAGTCTGGCACGTGCACACACACTGTGTAGTTGTGAGGCTAGGGGGGTGTGTCATAGACACAGGCTGACACCTGGGGGATAGTGGAGCCGTGTGTTTGTCCGATGTGGTCCTTCGAGCCGGATCGTGGTCATGTGACAGAGCAGCGAAGCGTTGAGGAGGACGACAGGGTGACAGGGATGTTTGCTTGACCCTCACTCTCTTTCTTTCTCTCTCAGGGTAGAGAAGGTACACCGTTCCCTCGCACAACAACTTGACGGACCAGTGCAAGAACTGTCTCCTTGTCTCGTCTTCGCGGTTAAGAAATGCCCAGGGGTTCGAGTCCCGCTGGGGTTGCGTACGTACAGGGACTACTCCTGTCTTAACCAGTTTCGTCCTGACATTGTAGGTTCTACAAAACAATCGCTCAGAAAGAAGAACATACTGTGGCACGCTATGAGCTATGAGCTGTGTACGCCTGCTATTTTTTGAGGGGGAGAATGTGAGAACGCAGAATGCAGAAGATTAATGGTCATTTTGATCTGTATGTTTGACTGGTTTGATCCCAAATCCAGCCTGGAATTGTGGACAGAGTAAATCTTTATTTTTGCGGTCTGCGAGGCTAAAATGTCCTCAAATGGTGGTCCGTGGCTCAAATGCTGAATAAATGGTGGGCCCTGGTGGGGTATCAAAAAGGTTGAAAACCCCTGAATTAAAACACAACACAATAGGAGTATTTTTCGAAAGACAGTGAGATCCGACACCGACCAACAAGCAACTTGGTTTTATGCCAAATCTAAAATCTCCATTCCGCCGATTCAGAATCAAATCAAAAGGAAAACTCAGAACCAAATGGGCAAACCAAAACGAATTATGATGAACCAACCAGACCTCTGGGTTGGGATGATGGGGGTCACGGGTGGGGTCACCACCCGGCCTCGCAGACCCTCCCCTAGCCGTCACACACGCACAAAAGTGACGGCTAATTATGAATGAAAAGTTAGACGTGCGCACGCACACACAAACACACACAGAGAAGCGTCTCTAACCAATCCTATAACAATGTCAAAATGTTATTAAGTGGAGAACGACAGGTCTGACCACGGGTTAATACGATGTGTGAGTGTGTGCGTGCACGCACGTGAGTGTCACCCGTGTGTGTGCGTGCATGTGTGCGCGTGTGTGTATAATCAGGATGTATTTATGCATAGAATTGACTCTCCATCAAAAGCTGATCCTGTTGTAATCTGCATTTCTATTCCGTTTATTACTGCCCGCTGTGTGTGTGTGTGTGTGTGTGTGTGTGTGTGTGTGTGTGTGTGTGTGTGTGTGTGTGTGTGTGTGTGTGTGTGTGTGTGTTGTGTGTGTGTGTGTATAATCTGCATTTCTCTCCTGTGTTACCTTCACCTGTGTGTCTCCCTGCGGTGCATAAACACCTCTCTGTGTGGGCAGCTGTCACTCACAGTGACGGACAGGCAGGCCTTAAGAGAGAGAGAGCTATAGGTGTTCAACGGTAGGTCCAGGGACCCCCGGAAGCAGCGTCCCGGACCAGGATTTTCCAGAAAATATCCGGCTAAACATGGCTAAAAAAATTAGCTGACCTCAATCTGAATCAGGGGCGGATCTGGGCATGGCATGGGGGGGGGGGGAGATGGGGGGGGCAGTGCCCCCTTAAATGCCTAGACTGCCCCACCAAACATGATGGCATGCAAAAACAACCCAGATTTCAAAGATATTTCAAATTCAAGTGCTTCTATTTTAACCCTTAGTGTACTCTGAACGCGGTTTTTTGTGTTCTAAGCATTATGTTTTAACTATTGAAAAATAGCAGATCTACAAGCTCATGAGCTTGTATCTTGCTTTTTGAAAATCGTGAAAACCGTGGTGTAATCTTTGAATATTATGTTATTCAGAAACTAGATAGGACACAAAAGGCTAAATTGATTTGAAACACTACTACTGCTACTGACTAACTACAGCTGTGTCACCACTACTAGTAAACCAATGCATTCAAAAGCCTCTCCTGAGAATCTGCCCCTGAATGTCGTATAGGCGCAGGGGTAAATCAACTAGGGTGGACGTCACTTCCTGACTTTTGACGGAACTTTTGCTCAGATGGTCAGAGGACACAGGTTAGTCAAGACACCAGAAAAAGAAACAGCAGGACGTCATCGCACATGCTGTTTAAGGAGATCTGGCGCTTCAAAAATAAGGGTTTTTTTTACGAATCCACTGGCTTGAGTCGTGGCATAAGGCAGGAAAAGGACGCACACGCGATTGCGGTTTATGAGTTACCCTTAGTGTACTGAAGCGTTTTGGTTTGTCCTAAGCATTATGTTTTAAATACTGAAAAATAGCAGATCTTACAAGCTCATAGCGCGCCACCGTGTGCACGCCTATGGGCTTGTATCTCTGCTATTTTGAAAAAATCGTGAAAACGTGGTGCAAATGGTGCAATGGTGCATTTCATGAAGCGCCTTCATCATCCAAGGCGCTCTCTGCATCATACACCGATGGGCGGAAGAAGAAACCATGCAAGGCACGAAACCAGGCACACACCGTGGAGCTTAGTGGTTCGGTGCCTTGCCCAAGGACACTTTGACATTGTGTCACAATCAGGAAGAGGCGGGATTCAAACCACCGACCGCACGGATCACTGAACAACCTGCTCTAGACACGCACACGCGCGCACACACACACACACCAACCTGCAGGGCGGCGGCGGGGACGGGGTCGTGCAGGGACAGTCCTTCCAGGTCGGAGCGAAGCATGCTGGGAGAGTAGAGGTCAGAGGTCACAGGGGGCGGGGCGCTGACTGCAGGAGGAGGAGGAGGAGCAGACGCCATTTTTGGATTAGCAACAGCATAATAATGTTATTAAAAGTAACTCAGGCTTATTGTACTTTAAAGGTGTCGAATTCCTTAAAATGCACAAATTTACTTGTATTTTAGGTTGTTGTTTTTTTTTTTTTAAATGTATGGCTCTCACAGAATTTCATTTAAAAATATGTGGTGTTCATGGCTCTCTCAGCTAAAAAAGGTTCCTGACCCCTGCGGTAGCTCAAGATACATTCGACTGGTTCATTTTGCTAGTTCCCAATAGAGATGCGCAGTGACGTCACCGCCCCTGTTCCGGAAGTCTTTTCCCCCATTCATTTTTCTCATAGACTTTTCGAAATTAATTTATATCAAGACGATTACGCCGCGGACAAAGCCAACTCGGGTCGTGAGTGACGAATCATGATGACACACACAAACTTTTGGGACAATAAAACAATTTCTAAGATGAAAAACGAAACAAAAAGTCTTGTATCATGCCGTTTTCTACTTCTTCCTAATTATATATTATATGACGATATTGTGTTTGTTGTCATGATTTGTCACGACCCGAGTTGGCTTTGGCCGCGGCGCAATCGTGTTTTTATTAACCATTTTCGAAAAGTCTATGAAAAAAATGAATGAGGAATCCACTAGTGGAACAGGGGCGGTGACGTCACTGCGCATCTCTATTGACATCATCGATGGCGTCTGTTAACTTGATAACCTAATTATCTCTCCATAGGGCGTACGGGATCTTTGAGGTGGAGAAAACAATTCCAAATGTTAGGTTTTTACAAACTTGTGTGGGCTTATATGATGATCAGCAGCTACACAAAGACAATACATATTTTACACATATTTTTACAGACAACATACACACACACACACGCACGCCACACGCGCACGCACACACACACACACACACACACACACACACACACACACACACACACACACACACACACACACCACACACACACACACACACAGAGAGATCACGTTGTACTCACAATCGACCAGATCCAGTAAAGACACTTCCTGTTTGGACGATGATGTCACTTCCACCTGAAAACAAACAACAACGTTTTTTATTTATTTTGGGGTCGTCGTCAGCTGAAAATAATATTTAGTCCTTCATTTATTTCATTTATTTTTTCAAGAGAAAATGGTGCGGCTTCGCGCCACGGGGCGATGAAGCCGCACCCATACCATTTTTATTTTTATTAGTCAAGTAAAACATCAATAATAACATCAGTTGTTGTTGAAGTTGCAACAGACACACAGCATGCATAAAGCTAAAGGTCTGACTCAGAGAGTTTTCTGTTTTCAATGATGAAATGATGTTGGTTTAGTGGTGAGACAAGTGTTTCAAATCATTCTAAATATAGGCACTTTAATTTGAAACATCTTGGTTTGTTTTGCATGGCATCGTGTTTGGGGGGGGCAAACTGGGTATTTAGGGGGGCATTGCCCCCCCATGTCCATGCCTAGATCCGCCCCTGTTTTTTGTGGGCGAGAACGTCAACATCAAATGGTGGTCCGTGGCTCAAATGCTGAAATCAAATGCTCAAATAATGGTATGAAAAAGGTTGAAAACCACTGAAACTAAAACTCTTAGTAGAGACAGAGGAACGGACCGAAGCCTTGAGGAGAAGGAAGCAGGCGAAACATCCTTCAAAGCGTGGAAGGAGAGCCCCCCATCCCCCTGTCCCCCCATGTAATGAGAACCTCACAGTGCAGAAAGGCCCCGGTAGCGCCACCGCCGTCGACTGCCGTTCGGATCCGTCCCAGCACACAGGAGAGACACGGAGGACAACTCCCAGACAAAGAGATAAAAGGGGTGGATGGGAGAGAGAGAGAGAGAGAGAGAGAGAGAGAGAGAGAGAGAGAGAGAACGCGTCGTACTCGGCTGAGCACTTCGATCGTGTCCGTTGCGCTGGCGCGCCGCAGAAAGAAAGAAAGAAAGAAATGGCCGTCCTGCGCACTCGCGGCGAGACGCGAGGCCGCCAAGTGCAGCGTTGCAAAGAGAGAGGCGACGGAGGGATAGAGAGAGAGAGAGAGCTGGGAGGGAAGAGACACTGTTAAAAGAAAAAGAAGACGAAAAAAAAGAGCAAACTAAATGGTTTTCCTGTTGAAGTGTAAAATGTGATTTCTGGGCTGTGGCGAAGGAGGAAGCATGTCACTGCAGATCAGAGCCAAGACTGTGCTGAATAGTTCTTTTTTTTTTTTTTTAGCGAACGGATGGACGGACGGACGGACGGCTTGGCGCGAGAGGCGAACCGTTTCGTGTTCTATATATACGCGAAGCCAGGCGCAAGAAAACGGGCATCGTCGGGGGTTCGCTTAACCCTTTGTGTACTGAGCGCGTTTTGGTGTTTAATCTGTTGAAAAATAGCAGATCTACAAGCTCATATCGCGCCACCGAGTGGCGCGATATGGTTTGTATTCTGCTATTTTTGAAAATTTGAAAATGTGCTGCAAATCTCGAGTACATTATTTGGAAAGCAAACATTTTTAACTCTTTTTTTTGCTTCTGGGGGATCCCTAGAACAACATGTTTTCAGATGGGGGTCTGCAGCCAAATACGGATAATTCTGGTGGTCCTTGGCTTGAAATAAGTTAGCATCACTGACACAGGAACACAAATTCTTCAGGAAAAAACTAGAATCTAGTGTCAGAAACTATAGAATCTAGTGTCAAAAAACTCGATTCTAGCGTCAGAAACTAGATTAGATGTTGCTGCAGCTATAATCTGGTGTAAGGAACTACTGTATGATCTGGTGTCAGAAAGTCGAATCGAGGGTCAGGACACAATGGGTTAAACAGGTTTGATTGGGGTGGAAAACCCTCCTCCCAGTCTACCCGATGGTAACAAAGATGTGCACATGTACACACTCTACAGTGTCTGAATAGGCCGTTGGACCCGGCGGGACCGTACCTTGGCTTTGGGTTTCTTCTGCTGCTTCTTCTTCTGCTGCTGCTCTTTTTCCGATTCCTCCGACTCCGACTCGGATTCAGACTCCGACTCGGACGACGAACTCTCTGCTGACGAACTGCTGGAGACGTTTTTATCGGACTCACTGACACACAAACACACACACACACACACACACACACACACACAGTTTGTTTTATAGGTGCGTAAAAGGGCAGGGGCCAGAGCCACCTTTGGTGGTTATTATGTGTGCACGTCCCTGGAATATTACAGCCAGTACTGTTGCAGGGGCCTTTTGCCATATTAGGCAGACTAGACAGTTGCCTGGGGCGCCATGAAGAGGCGGGGGGGGGGGGGGGGGGGGGGTCACTGGGGCGACCACCAGACATGCTTTAAAAAGGATCCCAGGCTTATGAGCCTCATATGGATGAATACACTATACTTGCCCTCGATAACTATAAATGAACATTTAAAACACATTGGCCTAGATTTTCGTCACCACTAAACCCCTTATCCCTTAACTTCTTTGCCTTTTCAAACTATTTAAGAAACAAATTCAATAGTTCAAATGGCCAGTCTACAGGCACATAACACGCCAGTCAGTAAATTGGCACATTGAACTGTTCCCAAAACTTTTTAAAAATAGTAAAAAAAAAAAAAAAAAAAAAAAAGGGATAATGGGTTTGGGATAAGAGGTTTAGCACGTAACGAAAATGGAGCCGATTATGCTCTTCAGTTTAAAAAATAGTTCAGAATTTCATCCCTTGTGGGGGGCGCCATTTTACTGTGCCTGTCTCATAGGTATGACATCACAGAAGATTCTCCGTTTGGTAAGGGGGGGGGGGGGGGGGGGGGGGGGGGGCTCCAGGGAAAATCTTGCCTGGGGCTCAAAACTGCTTAGAAACGCCACTGAGGTATTGGACAAACAAACCCAAGTGGTTTAGAAGGAGGGTTACAGAGGGTGTGTGTGTGTGTGTGTGTGTGTGTGTGTGTGTGTGTGTGTGTGTGTGTGTGTGTGTGTGTGTGTGTGTGTGTGTGTGTGTGTGTGTGTGCGTGTGTGTGTACCTGTCCATAGGCTCCTCCTCCTCCTCCTCCTCCCTGCTTGAGGTCTTTCGGTGTCTTGGCGTTTTTTGTTTTCGTCTTTTTCTTCTTCTTCGTCTTGTCTTCTCCTTCAGATTCCGACTGACTCTCTGACTGATCCTCTGAGCTGCTGCTCTGTTCCTCTGAGCTCTCACCACCACTGCCCGACTCTGTACGCACACACACACACACACACACACGCACACACCTTGACTCAAAGACTGCTAGGTGGCGCTAGAGATCGTTCGGTTCGCTACCGCTCTGGTTGCAGAAGAAGAACGATTCTCCCATGCGAGCATGTTATATTTGGGTCCGACTTTCAATTCAGGTTCAGGCGTAGTTTTAGTGAGTTCAGCGTGAAGTTTAAATCTAGTGTTACAGAGGTTAAGGTTAGGGTGAGGTTTAGGTGTCGTGCAACGTCTAGTTTTCCTGTGTGAATTTATTTTTTTACCGTCACCGTAGAGTATGTGCACATCATGCTAGCGAGGGGGGGGGCGGGGGGGGGGGGGGGGGGGAAGGGTTTTCCAAATCACTTACTATACCTTTAAACGTAACGTGTATTTGGGGATTTTTTTTAACCAAAGATCGCACTTGGCAAGGCTCTGTTTTGACACAAACGCTAGCGCGGGAGCCGATCATAAAAATACGTTTAGGGTGTACTAATCGACTATCAGGGGGGACATGACAAGAATAGACCATTTTGCTTCCTGACCGAGCAGTTTTCTGGTAAAGTGTCTTTCAAAACAAGACGCTCTCCCGTTCACGATGCAGCCATACCTGGTCAGCAGGGGCGGATGTAACATTTCACAATTGGGGGGTCAGGAGAAAATGGCATGGGGGCGGCTTCATCGCCCGTGTCGCTTTGCGCGACGGGCGATGAAGTCGTACCATTTTTGGTTACAGGACTTATATTAACCTTTTAAGTGCCATGGACGTTAAGACGAGTATTTGTTTACAAAAACCAACCAGGTAACAGTTGCCATAGACGTTAAGACGAGATTTGAAATCGCGCGGGATTACACATCTTTGAAATATGTGTGAAAAAAATGTATACAACTGCTGTTTGTGATTTTTTGTTTTTGAGATAATCAATCAATTACTTAATGCATATACATGTCACTCTGGACCTCAAGGGGGCGCTATAGGCTGGCAAAATGGCACTCAGAGTTAAGCAATTAAGCATCAATATCAGTTGTTGTTGAAGTTGAAGCAACAGACACGCAGCATGCATAAAGCTAACGGTCTGACTCAGAGCTTTCTGTTTTCAATGATGAAATGCTGTTGGTTTAGTGGTGACACAATTGTAGTTAGTTTGTAGCAGTAGTATGGTTCAAATCAATTATCAATTATGGTTCTGAGCATTTAGGGGGGTCAGCCCCTGCTGGCCAGCCATACCAAACTCACCTTCGCTGCTACTGCTGCTGTCCTCCTCGCTGCTGCTGCTGCTGTCAGACTCCTCCCCTTCCTCCTCTGGCCCCTCCCCCTCCGAGTCAGAGTAGAACTGCTCAGAGGATTTGGAGGGTTTGGATTTCCCCGTGGACGGTGCTACCTCCTTCACCTGAACATACCACAGAGGTACCGGTAATACATTACTTATCATTGACTTCAGAGCCACGATAGAGACGCCATATTGGAATCATCCGGAGATGATCTCACAGAAAGGATGAGAGGAAGTAAACAAGACTGCTCTCGGCTGCTCGTTTATATACATAACTAGTACATGCACGTGGGTGCAGCTTTGGCAAAAAGGCGTACAAATTTTAATTATCTTTCGCATTGGTTCAAAGCATGCAGAAATGTGTCATATAACTTTAACATACATTGCCTTTCTGCAAATTTGCAGAAAGGCATATTTTTTTTCTCCAAACGTCCAATGCACCAACTCCCACACCGTGTGTCATAAAATGCTGGACAATTAGTGGTGTTGTTGCGTGTATTTTCATTATTTATATTATATCTATGACATGAAGTACCGTTTTGTGGGACAAAAAAGATAAAAGAAAAAGTGGACTAGACCATCTACCATCTCCAGGTCCTCACAGACTGGTCAGATGTTACAGTAGACTGTAGACTACAGACCTACCATCTCCAAGACCTCCACGTTCCTCACAGACTGGTCAGATGTTACAGTAGACTGTAGACTACAGACCTACCATCTCCAAGACCTCCACGTTCCTCACAGACTGGTCAGATGTTACAGTAGACTGTAGACTACAGACCTACCATCTCCAAGACCTCCACGTTCCTCACAGACTGGTCAGATGTTAGTAGACTGTAGACTACAGACCTACCATCTCCAAGACCTCCACGTTCCTCACAGACTGGTCAGATGTTACAGTAGACTGTAGACTACAGACCTACCATCTCCAAGACCTCCACGTTCCTCACAGACTGGTCAGGGGCGACCTCAGGCCAGTCCGACAGCTCCAGATATCCAGACGCCTTGGTGTTCAGAGTGTGGGACAGCGTACCCAGCTGGTACCGGTCTCTATCTGGAAGAGAGAAAATACTGCCTTTAACAGCTGGTACCAGTCTCTATCTGGAAGAGAGAAATACTGCCTTTAACAGCTGGTACCAGTCTCTATCTGGAAGAGAGAAAATACTGTCTTTAACAGCTGGTACCGGTCTCTATCTGGAAGAGAGAAAATACTGCCTTTAACAGCTGGTACCGGTCTCTATCTGGAAGAGAGAAAATACTGCCTTTAATATCTGGTACCAGTCTCTATGTGGAAGAGAGAAATATTGCCTTTAAATGGCTGGTGCTAGTCTCTATCTGGAAGAGAGAAAATACTGCCTTTAACAGCAGGTAGCTACTACACATTAACACTCATTACACATTATTATATAATCCACTATAATATAATAATATATAATATAATAATCCATATCTCCAAAACTGGAGGCTCAAAGTGGAACAACCAACGTCACTTTGAAGCTACTACGGTTCCCTACTTCCACACGACATGAATAAACGAAAATGTAAGCCATCACAAATGAAAGTACTTGACAAATACATCTTGTAATTGCAGGTCAGCCAGACCAGCCATCTTTGGCGAAGAAGAAGAAGAAGAAGAAAAAGAAAAAGAAAAAGAAAAAAAAGAAAAAGAAAAAGAAAAAGAAAAAGAAAGAAGAAGAAGAAGAAGAAGAAGAGAAAGAAGAAGAAGAAGAAGAAGAAGAAGAAGAAGAAGAAGAAGAAATGACAAAAAGAAGGGACCATATCCACTTTGTGGACTGCTTGGTCCCTTGACCCTTAGTGTACTGAACGCGTTTTGGTGTTCTAAGCATTATGTTATAACTATTGAAAAATAGCAGATCTACAAGCTCATAGCATAGGTGAAATCTTTGAATATTATGTTATTCAGAAACTAGATAGGAGACAATGGGTTAATAATACTAATAGTAACCGTACCTTTGAAGGCGGACTGCAGCACGGGGGCAGGTTTGGGTGCCAGCAGGATGCGTCGTGCGTACTTGCTGAGCGCGCCGCTCTTGTCGTTGGGAACGATGAGCTGTCTGATGAAGCGTGTGCGGTCCCTGATGTCGTAGTTCTGGTCGTACTTGCCCAGGTTGAGGATGTACTGAGTCAGCAGCTTGGTCTGGGTTGAGACGAGTTGGGGGGGGGGGGGGGGGGATAGAGACGCGGTTCATGTTATTAGCAGTGCTGGGACTTCAACTGATTAACCCTTTCCGCAACGCGTTTTGGTGTTCAAAGCATTATGTTACACTTAAGCTACTGAAAAAATATCACATCTACAAGCTCCCAGCGCGCCACTCGGTGGCGCGCTGGGAGCTTGTAGATGTGATATTTTTTCAGTAGCTTGTAGCTCTGATATATATTTTTTTTTGGGGGGGGGGGGGGATTTTTGAAAATGTGATGCAAATCTTTGAATGTATTCTTTCGGAAGCAAATATTTTGAACTAAAATCGCTTCTGGGGGATCTCTAGAGGCACGGTAGTTTTTTTTTTTTTTTAATATTTTTTTTAGCCCACGATTTTGCAACCCATTTTTTCTCCCAGTGCCAATTCTAATGTCACCCTTCGCTCTACACACCCTCCACCAACCTGGGGAGGCAGCAGACTGGCCTCATGCTTCCTTCAATGCATGAGGAGTCCAAGCTGCCATCTAGGTACGGTAGGGTTTAATAGGAAGGTAGGGTTTAATAGGAAGGTAGGATTGAATAGGAAGGTAGGGTTTAATAGGAAGGTAGGATTGAATAGGAAGGTAGGGGTTAATAGGAAGGTAGGGTTTAACAGCAACCTGTTTGGAGTTGGTGAGGTACAGCTTGGCAACCAGGTTGACAGTCTTTAGCGTAACTACTGTACCCCTCCCTTGACGGAAGGTAGGGTTTAATAGGAAGGTAGGGTTTGATAGGAAGGTAGGGTTTAATAGGAAGGTAGGGTTTTTTCAGCCACCTGTTTGGAGTTGGTGAGGTACAGCTTGGCTACCAGGTTGACAGTCTTTACCGTAACTACTGTATACTTTCCTAAAATGGGCCTGAAAATGAAAGCCCGGCCCTAACTGGGGCCCTAACAGTTCAGGCCCTAGGCCCAGCCCGACTAAATGGAATAAATTTTAGGCCCTACCCGGCCCTAAACTGTCGGGTTGGGGCAAAATTTGAGAATTCGCCACAGATTAGAAATGAAATGGCAATCAGCACCATCTTCATAATACAGAAAATAACTAATAAAATAATTATAAAATAACTATTATTAACTATTATTATTCTTACCCTAATAAATAATTCAATATAAATTATTTTTTCATGGGGCCCGAGGCCCTACTGATTAGCGTAGATTTTAGGCCCGACCCGGCCCTAAATGTCGTGTCGGGCCTGTTCGGGTTCGGTCCTGATCGGGTTCGGGCAGGGTTTGAGAACTCTATACCTTCCTCTGAGGGGAAAGGTAGGGTTTAATAGTAAGGCAGGGTTTAACATCAACCTGTTTGGAGTTGGTGAGGTACAGCTTGGCGGCCAGGTTGACAGTCTTTAGCGTAACTACTGTACCCCTCCCTTGACGGAAGGTAGGGTTTAATAGGAAGGTAGGGTTTAATAGGAAGGTAGGGTTTTTTCAGCCACCTGTTTGGAGTTGGTGAGGTACAGCTTGGCTACCAGGTTGACCGTCTTTAGCGTAACTACTGTATACTTTCCAAAAATGGGCCTGAAAATTAAGGCCCGGCCCTAACTGGGGCCCTAACAGTTCAGGCCCTAGGCCCAGCCCAACTAAATGGAATAGATTTTAGGCCCTACGCGGCCCTAAACTGTCGGGTTTGGGAAAAAATTGAGAATTCGCCACAGATTAGAAATGAAATGGCAATCAGCATCATCTTCATAACACAGAAAATAACTAATAAAATAATTATAAAATAACTATTATTAACTATTATTATTCTTACCCTAATAAATAATTCAATATAAATTATTTTTTCATGGGGCCCGAGGCCCTACTGATTAGCGTAGATTTTAGGCCCGACCCGGCCCTAAATGTCAGGTCGGGCCTGTTCGGGTTCGGTCCTGCTTGGGTTCGGGCAGAGTTTGAGAATTCTATACCTTCCTCTGAGGGGAAAGGTAGGGTTTAATAGTAAGGCAGGGTTTAACATCAACCTGTTTGGAGTTGGTGAGGTACAGCTTGGCGGCCAGGTTGACCGTCTGCAGCTTGACGATGTCCTCCTCCGAGGTGAAGGTCTTGGCCATCTTCCTCAGCACGTCCGGGGCGATCTTGGGCACGCGCTCGCAGTACTCTCCCATCAGCCACAGGATGCTGGCCCTGGCCATGGGCACCTGCAGACCATATATGGAGATGGGTAGAAGAGATTGGAATGGAAACCTGTTCATAAAAACCCAGTTGATCCTGACATTGTAGATTCCAAAAAAACATTCGCTCTGAAAGAACATACTGAAAGATTTGCGCTGCATTCTCCCCCCCAAAAAATAGCAGGCGTTCACGGCTCATAGCCGGCTATGAGCCGTGAACGCCTGCTATTTTCCAATGAAAGTTAAAACAACACAAGTACAGTACAGAATGGTTTAAGAGATGCTAGTCCTATGCCCGTGTGTTTCTTATTCTTGTGTGCCCTGTATATTCTTTATTTTTATTTTATTTGTTCCTTTTTTGTTTACTTGTATAGAGATGCGCAGTGACGTCACCACCCCGGTTCCGTAAGTCTTTTCCTCATTCATTTTTCTCATAGACTTTTCGAAAATAATTTATATCAAGACAATTACGCCGCGGACAAAGCCAACTGGAGTCGTGACGAATCATGATGACACACACAAACTTTTGGGACAATAAAATAATTTCTACGATGAAAAACGAACCAAAAAGTCTTGTATCATGCCGTTTTCTACTTCTTCCTAATTATATATTATATGACGATATTGTGTTTGTTGTCATGATTTGTCACGACCCGAGTTGGCTTTGGCCGCGGCGCAATCGTGTTTTTATTAACCATTTTCGAAAAGTCTATGAGAAAAATGAATGAGGAAAAGACTTCCGGAACCGGGGCGGTGACGTCAGTGCGCATCTCTATACAATCTTAACCTAGTTAAACCGCCATTGCCGTTGATCTACGTCAATCTTACCATTATCAAATAATAGTTACGACCTCTGCCATTGAAGTTTATCTACTGTCGATCCTTGATTAGTATCGCTATTGTTTGATACGATCCAGCAGCGCTATATCCTCCTCATGCCAGCTGTGGGACCCAAATAAGAGACGGACCGGAAGTAACGAGGAAGTGCACCGGAAAAGTGGACACGAAATATGGCTTTTACATGAAAAATCACTGGCACTAGCTACCACAAAATAAATAAACAAAAAGTGCTGGCGGAGTAAGTATCAACTGGCAAAACGCTAGTGTCACGGCGCCGTGTGATGATGTCGCAGCAGTGGCGGTGTCATACCGTGATGTTGTCGAACAGCTTGGCCATGTGTTTGATGATGTCACTGTGCTGCGAGGGCTGAGTCTGTAGGAGCTTCTTAATGACAACCACGCTCTCTGCAACCACCGTCTCTGTGTGTGGCGGGGGGGGGCAGAAAACCACACTGTTGAGAAACATGGACGCTATAGACCAGTGGTTTTTAACCTTTTTGATCCCAGGGCCCACTATTTATTCAGCACACAGACCACCGTTTGATGAAGCCCCACAGACCCCCAAAACTAAAGATTTCTTTTGGTTTTGTCCACAATACCAGGCTGGATTTCGGAATCAAAAACAGGCAAAACATAATGTCCAGTTAATTGGTCCAAGTGACCATTAATATTCTACCTGCTCTAGTTGTGTAGGCTAATCCACATGATGAATATTTTAACTCTTGAGAGCGTAAACATGAAACCAAATGGACCCGCCAGGGTTTCAGGTTTACGCTCTCAAAGAGTTACTTCTGGTTAACTTAGCCTGGGGACCACTCTCAAGGACCACTGGTGGTCCCTGGATCACCGGTTGAAAACCCCTGCTATAGACAATGGGATCATAATAGCCATCAAAATATACTGTAGCTTGGAATACAAAAAAAAAAAAAAAAAAAACAGCAGGCATTTTATTTTGACTTGATCTGGCTCACGAGAGTTTCTGAACCAATCAGAGCCTCGCAACCCTTCAGGCGATGGGACGGCAAAGAGACAGAGGGCTCTATTCTGAGCTCTACTGCGATTTTTCGGATTCCACCTGAAATAAAGCAGATTAAACCCACAAACCTAACCAGCTTGCGCCTCTGAAATTGAAGAAAGAGCCTATATACAGTATATACAGCATATATATAAATATTTGTATAAGAAGGAAAAAAAGAGATCCTCCTAAAAAGAAAAGAGAGAGAAAACCACAAACGTAACCCTAAACATAACCTCAGTAAAACTAGGTCTAACCAGTAAAACTTCCTTTGCCCCGCCCTACTAGTAGTTGCCGGCAGAGTAAAACAAGCGCTCCTTCCCAAACCCCCTGCTTTATTTCGGGTGGAATCCAAAAAGACGCATCTCTACTACATGCGGCACATGGACTGTTTGTTTACAATAGTCGCTCAGCTCTGCCACTTTACTGCTATGTGTCTTATTTCTACCATATAATGATTCAGATATTATATTCTAATGTGACGAATGAGTTTAACTTCTTGGCATAATGGGCTTTATTTGTCGAAAACAAAACAAAAAACAAACAAACCATTCATTTTAGGAGACCAGCATATTAGTGAGCATGATTGGCTAACGTCAGCGCCCACTCACCGAGAAATAGCCAAAACCGTCTCGTGGACGACTGTATGTGCACGCATTGCACAGTTTGACAGTTTGCAAGTGCACGCACACACAAACTTGCTGCTCGTTGCTTAGCAGCGGGAACAACACTACGGGGGTGACAAATGTCCATACATGGACTGTGACAGGGATGTTGGCAGTGTCTTACCGTCTCTGTTGGACAGCAGCAGTACCAGTCCCGACAGGCAGGTGTCCGTCACCTCGCTGATGTTGGTGGCACAGCGTCCGATGGCCTGGATGGTGGCGGCCGCAAACGCTTTGTCCTGACTCTTGACGTAAGTCTGAAAACAACCCACAACACAACACACGAGTTAACACCACGGCCGCCGCGCGTTAACACAACCACCACACGTTAATACAACCAAATGTTAACAGAACCACCACACGTGAATACAACATCCACTCGTTAACACAACCGCCACACATTAACGCAGACACCACCCTTTAACTCTTCCCCAGCCAATAAAAGTTTTTGACCTTTTTTTCTTTTCTTTTTTTTGGAAAAAAAAAATACAAAAAAACATGGCGGCCATTTTGTTTTGGGGGCGGGGCTAACTCGTCCAAACTCGTCTATGGTTGGTATAGAGTTAATAGAACCAAATGTTAACACAACCACCACTTGTTAACATAACCATCGCCCCTTAACAAAACTGATTTTACTGGTTTGAGGGAACAAGAAAAAAATACCAATAAAAGATGAGACAAACCTGGAATTCTCGGAGGATTGTGGAGATGTTGGACTCGTTGCCCAGGTTGGTGAGGATCTCCAGCTGCGCACGCACGCACGCACGCACGCACGCACGCACGCACACACACACACACACACACACCACACACACACACACACACCACACACACACACACACACACCACACACACACACACACACACACACACACACACACACACACACACACACCATCAATTTTACTGTACATTCTCAGTACACAGCTGCAGTTTGTTTAAAGGCAGTGGTTCCATTCTAGTACCACCACAGAAGAAGTAGAATAAAGAAGATTGAAGAAGTGTGTGTGTGTGTGTGTGTGTGTGTGTGTGTGTGTGTGTGTGTGTGTGTGTGCGTGTGGGTGTGTATGTGTGTGTGATGTCATACCTTCAGCTGTTTGATGTGCGTGGCGTCAGTGGATCTCACATAGAAACTCTTCATGTAGGGTTCAAACATGCCCTGGATGGAAACAACGACAACGCACTTAGAACTGTACTCTGTCCAGACTAGGACATTATGACCCATGTCCGAGTATTATTAACAATACTTAACATTACTTAGTTTTATTAGAATCAGACCTACAAGCTCATAGCGTGCCATGAAATTTGTTATTTATTTATTTTCTCGTCAAATATTCTAATTCACTGAGCAAGGATTTTTGGTTCCTCTCTTTTTGGTAGGTTTTTACCTTGCGTTGAATCGACATGGTGGCGATATTCTGCAACACAATGTACTGCACCTCTCTGTGAACACATAACCACACAGGATTATTAATATGTACAGGTGGTCCGGGGACCACCAGTGGTCCCTGAGAGGGTTCCAGGTGGTCCCCAGCTGAGTTAGTTAACCAGATGTAACTCTCGAGAACGTAAAAATGAAACCAAATGGACCCTTGCGGGTCCATTTGGTTTCATTTTTACACTCTCGAAGAGTTAAAATATGCATCATGTGAATTACCAAAGTCTACACAACTAGAAGATTAATGGTCATTTTCTTCTGTGTGTTTGACTGTTTGGTTCCCCAAATCCAGGCTGGAATTGTGGACAAAAGCAAAATAAATCTTGGGGTTTTTGGGGTCTGTGGGTCTAAAATGTCATCACGTGGTGGTCTGTGGCTCAAAGACTGAATAAATAGTGGTCCCTGGTATGAAAAAGGTTGAAAACCACTGGTCTATGGGGTGTCTCAGGGGTTGTAGATGAGCTGTGTCAGGTTTACCTGTGACTCCGCAGCAGGCGGACCAGAGACTTGGTGACGATGTTGACCTCATGCTTAGGAGCCAAATGCCAGTAGAGTTGGGACACAGCCATCACCACCTGGTGGAAAAGATTAGGAAATCAATAATGTAAATATATAGAGAGAGCTGAGACACAGCCATCACCACCTGGTGGAAAATATTAGGAAATCATTAATGTAAATATATAGAGAGAGCTGAGACACAGCCATCACCACCTGGTGGAAAATATTAGGAAATCATTAATGTAAATATATAGAGAGAGCTGAGACACAGCCATCACCACCTGGTGGAAAATATTAGGAAATCATTAATGTCAATATATAGAGAGAGCTGAGACACAGCCATCACCACCTGGTGGAAAATATTAGGAAATCATTAATGTAAATATATAGAGAGAGCTGAGACACAGCCATCACCACCTGGTGGAAAATATTAATAAAACATTAATGTAAATATATAGAGAGAGCTTAGACACAGCCATCACCACCTGGTGGAAAATATTAGGAAATCATTAATGTAAATATATAGAGAGAGCTGAGACACAGCCATCACCACCTGGTGGAAAAGATTAGGAAATCAATAATGTAAATATATAGAGAGAGCTGAGACACAGCCATCACCACCTGGTGGAAAAGATTAGGAAATCAATAATGTAAATATATAGAGAGAGCTGAGACACAGCCATCACCACCTGGTGGAAAATATTAGGAAATCATTAATGTAAATATATAGAGAGAGCTGAGACACAGCCATCACCACCTGGTGGAAAATATTAGGAAATCATTAATGTCAATATATAGAGAGAGCTGAGACACAGCCATCACCACCTGGTGGAAAATATTAGGAAATCATTAATGTCAATATATAGAGAGAGCTGAGACACAGCCATCACCACCTGGTGGAAAATATTAGGAAATCATTAATGTAAATATATAGAGAGAGCTGAGACACAGCCATCACCACCTGGTGGAAAATATTAGGAAATCATTAATGTCAATGTATAGAGAGAGCTGAGACACAGCCATCACCACCTGGTGGAAAAATATTAGGAAATCATTAATGTCAATGTATAGAGAGAGCTGAGACACAGCCATCACCACCTGGTGGAAAATATTAGGAAATCATTAATGTCAATGTATAGAGAGAGCTGAGACACAGCCATCACCACCTGGTGGAAAATATTAGGAAATCATTAATGTAAATATATAGAGAGAGCTTAGACACAGCCATCACCACCTGGTGGAAAATATTAGGAAATCATTAATGTAAATACATAGAGAGAGCTGAGACACAGCCATCACCACCTGGTGGGAAATATTAGGAAATCATTAATGTCAATGTATAGAGAGAGCTGAGACACAGCCATCACCACCTGGTGGAAAATATTAGGAAATCATTAATGTAAATATATAGAGAGAGCTGAGACACAGCCATCACCACCTGGTGGGAAATATTAGGAAATCATTAATGTCAATGTATAGAGAGAGCTGAGACACAGCCATCACCACCTGGTGGAAAATATTAGGAAATCATTAATGTCAATGTATAGAGAGAGCTGAGACACAGCCATCACCACCTGGTGGAAAATATTAGGAAATCATTAATGTAAATATATAGAGAGAGCTTAGACACAGCCATCACCACCTGGTGGAAAATATTAGGAAATCATTAATGTAAATATATAGAGAGAGCTGAGACACAGCCATCACCACCTGGTGGAAAAGATTAGGAAATCAATAATGTAAATATATAGAGAGAGCTGAGACACAGCCATCACCACCTGGTGGAAAAGATTAGGAAATCAATAATGTAAATATATAGAGAGAGCTGAGACACAGCCATCACCACCTGGTGGCAAATATTAGGAAATCATTAATGTAAATATATAGAGAGAGCTGAGACACAGCCATCACCACCTGGTGGAAAATATTAGGAAATCATTAATGTCAATATATAGAGAGAGCTGAGACACAGCCATCACCACCTGGTGGAAAATATTAGGAAATCATTAATGTAAATATATAGAGAGAGCTGAGACACAGCCATCACCACCTGGTGGAAAATATTAGGAAATCATTAATGTAAATATATAGAGAGAGCTGAGACACAGCCATCACCACCTGGTGGAAAATATTAGGAAATCATTAATGTAAATATATAGAGAGAGCTGAGACACAGCCATCACCACCTGGTGGAAAATATTAGGAAATCATTAATGTAAATATATAGAGAGAGCTGAGACACAGCCATCACCACCTGGTGGAAAATATTAGGAAATCATTAATGTAAATATATAGAGAGAGCTGAGACACAGCCATCACCACCTGGTGGAAAATATTAGGAAATCAATAATGTCAATGTATAGAGAGAGCTTAGACACAACCATCACCACCTGGTGGAAAATATTAGGAAATCATTAATGTCAATATATAGAGAGAGCTGAGACACAGCCATCACCACCTGGTGGAAAATATTAGGAAATCAATAATGTAAATATATAGCAAGCTACTTAATGACCCTACTACTAATTCAACAAACAAGAGCTCTGAACATGTGCACGCACGTGTGCACACACACACACACACACACACGCACGCACGCACGCACGCACGCACGCACACACACATGCATGCACACGCACACACGCGTGTGCGTACATGGCTACATGCGCGTCTCCACGTGATGTGTGTCAGTAGCGAGTCTCAAGCGTCCCAGACATACGGCCGTCGGCGTCGTCCGTATGAAGATGGAAGACGCCGGAGCGCTCTCCTCTCCGGTAAGAACATGGCCTACCATTTTAATCAAGGCTTTTCATCGGGGGGGACATCCGTCGTCCTGTCTGCGCTGACAGGGAACCTTGAGAGAAACCAGCTGCTGGATGTGGTGACAACATGCACCAGATGAAAAGCCATTCCTTTTCACACAGATCGCCGTCCGTCCCCCTTTCAGGGCCCCTGTCCTCTATTGGCTCTCAGTGCACAGAGCGCAAAACCTCTGTGATGCTGGCATTTAAAAGCATTGGCATTGCAGTCAGAACTGCGGATTCACTCCCAATCTAAAACTATGGAATGAACTTCCCAATGCAGTCAGAACTGCAGATTCACTCCCAATCTAAAACTATGGAATGAACTTCCCAATGCAGTCAGAACTGCAGATTCACTCCCGATCTAATCTATGGAATGACAGGAGTGTAATCAGATTACTTACGGCAGTGTTCCTGCTCTGCAGTAGAGGCTTGGTGTTTCTCAGTGTAATCAGATTACTTACGGCAGTGTTCCTGCTCTGCAGTAGAGGCTTGGTGTTTCTCAGTGTAATCAGATTACTTACAGCAGTGTAATCAGATTACTTACGGCAGTGTCCCTGCTCTGCAGTAGAGGCTTGGTGTTTCTCAGTGTAATCAGATTACTCACGGCAGTGTTCCTGCTCTGCAGTAGAGGCTTGGTGTTTCTCAGTGTAATCAGATTACTTACGGTAGTGTAATCAGATTACTTACAGCAGTGTTCCTGCTCTGCAGTAGAGGCTTGGTGTTTCTCAGTGTAATCAGATTACTTACGGCAGTGTAATCAGATTACTTACGGTAGTGTAATCAGATTACTTACGGCAGTGTTCCTGCTCTGCAGTAGAGGCTTGGTGTTTCTCAGTGTAATCAGATTACTTACGGCAGTGTTCCTGCTCTGCAGTAGAGGCTTGGTGTTTCTCAGCAGCAGGCGGTGGTCGGGGTCCATCACGTAGGGCTTCGACGACGGCGACGTCACTTCCTGCTTATCGTCGTCTGACTCGTAGAACGCCTTGTTGTCGTTGTCATCAAATGTAGCGCCCTAAAACACGCACGCACACACACGCACACACACACGCACACCATGTAGGCCTTTATCACAATCAAAAACCACGTTCAGTAATCAAGAACAACACTGTGATTGGAGGATTCCGAAATGTTGACCAGTAGAGGAGTTGATATGCCTTAAAACACTATGCTTGCCTTCTATGACTAAAACATGCAGTTAAAAACACCTTCAATACATTATTTCTTTCATAAATAGAGAATCTTTCACTCAATAGGAGGTGCTCCGGTCGCAGGATGATGATGTCACATGAGCATGTACATCCATATATTCCATAGAGCTAGATCACACGTGAACATGTGACAGCATCATCCGGCACGAGGAGCAGTTCCTGTTGAGTGAAATATTCTCTATTTATGAAAGAAATAAGATGCCATTGGTATTAGTCAGGGATCCTTTTAAATCACATACTCTAAGTTTTTTTTTTTACTTGAGAGCTACTTTCAAAATGACCGGCTCAACAAGATCTACACATCAAATAATGTGATTCTCCCATTGTTGAATATCCATTTCAAGGCCCACCTAGAAAGAGCTTACTGTCATAGTATTTAAGCATAATGCACTTACAATGAAAAATAGAGGGGGAGAATTGGAAGGGTTTTCTTCTATATGCTACTGCTGGAGTTTAAAAACAGCATTTGGGGTTTGAGTTGACAGTTTGTGATGTCGAATTTAGTCTCTCCCAAAGAAACCCAAAGGACAAGTGGCAAAACGTTGGTCAAAATAACAATTATTCTCCGTTTTCTAAAATGTGTGAGCTCTTGAAAATGACGTAATTCAGATGTTTGAATAATTCAACTCTTGCTCTCAAGAGTTACAGATCTATAAGGGTCCAAGTGCTGGGGGAACTGTCATGTGATCTACCTGCATGGCCTGCGTGATCTACTGGTAGATCGCGATCTACCTTTTGGGCACCGCTAGTATAGTGTGTATATCCTCAGACAATTGCACAAGTCACTCTGAGCCGAGTCTCAAGCAAGCGCAAGTCATTTGGTTCCGAGTCTCAAGCAAGCATGTGCTCAAGTCAAGTCAAGTCAAGTCAAGTCAAACGGTTGGTCGAGTCAAGTCGAGTCACAAGTTTCTTTCAAGTCAGGTCGAGTCAAGTAACAATGTTGTCAAGTCCAGTCGAGTCAAGTCACAAGTTGTCGAGTCAAGTCACAAGGTGGTCCTTACCGGGTCCCCTTTAATAGGTCCCAATATGTATATTTTCCCATTTTCTGACACACTTTATACTTGTATTATGGAAGACATATTAAACAGAAATTCAACAACAAAAAGCCACTTGGCAAAAATAAAATTAAAATAAAATTGTACTATACTTATAAGTTAGGCACTGCTGCACAACTCGTCTGATGAATCAATGTCCCAAGTCAAGTCGAGTCTAAAGTATTTTACCTTCAAGTCCGAGTCGAGTCGCGGCAAAAATGCGACTCAAGTCCGACTTGAGTCGAGTCGGGTCCAATTGTCTGATCCTCACCTCTTTCCAGGGGCTTGTGAACTGTGTCCTGGCGTAGCGGGTCAGCATGGAGATGATGACCACCTGGCCCCACTCCTCCACGTCCACCAGCAGGTTGACCAGCTTGCGGTAGTTCTTGTGGATCAGGTCGATGCGCTCCGGACACACCTCCTCGAAGGACATCACCACGCTGCCCGCCACCAGCTGAGACACGCAGATACAGAGACAGGAAATTACCAACAGGGAATGACATACTCCTCTCTCAAATGTGCACTTGGGACCAGTGTTGGGCAGTAACTTTAGATTACATATTTTAGATTACATATTGATTACATATTGTGTAATATTATTACTTTTGCTCCAAAAAGTAAAGTAACAAGATTACTCTGCAAAAATGGGTAGTAAGTAATGCATTACTTTGCAAGTAACACCAAGTTACTTCTTTAAAATGAGCTTGATGTTGCATGCAAAAATAGAACAGATTTACAAGCTACCGACAGATACTGTAACAACAGAGATGGGCAGTAGATTGTAGATCCAGTCCACACGCTGCATCCTGCGCACAGTTATGTACACTACAAATCGCTTGCTGCTTTATTTTGTATTTTATTTTAAATACAAGATCCCAAATGTCTTCAAAAACAATTGTGAAAAAGTTTAAAAAGTCAAAGAGACAAACTTCGAAATCTGGTTTTGTTAGTTGCAGGTCTGTTTTGTGATTCAAGGTTAAAATGCTCCCATTGCTTCTCTCTCTCTCTCTCATTTACAATGTCGGATTTTGTTGGCTTTGTTTTCAGGTGCAGTTTGTGGGATTGGAGACTATTACTCTTCGATTCCAGTAATAAGTAAAGTAATGATATTACTTCGTCTAAGGGCCAACGAGTAAAGTAGAGAATTTACTTTCCTAAGTAATATTGACCAACACTGCTTGGGACACTCCAAAGCAAACACCACATTTTACTTAACTGCCATGGTGTCGACCCCTTACCCCTGTGTCTGATCACTGGTTAGACAGGCATATTTGCCAATATGTGACCCGATAATGACAAATAAGAGCCAATACTGATACTTTTCCGATACCCATACAGTATTTGCCGATACCGATATGATAAAAAGGACAAAAAGAGCCGTTCCGATACTTTGGTATCGGTATCGGGACATCCCTAAATAAAACCCCCCTCTTGCCGTCACTAGATCTGTATGTACCAGACTACCCCTGACCGCTGCACCGGACTACTTGAGAACGATGCAGGTTGGGAACATTGGGATGGCGCCAACTCTCTTCACTTTATGTGGCCCCCACATAGGTGGCTCTTCTACATAGACTTCTATTGCGGATCGGGACAATAAATAGTAACCAAGTATATTACTATTTGGTAGGGCGTGATCTTGTTACACTATTCGTTACCCGAAAAAGTAGTAATAAAAGTAGTAATATTACTTGTTACTTAATACCAATCCCTGTTATTAAGTCCCTCGTTTGTGCCGAAACTGGGCCGCACACGTTTAGTTTGCACTCCCTCTGGTGCTGTGGGAGCGAACCTGGATGGCGGCTATGTTCACAATCAAACACTCTTTGGTGCGTTGAAGGAGGAGAGAGACGGAGAAAATAAAAGCAGCTGCTGCCAACTGTGCAGACGCCAGTGAGTGACAGCAGATGGCATTAATATGCAAAACTACATGAAGGAGGGCAGGTGATGTGTATTTATCCTTCCAACAGTGTGTGCGCTGTGTGCGCACGCGTGCGTGTGAGTGTGTGCATGTGTGTGTGCCATGATTAGACACTCACATAAAAAAGTGCACCTGATGAGGAGAAGAGGTTAACTCTCTCTCTCTAGATGACAAATATACATGTTATTCTGTTCGTTGTCTGTTGAAAAATGACAACAAAACCAATTCCGCGTTTTAATTTACTTTGGTAATGACGTTTTGGCGATCGCAGAGGTAAAAACACAAGAACGCTTTTTTTTGTAGCTATGTTGCCATGATGTAATTCCAGTGATTAGTAATTGATAAAAATCTGCTCCTCAAGCTTTCAAAGTCACTTACAAAGTTGATTCAGACACTATAGAGCAGAGCTTTTTAAACCAGTGGTCCTTGAGAGAGCTCCAGGTGGTCCCCAGGCTAAATGAAGGAGAGTTGGTTAACCAAGTGTAACTCTTTGAGAGCGTAAAAATGAAACCAAATGGATTCCATTTGGTTTCATTTTTACACTCTCAAAAGTTAAAATATTCATCATGTGAATTAGCCCAAGTCTACACAAGTACAGAATGTAGAAGATTAATGGTCATTTTGACCTGTATGTTTGACTGTTTTGTTTCCCAAATCCAGCCTAGAATTGTAGAGAAAAGCCATAAATATTTTGGGGTCTGTGGGGCTAAAATGTCCTCAAATGGTCGTCCGTGGCTCAAATTCTGAATAAACAGTGGGCCCTGGCATCAAAAAGGTTGAAAACCACTGCATCACCAAAACTCATAAAAATGTTAACTTCCTGTTGGTTTTACCATTTAAAAAACTGGATCTGAGTGCACAGATTTCTTTAATAAAAGAGATCACGTTTCTCTTTAATAAAATAATAATTTAAAAAAAGGAAAATCATTTTTATGAAATAAATAAATAAATAAAAATAATAAATAAATAAAAACATGAGTTATGGTGATTTTTCTGAATCAACTTTGTGCTAAAAAACAGTGAATTTATTTTAAATGACACCATGGCAAGGTAATAAAAAGAAAACTCTTAATTTTTAAATGAGTCTTTTCTAGAGTGAATTTTACTTTGATGTCATATGGGTGAGTCTGTCATTGTCCTCTGTGCATGTGTGCGCAGGTGCATGTGTGTGCGTGTGCACGTGTGCGTGTCATCTTGTATGTAGACCATAAGCATTCTTCTCCTCTCAACTTCCCCTATTAGACACCACAGCCTTGAAGGTAACACACACACACACAGTGTGTGTGTGTGTGCGCGCGCGCGCGTGCATGTGTGTGTGTGTGTAAACTACATGGTCCATCAACGAGGCTGACACCAGCCCGCTATTATCCGGGTCGCGTTGACACGTCGGTAATGGAAAAAATCACACTAAGCAAATGGTTCCTCTAATAACAATAAATTTCCTATAAAATCACGGCGGGCCTCAGAGCGCTTCATCTCACATCTGTTTTGCCATGAATTCTAATTAGAGCTGCTTCCTGTAGTAGCAGAGGGTGTGTGTGTGTGTGTGGGGGGGGGGGGTAAAATAAGGGGAAGGGGGGTGGGTGGGGGGGGTGCTGGCTCATCACCCTACGCAAGTGAGCGCCCGGTGCCACACTTTGATTGATGGCCCGACTGGGAGGGGAGGGGGGCGGGTCTGTCCTCACTGGTATAGCACAAACCATCATCTACACCAGCTACACCAACCTTTTTCATACCAGGGCCCACTATGTATTCAGAGTTTCAACCAAGAACCACCATTTGATGACATGTTTGCACCCACAGTCCCCCCAAAGTAAAGATTTCTTTTGCTTGTGTCCACAACACCAGACTGGATTTCAGAAACAAAACAGTCAAACATGACCAGATCAAAATGACCATTAATCTTCTACATTCTCTACATTCAGTTGTGTAAACTAGGGCTAATTCAGATGAATATTTTAACTATTCTGAGAGTGTAAACGTGAAACCAAATGGACCCGCAAGGGTACATTTGGTTTCATGTTTTTACGCTCTCAAAGAATTACACCTGGTTAACCAACATTCCATTTGTCAGAGACCACTGTTGGTCCCCGGACCACCTGTTGAAAACCCCTGATGTACCCTACACTGACGGATGTTTTAAAAGGATCCCTGCCTAATTAGACAAATATATGCCTTAAAACACTATACTTGCATTCTATAACTAAAAAATACAGTTAAAACACCTCCAATACTTTTATTTCATTCATAAATAGAGAATATTTCACTCAATAGGGACTGCTCCTGTCGCAGGTTGATCACATGAGCCTGTGTGGAGGAGTACTCCCTGTTGAGTGAAAGATTCTATGAAGAAGATACTGATGGTGTTTTTATTTGTTTATTTTAGTTATATATGGCAAGTATAATGTTTTAAGCCATATTTGTCTTATTAGCCTGGGATCCTTTTAACTCCTTGGTAGCCAGCTTGCCCCGCCCCCTTTACTGGGGGGGGGGGGGGGGGGCATTAAAGGACCGCTTCAGCACTTTTCGATGGATCTTCAAAATTATAATAGTTGTTTGCTAATGTACGTGATTAAATGCCACTATTTCCTTTTTTCTACTCAGTCTCACAGGACGGCTGAGGGAAGACATCCCACGGCAGACATGTTTTTGTTTTTATCCATTTTATTATCTTATTTGTTAGGCCCCCATGGCCCCCATTTTCGCGTTGCAACTTTACAGGAATAGAAAGCCTGCAGTTTCTGCCCCACAGCCCTTCCTGTGAGACAGACTCAGTAGGGAAAAAAATCTGTGGTATTTCATCATGTACATTAGCGAGGACCTATTATATGAAGATACGTTGAAAAGTGGTGAAGTGGTCCTTTAATATAGATTAATACATTGATCTGGCATATACGCATGTTTGAGTCCCGTTTACGACGACCTTTGCTTTGCATGCTTTCTAGTTATCTCTCATATCTCTCTCCCATCATTTTGCTGGATCACGGACCCCTGAGTCTGTGACCACTATAGGAACCACTGATTTACAAGTTGAATAATTTCTGTAGCTGATTGTGACTTAAACAATGTGTTTAAAACACCCAAGTAGAAAGTAAACTTAAATGCAAAATTGCGCAAGTGACCATGACCTGAGGGCAAGTAGAACCTGGCTTGACACTAAGGTCTCACTGAGACCTTAGTGTCAACCTGTTCTACCTGTTCCACCTGTTCTATCTTCTGGTGTGAAACTCTTCGACTTGTGTCGATTTCCGACTTTTTTCACATCCCTATTTCTTAGATGATAAAACATTCTTTTACAAAAAAATTAAATAAATGTCTGAACATTGGTTCAAAATATCCTGAGCGAGAGGTCCTGGCCCCTACCACATACAATGCAACGGCAAAGGCTTAATGGAAACATGACTGTTCTCTTTCTCTGTCTCTGTCTCTCTCAAATTAATGGGCGTGTCACCTGGGCCCTAATCATAACCCCCCTCTCCCCCACACGCCCTTCTCATTTCAGCGTTGTGGTCGGTGCAGACACACAGAGAGAGAGAGAGAGAGAGAGGGGTACATCGAGACAGAGGGAGGATGCGGGTGGACAGTACAGATCATTAATCTTGTAATGGAGGGATAATAGATCCATCACAGAGTGAGTGAGTAAGTAAATAAGTAAATAAATAAATAAATAAATAAATAAATAAATAAATAAATAAATAAATAAATAAATAAATAAATAAATAAATAAATAAATAAATAAATAAATAAATAAATAAATAAATAAAAATAAACAGCAGATCCGCCCGGAATCAAACAGCCAGCTGGGAATGATAGAATGAAACCCATTGAAGGGGGTTGGATTATTGTGAGTTTTCTTCTACAACGGTAACCAGCCAATCCGAATTGGAAAAGTATTGGGACTAACCATTTTAGAAGGTTTGTTTACTATGTTATCCAGCATCACTGTCATATAAGGACACAATAGAAACAAGTGTGGTGTTATCTAGCATCACTATTATAATGACTCAATGGAAACAAGCGTGGATTCATCTAGCATCACTATTATTAATTAATCAATGGAAACAAGCGTGGTTTTATCGCACCCCCCCGGGGGGTGCGCGCGCTGTATTTAGGTCCATATCTGAGCATTCGGCGGCCACTTCACCTTTACTTCAACATGATTCCTTTTGGCATAGTAACGTCCTAGCATCTCTCCTGTGTGTGTGTGTGTGTGTGTGTGTGTGTGTGTGTGTGTGTGTGTGTGTGTGTGTGTGTGTGTGTGTGTGTGTGTGTGTAAAATTGTGGAAGAGCTGGTTTCTTTGGTCCGTGGCCGGAAGTGACACTTCCTGGACCGGAAATGATGCGATCAGCAGGGGTGGGGGTAGGGGGGTGGTGGGGAGTTAACCCTTTAAAAAATGTATACAACTGCTGCTTGTGATTTTTTTTGTTCACTGCAAAAAAAATCGGAACTAAGCAAGTTTTGTAATCTTAGATCTAGACTTAAAGTATGATTGTTCTTGTTTTAATAAGGATATACTAACCATGAGAAAACTGTATGAGATAATCAATCTTGATTTCAGAACGTATTTCTAATTACAAGAATTCCTACCAGGTACAATTCACTTACCCCACGGACTGATTATTTTGCTTGTTTCTAGTACTTTTACACTCATATGCAGTGTTTTTAAGATCAATCAATTACTACAATTACAATTACAATGCATATAAATGGCACTCTGGACCAAATGGGGGTGCTACACACTGGCAAAATGACACTCAAGAGTTAATAATCTGTTAAAAACAGAAAATTGACCCTGGCCTACTTGAGCCTTATAGTACCTAGTCACACATATCTATTTAGATTTTTGGGCTAAAATAATGCCTCCATTACCCTGGAGTGGTCCCTGAGAGGATTCCAGGTGGTCCCCAGCTAAATGATGGACACTCTCAAGAGTTAAAATATTCATCATGTGAATTAGCCAAAGTCTACACAACTAGAGAATGTAGAAGATTGATGGTTAATTTTGATCTATGGTTTGCAAGTTTTGTTTCCAACACCCAGCCTGGAATTGTGGACAAAAGCAAAACAGTTCTTTAGTTTCGGGGTCTGTGAGGCTGAGAGAGGGAGGACTTCTGCACACCCGATCTAGTTTTGGGCAGGTGCGTTGGTCTAGGGCAGACAAAGCAGCAAACTTTAAAAGGGAGGAGACCCGCACACCACCACTTACTGGTTCAAGAGCATTTATTTAAAGTGAGGGGTCTGTGTGGCTAAAGTGTCCTCAAATGGTTGGTCCATGGCTCAAATTCTGAATAAGTAATGGTCCTTGGGATCAAAAAGGTTGAAAAACCCTGCTTTAACCCCCCAAGGCCCAGACTTATTTACTTGAAAAAAAAAAAAAAAACTGTTTTCAACCTTACTACTAGGTTGTACTACCATGATCTATTAAAAAAGCAAAAAATAAAAAAAATGGAAAAATATTTTATTTATGCTAATTAATCAATTAATTAATTGTAATAAATAAAAAAAACGTTGGGGGGATATCTTTTCATATAGTGAATGTACATGTTCTAGACATTCTAATAATCACATAAATATATATTTTTTGCAGTCATTTTACATACTTTTATTAGGGTTAAATGCGAAAGGTCAATGGTTAAAAAATCATCAAAAATTGCACTAAGTCCAGAGATTAATTGAAGAGGATAATTGCAGCCTCTGTGGGGGGTATTGTTATGCAAATATCATGACCAATTTCAATGAAATTCTAAACAATCAACCTCAACCATGATATTTATGTGGAAAAAAATAACACAAAGAATAATGATAATATATTTTTTTAAAAAATTAAAGGGGTATTGTTGCTAAAAAGCAACACTGGGCCTTCTAGGGTTAAAGGAATTTCCGTGTCGAGACGTATGCTACAAGCCTGATTGTCGTGGATCGAGCAAAGACTCCCGTGGTGAGTGAGTCCAGGAGCGGTCTCTCTCTCTCTCTCTCTGTGTCATCTCGAGTCCTACAGAGTCGTTTGTCTTCGTTAGCACCGGGGGAGGCTAAATATGCTGCTACATCTGGTACGCCCCCCGCAGCCCCCCGTAGCCCCCACCCCCTCGCTGTGGGTCCTGCGTGCATAATGACAGCATTACACGCCCCGAATACATTACAAAACAAGAAGAGAAAAAAAAACACCTCATATACAAAAACAAACGCGACATTATGTCCTGCTGTATTCTACCAGACACGCTTGGCATTTCTAAAACGGCGTCGCAGTCGCCGGTTTGTTTTGTGACCTCTGTGGAATTAGTGACGCCGCGAAGCACGGCGATGCTACGCGTATGCATGCGTGTGTGTGTGTGTGTGTGTGTGTGTGTGTGTGTGTGTGTGTGTGTGTGTGTGTGTGTGTGTGTGTGTGCGTGCGTGCGTGCGTGTGTGTGTGTGCGACTTAAAAATAAAAAAGACGGTCTCGGAATTTCCTGGCTTCTGTGTTTACCGTTCATTTGGCCGTTGTCACGAGAAAAACCTTCTATGTTCGAAAATCCTGTAAATTCGAAAATATCCATCTATATCAGGGGTTTTCAACCTTTTTGATACCAGGGCCCACTGTTTATTCAGAGTTTCAGCCACGGACCAGCATTTGATGACATTTTTAGCCCCACAGACCCAAAACTAAAGATTTCCTTTTCTTTTGTCCATCTTCTAGTTGTGTAGACTTGGGGCTAATTCAGATGATGAATATTTTAAGTCTTGAGAGCGTAAAAATGAAACCAAATGGACCCGCAAGGGTCCATTTGGTTTCATTTTTACGCTCTCAAGAGTTACATCTGGTTAACCAACTTAGGTGGGGACCACCTGGAACCCTCTCAGGGACCACTGGTGGTCCCCGGACCACCTGTTGAAAATTACCCGTCTATATGTCTGGCCCACATAAATTCGGAAACCCACACTAACCTGTATCTTATGTTGTTTTAATCGTTGATTGGTCACCTTTAGAACAAGGTATGGCTTGTGGGGATCGGACGTTCCTATAATGAGCTACACTTCTAAAACGCGTGGGTTGCACCCACCAAAAAAAAAAAAAACTTAAAATTCAACTCAAATTCAACCTTGCTTTGAAGCAGATTGTGAAGGTATGGGGTCATCAGACAGCATAAACAAAGTCAAGAAAGTGGCAGGACGCCATGCTTATGTGTCTGGCACACACCTGTGACTGAGCGGCACACACCTGTGACTGTCACACACCTGCCGAGCACTTGAAGTTCAAAACAACAGTGAATGCCAACAGAACATTTCATTTTGGCACATTCTTTGAGGGGTGCAACCCACACGTTTAGCAGTGTTAGTCATTCCAGGAATGTCCGATCTCTACAAGCCATACCTTGTTGTATGGGTGACTAATCAATGATTAAGACAACATAAGATACAATTCAAATTGGTATTATTAAGATCATCATTCCCAAAGTTAGGTTTGCGAATTTATGTGGGCCAGTCAATTAATTGGAAGCATTGTAATTTATTCATCTCAATTCATCGTGTATCAAAACTTGAGAAGGATTTATTTTTTCATTCTTACTCCGAAAATGAAAGCCTGGGTGTCGAGGCTAGGTTAGAACAAAAACCCAACACCCCAATGATAGTGGAGATAGACAATGATGACTTTTTTGCACAAAATAACACCTGGACATGTTGGTGGAGACATAACAACTACAATTTCTGGTCTGAAACAATACTTTAACACAGCGTGAGTGACTGAGGAGAAGGCTCTGTAAATGGTCTGTTAACAGCATGTGACTGTGGAGAAGGCTCTGTAAATGTCCTGTTAACACAGTGTGTGATACTGTGGAGAAGGCTCTGTAAATGTCCTGTTAACACAGTGTGTGATAGTGTGGAGAAGGCTCTGTAAATGTCCTGTTAACACAGCGTGTGATATTGTGGAGAAGGCTCTGTAAATGTCCTGTTAACACATTGTGTTCTACTGTGGAGAAGGCTCTGTAAATGCCCTGTTAACAGCGTGTGACAGGGCTGTGTGTTTATGTGCCATCACTGATGAAACACAGCCAGGGAGAGCAGGGCGGAGAGGACTAGTGTTTGATTGGAGCACCACCCAGTGGCTGGAATATTACATTACAGGACAAAAAATAATCCAATTCAACCATCTCATGAAGCACAGCAGATCTCCATGCTACAAGCTAGTAGATCTGTTGTTTTAATTGCCCACCGTCTGGCCAACTGCATAGGCCTTTCAGTGCGGTGGTTCGCAAACATTTAGCTCAAATTACAACGTGAGAGAGAGAGAGATAGATAGATAGATAGATAGATAGATAGATAGATAGATAGATAGATAGATAGATAGATAGATAGATAGATAGATAGATAGATAGATAGATAGATAGATAGATAGATAGAAGATAGATAGATAGATAGATAGATAGATAGAGAGAGAGAGAAAGAGAAAGAGAAAGAGAGAGAGAATTACAGTGAGCAAGAACAACATTCAAGACCAGTGTTGGGCTTTACTTGACTTATAACCCCTTAGAAAAGGCAATAATTGCGACTGTAGGTCATGTTTACACTCTCAAGAGTTAAAATATTCATCATCTGAATTATCCCCAAGTCTACACGAATAGAAGATTAATGGTCATTTCGATCTGTATATTTGACCGTTCTGTTTCCAAAATCCACATTGTGGACATAAGCAAAATAAATCTTTAGTTTCAGGGTCTGAATAAATAGTGGGCCCTGGTATCAAAAAGGTTGAAAACCCCGGTTTTCTTGTCTATCAGCAGTTTAACTCATTGTTAGTAAAAAACGGTATTTGTCATACTGACTAGTAAAAGACGTTTTTTGTCGTATTGACTGTGCATTCGTCTTTCAGTGGTTTAACTCATTGTTAGTAAAAGACGGTCTTTGTCGTACTCTCTGTGCTCTAGTCATTCGGCAGTTTAACTCATCAATAGTCATCAGTAGTATTTGTCGTACTCACCGTGCTCTTGTCTTTCAGCAGTTTCTCGATCACTTCAATCAGCTGCTCTTTCTGGTCGGGATCCAGGCTGCACACAAAATACGGAGAGAGGATCAAATGGAATTAAAATGTGATTTTTTTTTTAGGGCTGGGGGGCTAAATAAATCATGACGTTTAGAGCTAAAAAACTAGATGACTTCCCTGCTGGTCACTGCAGGGAATATATATACTTCTTCACATCCCCGCGAGTATAACGGTTGGTTACACCCCTGCTGTATTCCGCATGGGTGAAGAGTTACTGATTTTCAAATGTTTTCCGAATTTAAGCTTTTTCCACAAAAACGAGATATACCCCCATCACCAACCTTTTTCCTAGCCCTAGAAAACATATTTAGAACAGGATTTGCGGGCTGAAATTCAGGGAGTGGGTTATATGCGACAAATATGCCAGCCATAATCTAGTCTAGTATCTCAGATCTACAAGTTACCTGTACAGTTTCTGGATGGCGTGGGCGGAGGTCTTGCGGACGTAGGGGGACATGTCGCTGGCCGCCTCCTTGATGGCCAGCATCATGATGGGGACGATGATGGGGACACGGATGCTCGACAGGACCCTCAGAGCGCTGGCCCGGATCAGCTGGTTGGGGTCCTGAGAATGCAGTTAGTAAATACACTGATCAGCTGGTTGGGGTCCTGAGAATGCAGTTAGTAAACACACTGATCAGCTGGTTGGGGTCCTGAGAATGCAGTTAGTAAACACACTGATCAGCTGGTTGGGGTCCTGAGAATGCAGTTAGTAAATACACTGATCGGCTGGTTGGGGTCCTGAGAATGCAGTGGTAAATACACTGATCAGCTGGTTGGGGTCCTGAGAATGCAGTTAGTAAATACACTGATGGCTGGTTGGGGTCCTGAGAATGCAGTAGTAAATACACTGATCAGCTGGTTGGGGTCCTGAGAATGCAGTTAGTAAATACACTGATGGCTGGTTGGGGTCCTGAGAATGCAGTTAGTAAATACACTGATCAGCTGGTTGGGGTCCTGAGAATGCAGTGGTAAATACACTGATCAGCTGGTTGGGGTCCTGAGAATGCAGTTAGTAAATACACTGATCGGCTGGTTGGGGTCCTGAGAATGCAGTTAGTAAACACACTGATGGCTGGTTGGGGTCCTGAGAATGCAGTAGTAAATACACTGATCAGCTGGTTGGGGTCCTGAGAATGCAGTTAGTAAATACACTGATCAGCTGGTTGGGGTCCTGAGAATGCAGTTAGTAAATACACTGATGGCTGGTTGGGGTCCTGAGAATGTAGTAGTAAATACACTGATCAGCTGGTTGGGGACCTGAGAATGCAGTAGTAAACACACTGATCAGCTGGTTGGGGTCCTGAGAATGCAGTTAGTAAATACACTGATCGGCTGGTTGGGGTCCTGAGAATGCAGTTAGTAAATACACTGATGGCTGGTTGGGGTCCTGAGAATGCAGTAGTAAATACACTGATTAGCTGGTTGGGGTCCTGAGAATGCAGTTAGTAAATACACTGATCGGCTGGTTGGGGTCCTGAGAATGCAGTTAGTAAATACACTGATCAGCTGGTTGGGGTCCTGAGAATGCAGTTAGTAAATACACTGATCAGCTGGTTGGGGACCTGAGAATGCAGTTAGTAAACACACTGATCAGCTGGTTGGGGTCCTGAGAATGCAGTAGTAAATAAACTGATGGCTGGTTGGGGTCCTGAGAATGTAGTGGTAAATACAATGATCAGTTGGTTGGGTCCTGAGAATGCAGTAGTAAATACACTGATCGGTAGTGATGCGCGGGCCGGCTTTTTTTCACAACCCGCCCCAGTCCGCGGCGCCAATTCTGCCAACCCGTCCGCAGCAGCCCGCCTCGCAAAATTTTAATCAACGGCCCGCCCCAGCCCGCAGCCCGCAATTAAAAAAAAATGATATAGTGATTAGTGCATGTTCTTGTGAGTACCCGAGCTTTAAAACACTATAGCAGCTTTATAAATGATATTGTCATGGGCTGAATAAACAAGCATGTTGTTCAGAATGCTTCTGTAATGACAGCAAAATCGACAGTCTTGGCTCTAAATAGCTATGTCTTTCTAAGACGCATGGAAAATAAATAAAAGGCGGCTGTCGGTGATCGAAAATGATAAAACAGAATAGCCTATATAACACAAAACAAATTAAACTCTGTATCAACAATTAAGACCTGTCGCTTATACAGTAGGCTAATAGGTCATTTAACATTTATGCAGCGATTATTTCGCATTGATTTATTAACAATGAACCATAGGCTACATTAAAAGTAGAGCACATATGTCAAACTCAAGGCCCGGGGGCCAAATCAGGCCCGTGAATGAATTATCTTTGGCCCGCGGGATGATATTGAATTAGTATTAGAACTGGCCCTCTGGTATATTGCACACACCATGATAAGAAATGAATGCAACTAATTGTTTTACTTCCTTAACTCAGTCTCATTTACTTTCTCAATTAACTCAGCACTTGGTGAGGATCATAGAAGAAAAAGATATTCCTGAAAAATAGCAGGTGTTCACGTCTCATAGCGCGCCACAGAGTGGCGCGCTATGAGACGTGAACGCCTGCTATTTTTCATTGAAACTTAAAACAGTTTTTAATGCAGGCAGTTTCATCTTTACAATTATCTTGCCATTAAGAGACATTGATTTTTGATGGAAAATTACTTTTTTGCTGTTTGACAGGGACGTCATGGTAAACCGGTGTTGAAACACAGACGGATCTCCGGCCCTCGACTTGTACCAATTTTTCTATTTTGGCCCACTCTGTATTTGGGTTTTTACACCCCTGAAGTAGAGCATAGGCCTACAGCGATGATAGACGTCTTGCCATCTCTGTAATCAAAACAACCAGATCGACACGCATTGCCACAGCATGTGAAGGGTCCCTCGTGTCGTGCGTAACAGCCGAGAACGCACATACGAAACCATACGGCTTAATACTCTATTAGCTGTGCGTCCAAGCCAGTCTCCTTTGCGACGGCCGGCTGCGCTGTGCAGAAAAAGAATGGAATCAAGGGCTCCAGGATTTAATCTATTTCTACGTGCTTCAAGTTCAAGCACACGACCAGCTGAGCTGATGCTGGAATGCACAACATGCATCTAGCAAGCAGGGAGAGGAGCGGGAATGTAAAGCGGTGAGGATGGCACTGTTCACGGTGAAGTGAGGCTGTAGGTAGGCCTAATGCTGTACTAGGTCGGTGTGTCCCACTCCATCAACATTCTCCGTCTTCTCAAGTTCTGGTTAAAAAACAACTGCCCGTCATCACTAATCACCTGTCAATTTAGGCTCATATTTTCGTCTATTTCAGGGGTTTTCAACAGGTGGTCTGAGGACCACCACTGAGAGGGTAATAAAAACAAAACGAGAGCATGTGATTTCTTTGTTTTATTTTTTGCATGTGCAGCGGGGGTCAGCCCGCCCCGCCCGCGGGGTGATAATTACTTAAAAATCATGAACCCGTCCGCCCGCCCCCCGCGGGGGTCCGCGGGGCCCGCCGGGTTCGGACCGGCCCGCGCATCACTACTGATCGGCTAGTTGAGGGCCTGAGAATGCAGTAGTAAACACACTGATCCTGAGAATGCAGTAGTAAACACACTGATCAGCTGGTTGGGGTCCTGAGAATGCAGTGGTAAACACACAGCTGGGGCCTATCTCACAAAACCTAGATTAGAGATTAAACCAGGATTTAACAGATATCCTGGTTCAATATATCCTGGATCAGTGCTTAAACCAATCTGAACCGCCGGAACCCATTTAGGTGAAATACTTTAATCAATCAATCCATCCATCAATCATGGGCTAGAGTCACGGAATGGCAACCACAAGGTTGCTGGTTCAAACCCTGGCCCCACCAGGAACATTGTGTCCCTGAGCAAGAACACTTAACGCCAAATTTCTCCGGATGTGCTGGTTGTACCTTTCCGCCGCCATAGACGTGAGTGTGAATGGGTGAATGTGATGTGACAATCTGTGTAAAGCGCCTTGGATAAAAGTGTGCTATATAAATGCACCATTTAGTTTACCAATTAACCCTTTTGTGTCCTGAACGCGTTTTGGTGTTTTATCTGTTGAAAAATAGCAGATCAACAAGCTCATGTCGCGCCACCGAGTGGCGCGACATGAGCTTGTTGTTCTGCTATTTTTGAAAAATTGTGAAAAATGATGCGCAAATCTAAGAATATATTCTATTTGACACCTGATTGTACTTTCTGACAGTAAATTCTAGTTTGTGACTAGTTTCTAGTTTCTGATGCTAGATTCTGACAGATTCTAGTTTCTCTGAAAAATCTATGTTCCTGTGTCAGTGATGCTTAACATGTTTCATGCCGAGGACCCCCAGAATTGTCCATATTTGGCTGCGGACCCCCCAACTGAAAACATGTTGTTCTAGGAATCCCCGAGAAGCAAAACTGGCGTTAAAAAATGTTTGCTTCCGAAATAATGTATTCAGAGATTTGCAGCTCATTTTCGCAATTTTTCAAAAATAGCAGAACAACGAGCTCGTGTCGCGCCACTCGGTGGCGCGACATGAGCTTGTTGATCTGCTATTTTTCAACAGAGAAAACACCAAAACGCGTTCTGGACACAATGGGGTAATGGATGAAGAGTTGAGGTTACCTTCAGCGCTCTCTGGAACGTGCTGATTGACAGCAGAGCCAGATCCTGTTGCTCCTCTGCATATCTGACCAGGTAGACGTACACCAGCTTCTTCAACTAGAACACGCACACGCACACGCACACGCACACGCACACAACACACACACACACACACGTAATAGAGGCAACTATTTTAGCCAAAAATCAATACAAATGCATAGCTGTATTTTTTAGCCTTTTCCCCTCCTTGCTGCTTGTTGCTTCTACTTTGATGCTGCAGCTGTTTCCCTGCAGACAAACACTTGCTTCGTCCTGCAGACGGTCCAGAACTTTGTTGTTGTCAACAAATCATGAAAACAAAACGCTCGTCGGACTCCAATCACCACTATCAGTATACAGTGACGCGTGGCGGCGAGCTTGTAGATCTGCTGTCAGACGTACCTCGATGTTCTTGCTGGCCACGTTCTTGACCACGGCAGGAAACAACTCGGATGAATTCTTCCCCTTGGCGATCAGCTGGAAATGCAAAGAATGAAAGAATAAATGTGTAAATATGATGGGAAAAAAAGCTGGCGGCTGTGGCACTTGCTATGTATTCGCACCTTAACCCATCTTGACGTGAGAAATATTTGTGCATTACATTTTTTACCGTTTTCAAAAATATCAGACCTACAAGCTCATAGTGCGCCATGAGCTTGTAGGTCTGATATTTTTCAATAGCTTTCAAGTAATGCCAATAAATGCTAAGTAATGCTACAGTAAATAATGAAAAATATTTGCGCCACATTTTCACCATTTTGCAAACATAGCTTCTAGATGTGATGTTTTTAATAGCTTTCAACTAATGCCAGTAAATGCCAAGTAATGTCAATAATGCTAAATAATGCTAATTAGTGGTAAGTAAGTAACGTTAATAATGTGAAGTAATGCTAATAACGCTAGGTAATGCTAATGCTAAATATTGTTAATAATGTCATTGCTTTCATCACATTTATATACTCTTATTTGCATTTGTAATTATTTACCGTCCATTATTTATTGCAATTATTCTTTACTACATTACAATTTTTTGTCGATTATATTTCAGATTTATGTTCAACATACAGAAATGCATAATAAAAACAGTTTAAAAAAATAATGTCAATACTAAATAGCATTATTAATGCTAATGCTAAGTATTGCTAATAATGCCGAGTAATGCTAATGTTAAGTATTGTTAATTATGCTAATAATGCAAAGTCATGCTAATGAAACTAGTTAATGCTAATAATGCTAAGTAATGCTAATAATGTGAAGTAATGCTAATCGAGTTAAGTAATGCTAGCAACGCTAATACTGCTTATAACGAAAGGCGTTCCCGCCCAAAAACGGATGAATTTGACAAATACGGGCGTTCAAATACGGAATGTTCTTTCGCCGGTCCCGAGATGAACTCACCCCAACGATCCTCTTCATGGCCTCCAGTTTCAGCGACTCCTTGTTACTCTCCAGCATCTGTTTCAGGTCGTCATTCCTTGAGGGCAAAAAAAAGACACACATATTATGGTATATGTATTGGTATTAATATTATTTATTGCTTGTGTGAGCGGAGCGAGCACAAGTGAAGCGATCGGTTCGCGGTCGTCGACGTCGTCCCTCGAACTACTCTGCTTGGCCGGGTTTAGGTGATGTCATAATGGTGACGTAATTAAGAGACCTTTATAACTAATGAGTCAATGAGCTGGTTTGAATAATCGGACGATGAAGTCGATTATGAAAATAAAGTTGTAACCCTGGTTATTTTGGTGGAAAAGTAACCAGTGATAGAATCGATGATCTTGTACCACGCGCGCACACACCAGACACACACACACACACACACACACACACACACACACACACACAGACACACACACACACACACACACACACACACACACAACACACACACACACACACACACACACACACACACACACACACACACACACACACACACACACACTGCATTCATTCCAACAGGCAGACAATGAACGCAGCAGCAGCGTCCAAACAGAAAAAGTGAATTAAACACAACATTAGCTCCACTGTCCATTCATTCTGCCACCATCAGCACAACCTTCAGCACACAGAGACGCAGTAGAAACACTTGAGGACGCGGTTAAAAAGGGACACTTCACTTAAAAAAAAAAAAAAAACAATCAAATGGATGTTAACCCATTCTGAAAAATGTGCGCGTGTATATGTGGTTTAAGTGTATATGTGGTTTTAGATATTGCAGATTTGGAACACTTTCTTGGGTGTCTTTATGTGTGCAATATGTGGGTTGAGAACTTTTAGAACTTTTTTAGAACTTTTTGAACACCTTCCTTCCCTTTCTTTTTATGTGTGTAATACATGGTTTTAGATATATGTATTTCAAACTCAAAGTTCGTCCCTCTCTCAGTCCCTCTCTCAGCTCTCCCGAGCTGCTCAGTTTTCTGACCCCTCAATGTCGCAACACTGGTCCGGGTTTTTGTTTGGGACGGTTATTCTGGCCATACCTGGCCACTGGAGGGCGGCATTGACTTGAGCGTTTTAACAGTTACCCGGTGCACAGCGAGTCGTTAGCCTTGTTGTTGACGTGCGGCGTCAGGGCCTGCTCCTCCTGGCTGAGCTCCGTCTTCAGGTTCAGAGACAGCTGGAGGTTCTCTGCCGACACCAGAGCCGTCTTCACCGCTCCCACGGCCTCCAGACGCAGCGCCGTGAAGCCCACCTCCATCTTCCCTTGGCTATCCTCGTGGCGTCAAAATGTCATTCCCCAGCTAGAGGTTTGAGCGAAGCGAGTGTTTCACTTCCAGGGGCACAGATTCAGAATTGCACAGAAGAACTATCGCCAGCGTTAAAAAAACAGTTGAAATAGTCCTGGGCGACTGCCATTTGTTTTTATTGACATTTGAAGAAATAACTAAAATGGCCGCCCAAAAAAGGGCTCATAAACTCTCTAGGAAAGGCCCTGGAGGGTCTAGACCAAGTAATGTTTTTTTTTAATTTTTGGGACAAATCTTATCCTTAGCGTTATTTTAGATGCTCGTCCAAATTGTCAAAGTACAACCACTGTCTTTATAAAAAAAAAATGGCCCAAGTACATCCACTGTTTTTATTTTTAAAAATGGTCCAAGTAGCAACCACTGTCTTTATAAAAATGGTGCAAGTACAACCTATGTCTTTATTTTAAGAAAATGGTCCAAGTACAACCAATGATTTTATTTTTAAAAATGGTCCAAGTACAACCAATGTCTTTAGAAAAAAAATGGTCCAAGTACGACCACAGTCTTTATAAAAATGGTCCAAGTACAACCACAGTCTTTATTTTTAAAAATGGTCCAAGCACAACCACAGTCCCTTTAAAAATGGCCCAAAGTGAAGAAAACCCAAACCAAAGCAGATTCCGGCGGTGCCCCAGCTGACAGTACGGATGGTCTGTTCCCTGTGGTGAAAGTGTAGAGTTCAAACAGGGTTTTCCAGGGTAAATGCCCAGTCGTCTTCTCTCCCCCTCGGGGGGCAGAGCGTTTAATTATCTTCGCTCTTCGTCACGTTGGACTCTCAGTCATCTCGCAGCCCTGGTTTTCTTTCTTTTTTTTTCCTTTCCTTTCATATCCTGGTTTTGTTTTAAAGAGAGAAGCGACAACGCTAGAAGAACGAGGCAGGGAGGAGGAGAGTGAGGGAGGAAGTGTTTAGCAGAAGCACATGCTTCTCTAGCCTGCCGCTGCTACTGTTCTCTGTGTGTCATTCACTACCTCTTCCTCTTCTCCTCCCTCAGACCATACTTAAAGTCACAAGATGTTTCTCACGCTAATAAAGACACACAGCCTGCCCTGTGGCTCTCTGTGGTACTGAACGCACATCACTGTGGCTTCTGTGTCAAAAAGCCTCGGCCTAGTCCTGGACAACCAGCTTTCATTCAAAAACACACATTTCAGCTGTCACTCCACAACTTTAGACGAATTGGACCCTTCGTCACGTTCGTCAAGAGTCGGTTCCAGCTCCTTATCATATCAAAACTGGACTATACTGTAGGTCCCTCATTCCTGGTTCCCCGGCATGTGCACTTATTAAACCACTCCAAATGATCCAAAATGCTGCGGCCAGCTTGGTCTTTAACCCGCCAGAATTCTCACATATCACTAACATCCTTCTCCTCTCCCCCCATTCAAAACTCTCATGCTTGCATTCAACGCAACCAAAGTATCACACCCTACAAGCCCTGCCATGCGCTGAGTTCAGTCAACGCATGAAAGCTGGCAGTACCCTCGCTAAAACGCCTGGCCAATGGTCCGCATGCCCCAAACTCCGGCCCCAAAACTATGGAATGAACTTCCCATTGCAGTCAGAACTGCAGACTCACACCCAATCTAAACTATGGAATGCACTTCAACTTGCAGTCAGAACTAGAGACTCACTCCCAATCTAATCTATGGAATTAACGGTGGTTGTATACTTTTATCGTATTGTTCCCAATTCCATATCAGTTGGGCTCTAATGTTAATTTTTTTTCTTCTCTCTTTCAGCCACTGTAATTATTCTGGGGTGTTTTTTCGTCCAATAAAGGACACGTCCCTCTGGGATGTATTGTGGTTTTGTTCCAATGTTCACGTTGAAATTTCACTGTTTACATTGACGTCCATCCCTTGGCAGGGACACCTCTGTCTGTGGGCAGTGGAGGAGGGGGGAAGGGGAGCTCAGCAGGGGGTCCTAAAGGGGAACTCCACCCCTATTCAACACTTTAATATGTCATTAATATACCTTAGAGATGTTGTGTGGACATGATAAAAAATATTCCAATTCTGTATTTCCTAAAAATGGAGGTCTGAAAATCATTAACATGGTTAAATACATCTGATGACATCATCAAGATGTATTTCAACATGTTAATAATGTTTCTTTCAGACCCCTTTTGGACCCTAGCGGGTCCATTTGGTTCACATTTGTACCCTCTCAGGGAAAAAATTGAAAATAGGTGGAATTCCCCTTTAACCATTAGGCGGGAACCCTAGTGGTAGTTTTACCCTAGTTGACGGGAACACCAATATGCGTTCTCTACAGTATGTACAGTATCAAAAAATGACAAAATGGTGATGTTACACAATAATTTGAGTACACTTAGGTTAGTATTTCAGAGACATTTATAGAATCGGGATAGTCTACAATGGGTTAATTGATCCGTTTGATTGGTCCAAATGGTGGGCCTCCTAAAAAATAGAACATAATTAACATTTACTTTAATCTACCTACTTTCTCTAATAACAAGCTAAAACAACCTTGAACGTTGGTTGGTTCTCCTTTAATAAATAAAAAAAACAGTAAACGTCGTTACACACTGGTGCGTTTTTTTTTTTTGTTTGTTTGTTTGTTTTCCGAGACGAAAACCTGATGCAAAATCTGGATAAAATTGACATAACGCGAGTTCAATTGCTAGTATATGAAATACATCTGATGTGGGATTTTTTTCTTCCCCCGGAAAAAAAATTACGCACACAACTTTAAACTTAAAAAAAACAGGCTTTGAAGTTACAAAAAAAAGTCAGAAGGATGTGAAAGTACAAAAGAATAAGAATAATAATTGCATGTGAAGCGTGACTTGACGTGTTCTGGGTTGGGCTGTCTGCGTCTGTCTGCGCGTGCCTGCGACCGGCGGCCATGCTTTGTCTAGCACGGCTGCGCTCATTTCCCTTCGGCGGAAACGGAACGGTCTTATCTGGAGGTAAACACGCCAATGGTTTGTTTCACAGCCGAGAAAAAGTACATAGTCTAGACACACTGCAAGGCTGATAAGTCCTGCAATAACACTTTGACCTCGACGCACCACTAATTCATTGTTTCACTGCAATGCACGAGTTGCCCGAGTTTTCACTCTCGCATCACGCTTGCATTCAAAAGCAACCAAAGGAATGTCATCACCATATCTTGCACGTCTCATAGCACATAGCCTCGACACCCAGGCTTTCATTTTCGGCCGTGTTGCGGGAAAGCGGAAAGCCTGGACTAATTTGTTAGCCACGGCGGCCTAGAAGTGGGAGTCAACACGTTGGTGGGATCAAATCAGATCAGCTCATCTGCCATCCAAATTCGGGCAGCACCCACATCCCTAGACCAAAATCATTTCAGGCTCCCTACAAGCCCTCCCGAGTTCTCAGATCAGTAGACGCAGGAAAGCTGGTAGTACCCCTGCTAAAAACACGTCAAAACCATGGAACTTCCCATTGAAGTCAAAATTGCAGACTCACTCCCAATCTAAACTGTGGAATTAACTTCGCATTGCAGTCAAAACTGCAGATTCACTCCCAAACTAAACTATGGAATGAACTTCCCATTGCAGTCAGAACTGCAGACTCACTACTAATCTAAACTAGGGAATGAATTTCCCATTGCAGTTTGTCTATCCGCCCACCCGTCTATCTGTCTGCTGGAGAGCTAATCTCCGGCACCGTTAATCTGGTCAAAGCCAAACTTTGCATACACACGCCCTGGATGGCAACGATGAACCTCTGCCCACATGTTCTTGTTATATTTGACCTGTATTTTAAACACCAATCTTTGCAGAAAACATTCTTTTATATTACTCCTGAAGATTCTGTCACAACATCCTGCAAAATCGTTATAGAGTATCTCAAGAGTCATGTGATCAAGACAGATCTGTCCCATACTTCATATTCCATCCCAAATGTCTATAATTGGCTTGGCTTTCAAAGTTTGCAGGACTTGCCTGTTTTGAACAAAAAAAAAGCATCAAGTCATGAACACAATTTAAGGGGAATCTTTAACACACTTTCCTACTAGGCGGACAAATACACCCACATCATTTTCACATGTTATAGTGCCACCAGCAGGTGGGTTTTTGCGAAACACATTTTTGGGGAGAAGATGAATGCCGCAAATCCTCCAGTTACCATCAAAGGCATAGGAAGAAATGGCACCCTTTTCACATTGGCACATTATAACGCCACCAGGAGGCCACAACCTGACCTGGTTGGAGACCTGTGCCCAGAAGGGCACTTTTTCTAGTTGCCATTGATTTAGACCAGGGGTTTTCAACCCTTTTGACACCAGGGACCACCATTTATTCAGCATTTGAGCCAAGGACCACCATTTGAGGACATTTTAGCCCCACAGACCCCAAAACTAAAGATTTCTTTCATCTTCTAGTTGTGTAGACTTGGGCCAATTCAGATATTGGTTATTTTAACTCTTGAGAGTGTAAAAATGAAACCAAATGGACCCTTGCGGGTCCATTTGGTTTCATTTTTACACTCTCAAGAGTTACATCTGGTTAACCAACTTAACTGGGGACCACCTGGAACCCTCTCAAGGACCACTGGTGGTCACCGGACCACCTGTTGAAAACCCGTTTTAGACCTAGTGATGATAATAACGGCGATCCTGACAATCAATTCCCCTCATTGTCTACCCCTGTAACCCCACCTTCAAAGGACCACTGGGGGTCCTTGGGGCTTCAGAACGCAGGCTGAATCTACGGCAATGCGTCGGTAGCAAAACCTGGCTGTGGACTACAGACCCTCTAGGGAAGTGGAGCGCGGCGTCCAGGAATGTGTTTGGTGCAGCACTGCACTCACATGACATTATAATAGCATTTAAGAAGTGCTGACTCAGCCTGAGTCCGACCAGCAACGATCACTGTCACAATATAGAGCTATTTAACACTGTTACTGAACGCGCGCACACACACACACACACACACACACACACACACTATAGCAGGGCGAATTAAATTTAGATGGTTCAGGGGCCACTCAGCAAACTACCAAAAGGGCGCAGGGCTGCAACTTCTGCAAGCCCCCCCAAAAAATGTTGGATTGTTTTAGTGATTTTGCAACGCGTTTGGCTAAACCACATTGAATAAAACTATATCGTCATGACGAATTATTAATGTGAAATTAAGTTTAAATTAGGTTTTTATTAACGGAATGTGAAGAGCACATGAACACTGCTGCTAATGAATCCGTTTTTGTGTGTGTGTGTGTGTGTGTGTGTGTGTGTGTGTGTGTGTGTGTGTGTGTGTGTGTGTGTGTGTGTGTGTGTGTGTGTGTGTGTGTGTGATGATAAAATGCTCTCTGAACATAAATAAAATATTCCAAATCAGAAATAGGCTATATTCACCAAAATGTGAATAGTAACAAGATAGAGAGGGGAGGGGTGTGTGTGTGAGTGTTTGTGTGTGTACGTGCGTGCACACGCGCTTGCGTGCGTGCGTGCTTGCTCGCACGAGAGAGAGAGAGAGAGAGAGAGAGAGAGAGAGAGAGAGAGAGAGAGAGAGAGAGAGAGAGAGAGAGAGAGAGAGAGAGAGAGAGAGAGAGAGAGAGAGCACCTCAAGAAGGGAGGGAGGAAAGGAGATTAATGGTCATTTTGATGGTATTTTTAACTGTTTGGTTTCCCCAAATCCAGCCTGGAATTGTGGACAAAACCAATAGAAATCTTGTTTTTGGGGGTCTGTGGGGCTAAAATGTCATCAAATGGTGGTGCTCCGAGGGACAAATGCTGAGTAAAGGGTGGGCCCTGGTATCAAAAAGGTTGAAAACCCCTGATATATCTGATAAAATAAACACACACCTCAGTTACAACACAAAACTGTGGACAATGCTGTCATGTGAATGAAACATCGCTGCCCTCTAGTGGGTCAATGCTGCACTCACTCCAAGCATACATACAGTGCATGAATGAATGAATGCTGCTAACATACATGTTTACACATGAATAAAAACAAAAAAAACTGCCTTTGATGGGAGAACTGAAACAATTCTACAGCTACTTGCACTTCCATTTGATAAGCAATAAATTGATTTGTCCAGTAAATCAGAAACATCGACCAAAAAGCCTGACGGGCCCAGTGGATCCTCTCCAACCAAACTTCACTGTGTGGTCAATATTAGCACACCGTCTGGAAGGTGCGGTGTTTATTTTGATACAGATGTGTGAACCAGTGTTGCCAACTGCCAAAATCTAAAATGCACTAGTAGCACTTCCAAAACGCACTAGAATGCGCTAGAATGCTTGCCTGGAACATACAGATCAAAATGACCATTAATCTTCTACATTCCACAAGTTGGGCTAATTCACATGAAGAATATTTTAACTCTTGAGGGTGTAAAAATGAAACCAAATGGACCCGCAAGGGTCCATTTGGTTTCATTTTTACGCTCTCAAAGAGTTACATCTGGTTACCCAGCTGTCCATCATTTTTCACTAATTTTGGTGCTGGGGGGGTCTGAAAAAAAAAGCTAAATATAGTCACAAATGCGCCAAGTTGGCAACACTGGTGTGAACACACACACACACACACACACACACACACACACACACACACACACACACACACACACACACAACACACACACACACACACACACACACACACACACACACACACACACACACACACAAGCTTCAACCTCCATCTAACCCCCGGGAAAAGCAATTAATCATCCACTCACTCAACATGCTTTCCATTTTCTAGTAAGACACGACTGCATCGGAAACATCGGGAATCGATCAGCCTGATTGACTAATCGCTCTAGTCAATCTGGATTTGGGAAACAAAACAGTCAAACGTACAGATCAAAATGGCCATTAATCTTCTACATTCTCTAGTTGTATAGACTTTGGGCTAATTCACATTATGAATATTTTAACTCTCATGTCATGTTTACACTCAAGAGTTACACCTGGTTAACCAACTTTCCATCATTTATCCTGGGGACCACCTGGAATCCTCTCAAGGACCACTGGTGGTTCCCGGTCACCTAGTTGAATACCCTTGGACTAGAGTACAGATGTCCTGACACCGATACTGGAATCAGTTACCAGGCCGACCCAAAAGTACTGCTACTCTGTATCAGGAACCAGCCTGATACTTTACGAGTACGTTTCACTTGAAAATGTTTCCTTAATAATGAAGTAAAATAAATAACATTTTTTCAATTTTTCTTTTTTCCATCATTTCAGCAGGGATAGACAATAAGGGAAATTTGCCATTGGCCCTTCGGGCCAGTGGCTTTTAAGGATCACTGGCCCCACAACTGTAACCACTGGCCCAGGTAATCGATCCCCATAGTTTGCAAAAAAAGACCACTTTCGATTCAATAGCACTTATTAATGCTGATCATTCAAAACCGTAGCTGACCCTACAATGCATAATGCTTAAAATAATTAAAGCAAGGGGTGAAAGAATGCCAGCATCCAACATAATATATAAATAATCATAACAAGTAGTTATACATTTCTACAGCCTTAAATGTATTTGATCGAACATAACATTTTAATATACATGAAGCATTAATTCTCTCTGCCCCTTCTTGGACAAAAAAGCAATACTTGTATTTTTTCACTGTTCAGGACAAATATACAGTATATCAAATAAATATCTATAAAATAGAGAGCATTAGATAGTGATCCAGGGCTAGTAAAGGCTAACAATGGGCTTATGCTGGCATACATGCACCATATTATAAACTGTACTTTTCTACTGCAGCTAATAAACAAATAACTGTCTGTCATACATTGCAAGCAGTGGTTTCCAACCTTTTTGATAACAGGGCCCACTATTAATCCAGCATTTGAGCCAAGGACCACCATTTGGTGACATTTTGGCCCACAGATCCCAAAACTAAAGATTTCTTTTGTTTTTATCCACAATTCCAGGCTGGACTTTTGCAAACAAAACAGGCAAACAGTAAATCAAAGTGACAATTCATCTTCTACATTCTCTAATTGTGTAGGGTTAATTTAGATGAATATTTTAACTCTTGAGAGTGTAAACATGAAAGCAAATAGACCCGTAAGGGTACATTTGGTTTCATATATTTTAAAACATTGTAATATATAGCCTCAATCATGTACAGTATATTCGTTCGATTGAGGTTTTGCCTTATAGAATACATGGTGATCAGTTTTTCAAATCAATCCAATGCACTGGGAAAGCCCCTAGCAATTATAGCCTACGCGCAGCGCACCTGTGTCTCTAAGCTGCGCAGATACAAAGGACGACATATAGGCTATCTCTCTTCATATAGTTTGAAGTCATATAAAAACGTATACCTATACCCAATGGAATATAAAATATATAAAATATAAACTGTATTGACAAGTCGGAATTAAAGCAATCGCTTGAAAACAGAGTGAGAATGGGACATTTGCAATCTCAAAACTTTTTTCGATCGGAGCGCGTGGTCAATGCGCTGTTGACAGACGCTTGGATTCAGTGGTAAGTGCGTGCTTATACAATGCGCAGTGCAACACGTAGGCCTAGATACAGGACAACGTGTGAGAGAAAATGCAGTCTGAACAATCGTTGCACATAGGCTGTGTATGGCAGAATTAAACATATTTTGAGGTGGAGGACTGCTGTCGCATTGTGACATGCGAGATGCTGAGCTGAGGGCATGTTGCGCGTCAGGCAGAAATGAGGAGGTCTGCAAACACCATACGCTATAGTAATGATAGTATTAATAAGTGTTTTGTGAGCTATGCCGGCAGGGGTGAAAGTGAGGCGGGTCCCACCAGGTCTGAGACCCGGCAAAAGATTTCACGCCGGGTCCCGCCGGGTCTCATAAAATATTACGTTAAATAACCTGTCACCGCACGGAGAGAAGTCTCCTCTTGTCGGTTAGCAGCACAGCCAGAGCCACAGAGACAGAGTATAGACAGAGTTACGCAAACTCCGTCTATAGCCTACACCCTACAGTATAGATAGAGTTATGCAAACTCTGTTCACTTCATGGGGTCATGGAGGCTCTTCTACATAGACTTCTATTTAGAATAGCAACAGCAAATAGGGACAAGTCCTGAAGCTGACATAGAAAGAAATGCTGTGGACTCGGGCAACAGCCCGGCTACTGGTGTTATTCTTTCTCAACCAATTTTAGATCGTTTTCAGTTCACACAAATCACAACATAAACAATGTATTTCCAACTCCACGTTGTCCCTATTCAGGCTGCATGAACAGCGCTCAAGCGCTCAGTTTCTTACCCCGCAATGTCGCAAAAGACACTGATTACCTTGCAAATCCCGACGACGCGGCCAAAGGGATAATGGTGTCTATTTACTGCTCATTGCTGAGATCCTGTTTAAAGCCCGCCTACTAGTTTTGCCATTTGCACAGAATAGGACAGGAAACGGATCTGCAGCATGGGCCCTCCTCCCTCCATGCAGTTGAGCGAGATCCTGTCATGGCGTCCGCCGCTCTTTGTTTACAACACACGTAGGGAAAAGAAAACTTTGCCTTTTTACCAAGGACTGCGTTCGGTTTGATAAATAATGACAGCGGAGCCGTTTTCTAAAGCCCGATACGGGCGGATGCATGGATTATAAGGCAGCACGTCGAGCTGTGGTGAGTAGCCTCAAATGAGCTGTTTGTTGTCCCCTTGGTCCATGAAGTGAGCGGTGTCTGCATTGCTCTGTCTATACTCCAGGCTTACATAGCTACTCTACCCAGGCTGCGCTGGGTAGAATCATGCCATCTAGTAGAGTTGCGACATTGGGGGGTCAGAAACCAAACGTGCTGGATAGTATTTTCTGTTGCGCGACCACTGCAGACAGCATTGCCATCGAACCTGAGAGATCGCACAACGGGGCTATAGTTTTTATAGTTTATAGTCTCCAATTAGTGTGTTTTTTGAGCATGTGAGTGTGTGCTTAATATGCAACTTTGGTGGGGAACTATGAAAAATATTGCCCCCCCTGAAAACATGAATGCCCCACCACTGATAATTTCCTGGCTACGGCAGTGGTTAGTAGCCTAGTGCTTTCACTGTTTCACTGGGGGGACGCCTCTTAAAGGGGAATTCCACCCATTTTATTTTTCTGAGAGTGTACAAATATTATATATATTATATTATTCTCCCTTTTCTAACTGTGTGTGGTTGAAATAATGCTGTTTTGCAGTAGTTTGTAACAAAATAAAATCTTAAATGAAACCTATTTCTTGTGTAGCGTAATGTACAAATACAAAACTGTTTAATCATGCTGAAATGGAGTATAGGTAACCTAATGCAGGTGTAAGGCAGACCTGCTGTGTTTTATATTATGTTCCAGGTTAGGTTAGGTTAGGTTACTGTGCCACAAAAAGGCATTTTCCTATGCATTTTAGGGACACTGTGGAGTTTGAACCTCCCAAAAATTTTTCGGCCGCGCCGCTTCGCGGCGCGGCCTGAACGCATCACACGATGCTGTTTCCTATAGACCCGGCAAAAACTTCACACCACTTTCACCCCTGTATGCCGGTCTATGCCCGGTTGTGAGATGGGGGCGGGGGTTTTAAGAACATTTTAGAACGGGAACAAGTAGCTGCATCTCTTCTCTACAGTAGTGCGCTGCAAGTGAACGGGTGAGCGGGCTTACACGAGAGCCAGCCAAGTCAGCTGTATAGCTCTGCGTAGCCGCTGTTCCATGCAGACGGTGGTGCGCACACAACAGGCGACTTGGGTTTGAGATCACATAGCGTAAATGCGGTTGTTTTTTTTGTGCTAATAAACGAAATATAAATGAAGTTGAAAAAAAATCTCTCTCTATATATATTGTGAAATAAAATTGTATTTATTATTAATTTATTTTTAAGAGGTATTTTTCTATACTGGCCAATGGGGCCAGTGAGTGGCGCCATTTGGTGGTCCGAAGGGGTTTTGAAACCATCGGGGGCCAGCGGGCCAATTATATTGTCGAACCTGATTTCAGGCTACTATTGTGGTGGTGTGAGAAATATAACTTACATTAACAATGCTCTCATTGGCAGACCAGACCTCTTCAAATGCGCTAGAATGAGTGCCGAGTGCTTTCCACGTAGAAAGTCTTTTCGCAAGCTGTTTCCATACCTCATTTGCGCATTAGACTCTTTCGATACGCTCCAAAAATACGGCACCTTTCAGCGAAAAAGTATTTTTGCGCAAATGGAAACTTATTCACATTTTGAAGTGTTTCCATTCAACATTCTCTTCGGGGCTTATGGAAACGTGGCTAATGACAACTAGATCTGCACTCGGGTTAAGTGCCAACTTGCACACTGCACACAAGCAGGCCATGGGCTACTAGCATGCAATGCGCAAACAACAACATATTACCGCATATGGATCGCATGTCCATAATATAGAAGATAGAAATAGAAGACTGTGTAAATGTGGGGGCAGAGCAGGGTTCTTGTGGACTCAAGCATTGTGTTGTCAGTGCAGTTCGTCAAAGAACTGCTGTAGCGCCCCTCTTTGACCAGTAAGCAGTAAGACTGGCTTTAGTGCTATATGGCATCCCCCTCTACCATATTGTAAAGTATCATGAGGATATTACACTGCAGGTTTGTATTAGGGGCACAAGACAATTTTCATGTGCACATAAAAAATTGTTCACTTAAACTATTTTTCCCCGTATGGGTCCATTCCAAAGTAGAGCCCGACCGAAACCATAGTTTTGGGACCGATACAGTTTTTTGATCGATTTCCAACTTAAACGTATATCTGATGATAGTTATACATGCACAGTAGCAACTGCAAAGCAACATATGACACATAATAACAAGTATCAAGAACAAAACATATGGCCTGAAAATCTGACTTTTGCAGTGATATTAAAACTTGAAAAAAATCCATTACCTGAAAGGGTCATCCTAAAGATGTGCAAAAAACAATGACCCATTTAGTTATATCTCTAATAATAGAGTAGGACAAGTGAATGTTGCTAAGAAAAATAAACGTTTTGCCATTTCCGCCTATTTAATATCCGCAATAGAACCAAACATTGGCATTCTGGCTGAATTTACTTGGAATTCCCTTTTTTAATATAGGCATTTTTTGCCTATATGGTGTGTCACTTCATGACCGGCTGATGAACCGATTATGAGAACAATCGTTAGTCCCAGCCTATCCCAGCCTACATTCAGAGTCATATTAAGTTAACATTAAATTATTGTATTGCAGTGGTCTTCAACCAGTGGTCCTTGACAGGGTTCCAGGTGGTCCCCAGGCTAAATGATGGAAAGTTGCAACTCTTTGACAGATGCAACTCTTTGACAGTGTAAAAATGGACCCTCACGGGTCCATTTGGTTTCATGTTTACACTCTCAAGAGTTAAACTATTCATCGTCTGGATACGTAAAAGGGGGACTCCACCCATTTTCAACAGTTTAATATGTCACTAATATACCTTAAAAATGGAGTTTTGGAAAAATCATTAACATGGTGAAATACATCTGATGTATTTCACTGATGATCTGATTTCACCATGTTAATGATTTTTCTTTCAGACCCCTTTTTTCCTGAGAGGGTACAAATGGAACCAAATGGACCTGCTAGGATCCATTTGGTTCACATTTGTATCCTCTCGGGAACATTTTGAAAATGGGTAGAATTCCACTTTAAGGTACTTGATTAAGTAGTCTACACAACTAGACAATGTAGAAGATTAATGGTCATTTTGATCTGTATGTTTGACTGTTTTGTTTCACAAATCCAGCCTGGAATGGTGGACAAAACCAAAAGAAATCGTAGTTTTGGGGTCTGTGGGGCTAAAATGTCATCACATGTTGGACCGTGGCTCAAATGTTGAATTAATTGTGAGCCCTCAGCCCTGGTATCAAAAAGTTGATAACCACTGGTTTAAATATTCGATCGACAGTCATTGATCTTTACCATCATTCAGAGTCACATTAACATGTCTTAGTTTATATTATTCTTACTTCTTGAAGTCCTGGCTGAACAGCCCAAAGCCAGCCGGACCTCCAGCGCCCCCCGGGCCGCCTCCAGCAGAGTGTCCGGCAGACAGAGCGTCCTGCCCGGCCTCCAGGCCGGTCTCCACCCCGCTGCCTCCTCCTCCTCCTCCTGCTCCTCCAGGCTGCTGGTCGTTGTAGGACGTCAGCATGATGGCCGTACGTGAATGACTATTATGAATATGAACACTAGTTTAAATATGTCTCACCGCTGGGTTACAATGCTTATTAAACGAGTTATTCTTTTTTTTTTGTAAAGTAAAATAAAATAAGGTGAGATAGATGTTTTTTTTTTCCTCCTACAAACTTTTTTCCAACACTCAGGAAGTGTGACCCGTGTTGCCACGTCGGCTGGAGATAAGCATCTCTAGACCACCTTTTTCATACCAGGGCCCACTATTTATTCAGAATTAGCCACCAAACAGTCAAACACAAGAGATCAAAATGGCCATTAATCTTCTACATTCTCTAGTTGTGTAGACTTGGGGCTAATTCAAATTATGGATATTTTAACATAAACCAAATGGACCCTCAAGATGACCCTTGAGGGTCCAAACTCCATTTGGTTCATGTTTACACTCTCAAAGAGTTACACTTGGTTAAACAATCTTCCATCATTTAGCCTGGGGACCACCTGGAACCCTCTCCCCTGCTCTAAACCACATGGTATCTCGGAGCATGAAATCGTGCACAAAGCAAAACATATCATTAGTTCTATAGGTGTGAGAGACGAGACCTCATCAAATGGTGTTCCGTGGCTCAAATGCAGAATAAATGATGGGTCCTAGGATGACTGAAAAGCACTGAGCTAGGTCTATGATTTGATTGATTGATTGATTGATTGATTGATTGATTGATTGATTGATTGATTGATTCATTCATTCATTCATTCATTCATTCATTCATTCATTCATTCATTCATTCATCAAGACATTTAGAGACGTACAAATGTTCACTTATATAACAGCTACACTACACAGAAACAATGAAGAAACAAACAAGTACACTTTAGAAACAAGACCAAATAAAGAGCAACACTTTAGAAACAAGACCATAATTATAATAAGCCGCTTATAATAAGCGGGCATGGCAACAGTGAGTGTGACTAGCACAAAGTTGCTGTCACATGACCGTGTGGAGAACATAAACCCAGAGCCGTATAGTATAAACAGAGTTGCGCCAACTCCCTTCCCTTCATGGGGCTAGTCTTCAACATAGACCAGGGTTGCCAACGTATGGAAATTGTCAAGAGTGAGAAACTAGCGTCTTAACGTGTTTTTTTTTGTGGATTTAGCCTATTTTAACAATGATCTGTAATCTTTAAGACTGATGTCTTCACCTCCCTGCCAGCTGTTCTCCATGCAATGTCAGCCTCGTTGTGCCCTCTCTCTAGTTAGTGTATACCATGGGGACACCAGCACACATCTATTTTCCTGGCTTCATAATAGACAACCATTCCCAGTTTTGGTCACAAAGGGGACCTTTGACCCTTGCTAAATGCCACAAACTCCACAATCAAACTGAGTCTCTACGACAAGACTTAAACAACACTTCAAGGAACAGTCACTCCTTTGGGGTCCAGTGGCTGTCATAAGAAGGTAGTGGTCACTGGTCACACATTTACAGCCTCTATCCAGAACAAGACTGAAGCACCGTCAGTCAGAACAGAAATCCCAATATTCTAAAATGTTAAATAAATATTCCTACTATGGCAAAGCTATACCAATCCATGCTTATTTTCTTTTCCCTTTTAAACACACACACACACACACACACACACACACACACACACACACACACACACACACACACACACACACACACACACACACACACACACACAGTTATTGCATGTTGACATGCAATAACATGCATTTATCATTCACATTAAATTCCTTAAAGTGCTTGACATGAAACTTGAAAACACATTCAATCAAGACTTAAAAACAGCAACAAAAACAGTCATTTAGTGCTAACTAAATGTGGATTGAAATAGTTAATTTAGAAATTAGTCAATAGAGGCTGTTGGTTTATGGGGTATTTCACTAAAAAAAAAAAACTTTTGGTCATTATATGGTCTACTACTCAGTCTCATGTGAACACACCAGACAGTTTATAAGTTACTACTGTACATTCACTATTTAGATATTTGATGTTCATTTTAGTGTATCTGCCTCCTTCCTATACAAACCCATTATGACTTAAAACTTCATTTTAACCAAGATAGATTCATCAAAAACATCCAATTATTTTTCTGGTAGCTCATATTGTCCCCCTAATACCTGAGAAGACCGTGGAATTTCATTTACTAACAGCTGAGAGGCATGTAAATCACAAGCTAAAGGACTAGTTTACTACTGCAAACCATGATGGCAACCTAACAGCAATGATGTTTGTCAACATCAAAACATTGCCATGATTCATGCATATCTGTAATGTAATCCATTAATAATAATTCAGTTGAATTTTTACCTCACGTAACAACAGGTCTTCATCCAGCAGCTGAAATTTTCAATCATACCCGGTTTGGGCTGCTAAAGCCTTAGAGTATATACAGAGTTGCGACAACTCTGTTCATTTCATGGGGCCAGTCCAATGGCCTATGGTGGCTCTTTTACATAGAGTTGTAAGTAGAATGGGGACAACAAATGGGGACAACCCATATAACTCTATGGGACAACTAGAGCTTTTTCGGACTCCTCAATGCCTCAATGACTCTTTTAGAGCGATTCTATTGGCTCTGGTCTGGTCTTGGTGTTGCCAGATTTCGAGTGAGAAACCCGCAAACATGTACAGAAACTTGCCCATTAGACATTATAGACAACGCTAGCACAGAGCCGCTTACAATAAGGCAGATTTGGCAATATCAGTTGTAGCACGTAAAGATCACCATGCTCCCACAGTGCGTGAGGGATGGGACATGTGACGTGTGAGCGTGTGAATGACGTCAAATGCGTTATTCTCACGGTCAATGCGTGATCGTTGACACCTCTGACATAGACTTCTATGGAGAATGGGGACAGCAAACAGGGACAACGCGAAGTTACGGGAGGCATTAGTCTATGGTCTCGTTGGACTATATGAAACACGTGATCAGGCTGTTTTCTGGCCCGTCAATGTCGCAAATCCCCTACTAGATGGCTCTGCATAGACCTAGACGTGAATAGATCACATGACTGCGTGGAGAACATAGACTTAGATATGAATAGATAAAATGCCCATTTGATCAAAGTGCTCCTCCTCGTCTTAAAATAATCGCCTAAGTCATTTTTTGGCCAAATTGATTTTTTTCCATAAATCATTTCCTGAACCATTGCCAGAACCCTCAGTTGAATTGATCATGTGTACTGGTAAAACCCATTTATGATTTTTGCCTATGTCAAGAGATGTGACTGATTTATTTTGCTCAAGTCAAAATACAGTGTGACTTATGCAATTTTCACACAGCGCTTCATGATGGATGATTCAGTCAGAGAACTTTTTGCACTGAGTTCACACGAAAATGGTAAGTATGTTTAAAGAAAAAAAAAAAAACTATGATTAAAAATTAAGCTCTTCATGATAAAGTACAGCCAGTAAATATTGTACAGAGAGTGTGGAATAGCAGTGTTATTATACTGTAGTTAGTCTGTCAGAAGAGTATAGTAGCTGACAATGCTAGCTAAAATACCATAGGATGCTAAAAACATAACCTCTTCCTGCCCTTTTAGCCAGTATGCAGAAATGTTATGACTTGGTTTCCATTTGAAGGGCCTTTTTGAAGGATTTTTTTTTTTCCAAAAAGGGGCATGAAACATAGTTGTATCAATTTTAGAAGTGTTTGAAGTATTAGTAGAAGTGCAGCTATGAAGTATTGTAATTGTGTGCTTCTACTTCATACATCTCTATGAATTTAAACATCAGTGTGTTACATAGTCTAAACATCCATCATAAAATACACCAAAAGTAAATTATTTATTGTCATTTTGACTGTATGGGCTGTAACAGTTAGGTATTTTCCTTCTTTTTTGTAGATGATGCATTGGACTCCAATGCTAATCTACTCTCTGCTGCTGAACACGATCTCAGCATTGGAGCCATGGAACCTTGTGTGGCAGAGCAAAACTCTGCTCTGCCACCGGCGGTTCGAAGAAAAGGAAAAGATATAAGAAGCTAAATCCAGAAGGATGGAAGCAGAACCAGGCGAAACAAAAACGCCTCAGAGGCATGTCCTACATGGGCATAAGTGGCAAAAAAGTAAGTGGAAAGGCTATGGGTCCCCCCTGTTCTTCTAAGTTCTGCCAGCGAGCTTCAACTCGACAGTGCCAGGCCATTTCAGAGGACCAGCGGCAATGGATTTTTCAGAAGGTATGGGCAATGGAGACCTGGGAGGAACGCAAGATATACATAACAACTCTGGTAACACAAGCAGCCATCAAACAGAGGAAGACAGCTGGGGGATCCCGTCGCAATTCCACACTGGTGTACCAGCTAGAGATGGAAGATGGCAGAAGTGTCAAGGTGTGCAAGGCACTTTTTTCCTCTACAGTTGGCCTCCCTTTCAGGACCATTTCGGATTGGATGAACAACCCCTGCCCTGTCAGCGGTGAAGTGACTCCAACACACCCAATCAAATCTGGACCAAAAAGTGGAAAGCATGCAAAGCTTGAAACTGAAGAAAAAGAGTTCCTGAAGGGCTGGCTGAAGGACCTACCTACTGTGGATTCACACTACTGTAGAAGCTCTGACACCTACAAAAACAAAAGATTCCTTCATCCAGGTACAACCATTGCTCAATTACACCGGGAATATACACAGGCAGCTGCAGATTCTGGAGTGAGGGCAGCGGGAATACAGCATTTCTCATCTGTATTCCATGAAGAAAACTACTCTGTTTTTATCCCGCGGAAAGATCAGTGTGATGTTTGTGTTTCATTCAAGCATGGAAATATCAGTAAGGAGGATTATGATGCACATATCCTTAAGAAAGAAGAAGCTTCAACAACCGCTGGCGACGGAGGCGCGGAAGTTCCAGGACCTTCAGTCAATGAAGCACGTTATTCCAGAGGAGTGTCATCACTTCTATGACAGTTTACCTCATGCATAGGAGTGAATAAAAAGAAAGAAGTGGAGAGGAAAGGAGGAAAGACGAGAGGAGGAGAGAGAAGAGGGGGATGATGAGGAGAGGAGAGGAGAGGAAAATGGAGAGGAAAATGAAGAGGATAAGAGAAAAGAGGAGGATTGAGGAGAGGAGAGAGGAGGTGAGAGGCGAGGAGAGGAGAGAGGGGTGGAGAGGAGAGAGGGACTGAGAGGAGAGGAAAATGAATGAGAAGAGAAAAGAGGATGATAAAGGAGGAGAGGACCAAAGAGGAGAGGGGGATGATGTGGAGAGGAGAGTTAAATGAAGAGAAGAGTAAAGAGGAGGATGGAAGGAGAGGAGAGAGGAGATGAGAGACGATGAGAGGACAGGAGAGGAGAGGGGGATTCGAGGAGATGAAAATGAAGAGGAGGAGAAAGAGAAGAGAAAAGAGGAGGGTGAAGGATCGGAGAGGAGAGGAGGAGAGTGGAGAGGAGAAAAGAGGAGGAAGAAGCGAAAAATGTTCTTTGTTTCTTGACTTTGTTTCTTTAAACACCAACCCCAACTTTGACTTTGTTTCTGCAAACCTGTTTCTGCAAACCAGTTCCTGACTAAAGTTGTATTACTCACATTTGCTGTTGTCAAGCCTCATTCATTTTTCTTTTAATAAGACCTTTGCCATAATTAGATATCATTTTGGTTTTGTAATGCTTACTTTCCAGTGTTAAACATGAACACACATCATTTCACATGTCACACATCATTTAGGCCTGTAGAGAGAAAAGTGTTATTTTTGCCTATGTCATCAAAGATGTGGTCCAAAAAATGCCCAAGTCATTTATTTAATCTTAGTCATTATGAAAAAATAATAATAATAATCTTCGTATTATGTGAAGTATCATCCTTTAATACATACTAACAGACTAAAATGATTACTTTATGTGGTAATTTACATTTTTGGGGGAGTTTTTTGTGTTTCCTGAAAAACCTGGAAAAATGACTTATGCGATTATTTTAAGAAGGTGACGATATGAAATAAATAACACCCGTGTGAAATAGTGTAATAAATATAGTGTTTGTCTATGTAAAACGCCTAATAATTTCATAATGCCTATTACTGTATTATATTCATTTTATAATTATCATTTTATAGATGTTTTAAACTCTTTCATGTGGACAACTGTCCGTTTCTAGGTGGATTTATCATCTATGAAGGTTAAAAAACAGGTTGAGCCCCAAGTCAAATATGACCTCCATCAAATAAAATTAATTTTCCTTTAACCCTAGAATACTAAACTTAATCGTTGTTACTCCATCACTAAACATGGGTATATTTTACCCGATTATTTAATTGTTTAATAAAAAAAAAAGATTTCTCATCAGAATACATGGAAGTGCAGCAATACATGGTAACTTGGGGTAGGCTACTCTTCTTTCATATTTCATCATGACTTTTCACACAAAAAACTAAAATATATATATCATGGGGGGGCTATCATGGGGGGGCAAAATTGGACAAAAATGTGCACATTATTATTATTATTTTTTGGGGGGGGGATCCATACAACCTGTGAGATTGGTTCAGTCAATTTCAATTCAATTCAATTCAATTGAAGATAAAAATGAAATAAAAGTCCATTGTGAGTGAAAGGGATTTTTTTCCTATCACGCTATCACTAAACATGGGTAACATTTACCCAAAACCTTCCTGGAAAAAGAACTAGGGGTGTGTGCAGGGAAACAAACCCACATTCTGTGATGTCACTGTGCATCATGAATTCAGCTACTGAAAGACCCGCCCACCTCAGACATCAGCAACATTATGATGTCACTGAGCATCATGAAGCTACTGAAAGACCCTCCCACCTCAGACATCAGCAACATTATGATGTCACTGAGCATCATGAAGCTACTGAAAGACCCGCCCACCTCAGACATCACAACATTATGATGTCACTGAGCATCATGAAGCTACTGAAAGACCCGCTCACCTCAGACATCAGCAACATTATGATGTCACTGAGCATCATGAAGCTACTGAAAGACCCGCCCACCTCAGACATCAGCAACATTATGATGTCACTGAGCATCATGAAGCTACTGAAAGACCCGCCCACCTCAGACATCAGCAACATTATGATGTCACTGAGCATCATGAAGCTACTGAAAGACCCGCCCACCTCAGACATCAGCAACAGTATGAAAATTGCAAAAATGCAATTGTCCGGGTAAAATTTACCCATGTTTAGTATTCTATGGTTAAATAGCATGTGATATGTCAAACTAGGTGGTTTTCATTATGCTGAATCCATTCCAATTTCCAAGCGTTGCTCGAAAAACACTTGTCACGTCATGAAAAAATGTGACGAGGTCAGCACATTTGAGCTAATTTTGTCAACGTTACATGGCCATTTTTTAGGCCAAGGGGTGTTTTTGAGCGAGACTAATGCTTGGAATGAATTCAGCATGAAATGAAACACCTATATAGTTTGACATATAACATGCTATTTGAAGCAGAATTAACTTTAGACTAGGTTTGCCTTATTTAATGTGCATTACCATCTTATTTGATGGAAGTCATATGGATTTGGTGCATGCTCTCATGAATTTTCCCCACAGTTTTGCGAGGGTAGGCCTACATACAGTATGAGGCTCAATTTGCTTATCAACCTTTATAGAAGATACATCCACTGAGAAATGGACCTTTGCTCTCGGCGATCACGGATCAGTCAGATACAGTATACGACCCAGGTCAGTTTGTATATCATATCCTCCATTTTCATTTTCAAACAATGTACAAAACGAGTGAATTAATCATCATTTTTTTGTCCATCGATTCATTTTCACCCACAACCTCAACATGATGACAATGCACCGGGGAAAGCCTTGTCTTGGCAGTAACCTTGGTGGTTTTATATGCAATGTGTCTTCCACTTGTATTTACATTCTGCCTTGTTCCTACTGTTTACCTTAGTATTTTCTTATTTGTTCACTGTATGTACCCTTAACTGCTGTGCTGCCTCTGGGCGACTGATTTTCTCGAGGATAAAGGTAGGTATATCTATCCCTGCATTACACAGAATAACTATTGGAGGCCACAACTCCAAACATCAAACGTAGAATGAATAAGGGGGGTCCCTATAGGGTTTTCAACCTTTTTGATACCAGAGCCCACTATTTATTCACCATCTGAGCCACGTGGACGACCTTTTGATGACAATTCAGCCCCCACAGACCCAAAAATTAAAAAATTACTTGCTTTTGTCCACAATTCCAGGCTGGATTTGGGAAACAAAACAGCAAACATACAGATACAAATGACCATTAATCTTCTACATTCTCTAGTTGCGTGGCCTTGGGTTAATGATGATTCACATGATGAATATTTTAACTCTTGAGTGTGACCATTTTTACGCACTCAAAGGGTTACAGCTGGTTAACCAACTTTCCATCATTTAGCCTGGGGACCACCTGGAACTGCAAGGACCACTGGTGCATGGTCCCCGGACCACCTGTTGAAAACCCCTGCTATAGGGCTATAGGATTTGAATAATGTTTTGTGTGCAATGACTGTAATGACAACTTCTAATTGATATTCAGAGTATAATGAATTCAAAAGTCCAGATAAAAAAAAGGCTTGAGAGAGTGTTGAAAAACAATCAGGCTTCAATGACACAAAAATGGCTTTTTGCTTTTATTAATTTTCTGGCACTGGGGATCTCTCATTCTATGGGTATAAAATAAATACCGTAGACAAAAAGAAAAGTGCCCTTCTGGGCACAGGTCTCCACCAGGCCAGGTCAGGTTGTGGTCTCCTGGTGGCGCTATAATAGGCCAATGTTAAAAGGGTATCATTTCTTCTTTATGACTTTGGCATTTGGATGATTTGAGGCATTTTGTCCAAAAATGATGGGTAATTTGAAAAAAAAAAAAAAAAGAACTCACATGTTGCACATGCAACATTTCATATAAATCGATGCAGGTATATGTGAAATTGTGCGCTGCCTAATGGTAGCGTTATAACGGGTCATTCTGGAAAATGGAAAAATTGGGGCAGAGCTATAGACGATGAGTCGGCATCCAGGGAGTGTGTGTGTGCAAAGTCTAGCTGCTTTTGGATTAACGGTGCCGGAGATAGGCTGTAGGCTACACAGACGGACTGACACACACACACACACACACACACACACACACACACACACACACACACACACACACATACCAGGGGCGGATCTAGGCATGGACATGGGGGGCAATGTCCCCCTAAATACCCAGTCTGCCCCACCAAACATGATGGCATGTAAAACTACCCAAGATATTTCAAATTAAAGTGCTTATAATTAAAATTATTTGAAACACTACTACAGCTGTGTCACCACTAAACCAACAGCATTTCATCATTGAAAACAGAAAACTCTCTGAGTCAGACCTTTATCTTTATGCATGCTGCGTGTCTGTTGCAACTTCAACAACAACTGATGTTATTATTATTGATGCTTTACTTGACAAGTCCTGTAACTGAAAACAAGAATAAAAGAACAAACAAAAAGTGCGACATGATGACGTCACACAGGTCCTCTGTCTCCCTGCATGCCTGCAGTGATATGAATGATTCAATCACTTTCAAGAGCCATCCTCAATACCAATATACTCAATACTACAACAGGGACAATTCACTCACCACGACGTCATGTGATCCAGGGGCGTTTCTTGCCATCAAGCAGACTAGGCAGTTGGCCTGGGGCACCACGAGGGGGAGGGGCGACCACCAGACACGCTTTAAAAGGATCCCAGGCTAATAAGCCTCATATGAATAAATACATAAATACATTATACTTGCCCTCTATAACGAGAATTGAACATTTAAAACACATCTAATTAGGGATCCAAAATCAAATTTAATCATGATTAATCACCATTCGAACCATGTCCAAAATATGCCTTCTTGTATAGGATTTGAACATTTAAAAAAGAAAAAGAATCTGGGGAGAAAAAAAAAGATCCATTTATCTCTTAAATATTTATCAAAAATAGATGATCTACAAGCCCCCAATGGTTGTAGATCTCTCCAGCTATACTCTATGGCTCTGGTTACAATGAGACACACAGCTATATGCCTGCTCTACCCATTTTTCTTTTCAACGGGAAAATGCTCAGCGGGTTGAGTCAGTGTGCATTTAACCCTTTGTGTCCTGAACGCGTTTTGGTGTTTTAGCTGTTGAAAAATAGCAGATCAACAAGCTCATGTCGCGCCACCGAGTGGCGCGACATGAGCTTGTTGTTCTGCTATTTTTGAAAAATTGTGAAAAATGATGCGCAAATCTAAGAATATATTCTATTTGACACCTGATTCTAGTTTCTGACCAGTTTCTAGTTTCTGATGCTAGATTCTGACAGATTCTAGTTTCTCTGAAAAATCCATGTTCCTGTGTCAGTGATGCTTAACATATTTCAAGCCAAGGACCACCAGAATTATCCATATTTGGCTGCAGACCCCCATCTGAAAACATGTTGTTCTAGGGATCCCCCAGATGCAAAAATTTGAGTTAAAAATGTTTGCTTCCAAAATAACATATTCAGAGATTTGCAGCACATTTTCACAATTTTTCAAAAATAGCAGAACAACAAGCTCATGTCGCGCCACTCGGTGGCGCGACATGAGCTTGTTGATCTGCTATTTTTCAACAGCTAAAACACCAAAACGCGTTCAGGACACTAAGGGTAAACAACAAAATTAATTGAACTAATTAACTTGTTATTTTTAACAGCCTTACATAGGCTATAAATATGTTCTTTAGTTTAAAAAAATTCAAAAATGTTCATATTTTAATCAATTGGGGAGGATATGTATTTTGTCCACCTATAGTAGGCTAGGCTCCAGTGAAAATCTTGCCTGGGGCTCCAAATTCCTTAAAAACGCCACTGATATGATCCAATCAATTGGTTTGATTGTCTTTGTCTTTTTAACGTGTATAAAACACAGACATCTGCTCCCACCATGCCACATGACACAAGAGAGCCACTGCGACCTGGAAAACACTCCCAACAACTGCATTATACGATCCTGCTGATCCACTCCAGTCCGATGGACCCTTCAGGACCTCTCACAGCTTCACCTGGCGGTAAGAAACAATTTAGCACTGTGGGATCAGTGGTTTTCAACCTTTTTTTATGCCAGGGCCAACTATCTGTTTTTGCATTTATTTATTTTTTATTTATTTAGTTTTTTACAGTTTACACACTTATAAACAAACTAGTTCCGCTCAGCATTTTGAACTAAATTTCATGGTTCCAAAAATAAGAGAAGAATTTTATTTTTTTTTGTATATTTTGTTCCTTTCTTTCTTATCTTTTTTTCCACAAAGAGAGAAACGTAGGGTTTCACCAGAACTGGGTACCGCGCTGTTAAACGCTGGGCACACCATGCTGTGAACTGCGGACTTTGAGGTCACGTGACGTGTTTTTGAATGGCCGTGGATGGGAAATAAAAATGGCCGTTGCGGCAAAGGGAGACTCCAGTTTTTGAATGGCTGTGGATGGGAAATAAAAAAAATGGCAAAGTGCCGCAAAGACCTGCGTCCTGGTGACGCACGGCCATGCGGAACTTTGCCGCAACGGCTATTTTTATTTATTTTTATTTTTTTCAAAAATACAAGTAAAGCAATATGTACAATCAACGACATGTACACAACTAGAGCTTTATTTGTAGCCTTTAGGCATACAATATCGAGCAATAGAGAAAAGAAAATAGGAAAACAGAACAGAACATAAACGGCATGTTTCTTTTCCATATTAAAAAAAAAAAAACGTCTTTGAGTGCGGAAGAATAAGGAATTCTGTTTTCTCAGTAACAATCAACGACATGTACACAACTAGAGCTTTATTTGTAGCCTTTACAATATCAAGCAATAGAGAAAAGAAAATAGGAAAACAGAACGACATGTTTCTTTTGTGACAATAGCAAGCAATATCAAGCATGAATGGCTTGGTGGTAAAATGGCTTGGTATGCAATGATAATGGTTGCTATGTATGTCTATGGAACATGCATATGGCTGCATATGGCTTGATAATGGTTGCAATGCATGTCTATTGTCACAACAGCAAGCAATATCAAGCATAAATGGCTTGATAATGGTTGGTATATGGCCTGCCCTGGGTTGACCTTTCCACAGCCCTGGGTCGACCTTTTCCACTGCCCTGGGCCGAGATTTCCGCACTTTTGCTCGGTCCGACTTTGCGACGGCCCGACTTTTCCAGTCCCCATCAGTACCAGTACTCAAGGTTGTGTACTTTGTGATTTCAGGTGGAGCAGTGATTCCTGGGAGCGCCAACAGACAGGACTTCTTACAATGTGAGTATGGTGGTCAGTGTGTGTGCGTGCGTGCGTGCGTGTGTGTGTGTGCGTGCGTGCGTGTGCGCGTGCGCACGTGCGTGTGTGTGAAAATGTAGCAGCCTCTAGCACCACGCTGGAATGAAACAATATATTTTTTTTTAAATAAATGAAAACAGTAAATGAAAAAGCACGTAGCCCCTCATCATATTAGGAGGAAAATATCAGTGTTTTTTTTTTTTTTTTTTTTTTTTACTCTGTCATGGTTAAAACGGAGTTTTAAGTTATAATGGGTTGGTATAGGGGATACTGAATGGAGTAACTTATAAACTGTCTGGGGTTGTTCGAACCAAACGTTTTGTTGAAAGTGAAATATCCCTTTAAGTTCTCCTCCGTCTTTTCTTTTTTTTTCCCTACAGATGCCTCTCGTCTCTCACTGGATCCAGAAACAGCAAACAGAAAACTCATCCTGTCAGAGAACAACAGGAAAGTGACTTTTACCCGTGAATACCAACGTTATGCTGACCATCCCAGGAGGTTTAGACATTGGTCTAATGTGTTGAGTAAAGAGAGTGTATCTGAAGCTGCTTACTTTGAGGTACTGTGGAGTGGATGGGGTGTTTCTATAGCCGTCAGCCAGGATGACATCAGCAGAGATGATGAGGATCTATCATTCTTTGGAGACAATGTCCAGTCATGGGCGTTGTGGTACGGTGATTCTGATAACCGCTACAAGTTCCATCACAACAGCATTACCACTGAAGTGTCAGAACCTGATCCCGCCCGCTGGGGACCATCCAGGGTGGGGGTGTATGTAGACCCCTCAGCAGGTGTTCTGTGTTTCTATGATGTGAGTGGAGACACAATGAGTCTCATTCACACAGAGAGAACCAGATTCACACAACCTCTGCATGTAGGGATAGGTGTTCTATTTGCTACAGCAGAGGTGTGTGAGATCTGGTGAGCATGTTTAAAGGTAATAGAGGCATCTTTTCAGTAATAACAAATCTATATAGATATATAGCTATATATATATATATATATATATATATATATATATATATATATATAATATATATATATATATATATATATATATATATATATATATATATATATATATATATATATATTTTTTACATACAATAGGCCTATTGATATTTAGGGTTCTGAATCGATTCATATTGCGATTCTTAGTTATGCTGCGATTCGATTTGATACAATGATTTATCACATTTTCTCCTCCTCTCCTGGAGGATTCCACCCGTTTTCAATATTTTTTTTCTGGGAGCGTACAGATGGAACCAAATGGACCCTGACGGTCCATTTATTTTTTAAAATTGTATTACTTGTTTTTAAAGCTCTCCATGGTAAGGCGCCCAACTATATCTGCAACCTTTTATCCCCTTACAACCCAGACCGTTTCTTGAGATCCACCAAAAAAAAGCCCTTTTAGAGGTTCCTAAGTCCCGCCTCATCACCAAAGGAGACCGGGCTTTCTCTGTCCGAGCACCTGAGGATCTAAAAACGGCAAATTCTGTCTCCTCTTTCAAGTCACAGTTAAAGACGTACTATTTTCGTTTAGCCTTTCTTTAACCTATGCTTTTGTTTTGAAATTTTGTTGTGCTTTTTTATATGTATTGTTGCATTTTATTGTTACTTGTAAAGCACTTTGTAAACTTGTTTTTGGAAAAGTGCTATATAAATAAAATTATTATTATTATTATTTGGTTCCATTTGTACGCCCTCAGAAAAAAAGGTCCTAAAAGAAAAATCATTAACAAACACAAGACAACAATAGAGGCAACTTTTTAGTAAAAAAAAAAACAAAAAAAAAAAACAATATAGATATATACTGTAGCTATATATATATATATATATATATATATATATATATATATATATATATATATATATATATATATATATATATATATAATATATATATATATATATATATAATATATATATATATATATATATATATATATTGCCTGTTTCCCCCCTACATTGCTTCTACTTTGACGTCACAGCGGTGAGAGTGAAGTGGAGTTAGATTTTGTTTTTAAACAAATCTGTTTACAAACACAGTGTTTGTACAGACTAAAGTTGCCTCTGATTACCTTTAAAATATCAATAACTGTCATTTTGTTCTGTAACCAAATCACTGTTGGTTTTCTGTGTGATGGGCTGTTGTCACCACAAGGTGGCGGCAAAGCCTACATGGTAGATGATATACTTACTTTATGAATCAACGTGTTTACCACACACGCACGCACGCACGCACGCACACACACACACACAAATTATATTATTCTATGCTTTAGGAATCAAAGATCTGTTTTAGAAAAGACTCGTTTTAGACTAGCTTTAGTTTTTAATAGTTTCAGATTGTTTAGATTGTTTTCTTTTTTTTTCTGTATTGTCACTCAGGGATGAGATTTAAAGAGCAAAAATAAATAACCAATGTCAGCTCATCCTTGTATGAAATCCTTCTTTTTTCCTGTTTGTTTAAATGATTAAATGATTTCACGTTATTCAAATATTGTTATTCTTTTCTTCTTTTTTGGCTAACCCTCCCTAGACCTGCTAGGGTGACCAGATGTCCCTCTTTGCGTGGGACAGTCCCTCATTTTCAAGATTTTTCAAGCGTCCCACAAATTGAGACTCTGTCCCACATTGTGACTGACAGGCACCAGTGTTCAAAATGCCCCTAATAATTTGTAGTGGCCTAATAGTTGGATTTCTGTTGTATCATTTCTTGCTGAGTTTTTTTTTTAAGAATTCCCCCATGGTACCACTATATTTCCACACACACTCTAGAGAGGCCACATCGCATACTGTCGTATCAAAAATCGCCGATCTACAATCTCAAAAGATTGTAGATCAGCTGTTTTTGCTATGTGTGAAATGGAATCCTGAAATATTTTTGGAATATTGACATCAACGTGTTGATAATTTGCTAACTACATTTTGTCCTGTTTCCACACTCCACTTGTCCCACACAAGCAACACTTCTGTCCCTCAAATGAACAATTTGGATCTGGTCACCCTAAGACCTGCGCAGTGACGTCAACACCCCTGTTCCAGAAGTGGATTCACCATTCATTTTCACCATAGACTTTTCGAAAATGGTTAATAAAAACACGGTTGCACCGTGGCCAAAGCCAACTCGGGCCATGACAAAGCATGACAACAAACACAACATTGTCCTATATTATATAAGTATAAGTAGAACCCTTTTTGTTCGTTTTTCATCTTAGAAATTATTTGATTGTCCCAAAAGATTGTGTGTGTCATCATGATTTGTCACGACACAAGTTGGCGTTTGTCCGCGGCGTAATCTTTATATAAATTATTTTCGAAAAGTCTATGAGAAAAATGAATGGTGAATCCACTTCTGGAACAGGGGTGGTGACGTTACTGCGCAGGTCTATAGAGTGTGGCGACCATATAAGGATTCTGAACAATATGGACCATGACAAGTTCAATCAACTAGTACATCTTCGAGCAATATTAAACGACATAAACAATAAAAAGTTCAATCACACACACACACACACACACACACACACACACACACACACACACACACACACACACACACACACACACACACACACACACACACACACACACACACACACCAGGGGGGATCTAGGCATGGACATGGGGGGGCAATGACCCCCTAAATAGCCTACCCAGTCTGTCCCACCAAACATGATGGCATGTAAAACAACCCAAGATATTTCAAATTAAAGTGCTTTACTGCTTATAATTAAAATGATTTGAAACACTACTACTGCTACTAACTAACTACAGCTGTGTCACCACTATACCAACAGCATTTCATCATTGAAAACAGAAAACTCTCTGAGTCAGACCTTTAGCTTTATGCATGCTGCGTGTCTGTTGCAACTTCAACAACAACTGATGTTATTATTGATGCTGTACTTGACTAATAAAAGTCCTGTAACTGAAAACAAGAATAAAAGAACAAATAAAAAGTGCGACATGATGACGTCACACAGGTCCTCTGTCTCCCTGCATGCCTGCAGTGATATGAATGATTCAATCACTTTCAAGAGCCATCCTCAATACCAATATACTCAATACTACAACAGGGACAATTCACTCACCATGACATCATATGATCCAGGGGCGTTTCTTGCCATCAAGCAGACTAGGCAGTTGGCCTGGGGCACCACGAGGGGGAGGGGCGACCACCAGACACGCTTTAAAAGGATCCCAGGCTAATAAGCCTCATATGAATAAATACATAAATACATTATACTTGCCCTCTATAACGAGAATTGAACATTTAAAACACATCTAATTAGGGATCCAAAATCAAATTTAATCATGATTAATCACCTTTCGAACCATGTCCAAAACATGCCTTCTTGTATAGGATTTGAACATTTAAAAAAAGAAAAAGAATCTGGGGAGGAAAAAAAAGATCCATTTATCTCTTAAATATTTATCAAAAATAGATGATCTACAAGCCCCCCAATGGTTGTAGATCTCTCCAGCTATACTCTATGGCTCTGGTTACAATGAGACACACAGCTATATGCCTGCTCTACCCATTTTTCTTTTCAATGGGAAAATGCTCAGCGAGTTGAGTCAGTGTGCACTTAATCAACAAAATTAATTGAACTAATTAACTTGTTATTTTTAACAGCCTTACATAGGCTATAAATATGTTCTTTAGTTTAAAAATATTCAAAAATGTTCATATTTTAATCAATTGGGGAGGATATGTATTTTGTCCACCTATAGTAGGCTAGGCTCCAGTGAAAATCTTACCTGGGGCTCCAAATTCCTTAAAAACGCCACTGATATGATCCAATCAATTGGTTTGATTGTCTTTGTCTTTTTAACGTGTATAAAACACAGACATCTGCTCCCACCATGCCACATGACACAAGAGAGCCACTGCGACCTGGAAAACACTCCCAACAACTGCATTATACGATCCTGCTGATCCACTCCAGTCCGATGGACCCTTCAGGACCCCTCACAACTTCACCTGGCGGTAAGAAACAATTTAGCACTGTGGGATCAGTGGTTTTCAACCTTTTTTTATGCCAGGGCCAACTATTTGTTTTTGCATTTATTTATTATTTTTTTTATTTTATTATTATTATTTTTTTTACAGTTTACACACTTATAAACAAACTAGTTCCGCTCAGCATTTTGAACTAAATTTCATGCTTCCAAAAATAAGAGAAGTATTTTTTTTTTTTTGTATATTTTGTTCCTTTCTTTCTTATCTTTTTTTCCACAAAGAGAGAAACGTAGGGTTTCACCAGAACTGGGTATACCGTGCTGTTAAACGCTGGGCACACCATATACTGTGAACTGCAGACTTTGAGGTCACGTGACGTGTTTTTGAATGGCCGTGGATGGGAAATAAAAATGGCCGTTGCGGCAAAGGGAGACTCCAGTTTTTGAATGGCTGTGGATGGGAAATAAAAAAAATGGCAAAGTGCCGCAAAGACCTGCGTCCTGGTGACGCACGGCCATGCGGAACTTTGCCGCAACGGCTATTTTTATTTTTATTTTTTTCAAAAATACAAGTAAAGCAATATGTACAATCAACGACATGTACACAACTAGAGCTTTATTTGTAGCCTTTAGGCATACAATATCGAGCAATAGAGAAAAGAAAATAGGAAAACAGAACAGAACATAAACGGCATGTTTCTTTTCCATATTAAAAAAAAAACGTCTTTGAGTGCGGAAGAATAAGGAATTCCGTTTTCTCAATAACAATCAACGACATGTACACAACTAGAGCTTTATTTGTAGCTAGAGATGTCCGATATTGACTTTTTTACCGATATCCGATATCCCGATATTATCCAACTTCTAATTCCCGATACCGATATCAACCGATATCAACCAATACCGATATATGCGGCCTCCAGTGGTGGAAAAATAACAGAAACTATTACTATACAAATATTTAATATAAATAAACATTTAGTATAAATACGAATTCATGTTATAGCCTAGAAATACTCCATACAACTATAAATTCAACATGTAGCCTACTTGAGTAAAGTACAAAAGTAATGGTATAAACATGACCGTAGCGCTGAGTCTACATCTCTGTAAATAGTCATACTTTCCAGTTTGTAAATACCGATACCGATATTTTCCGATATGAAATTTGAAAGCTTTTATCGGCCGATAATATCGGAGGGCCGATAATATCTGCTATTGGCTAATATATCTAATATATTTGTAGCCTTTACAATATCAAGCAATAGAGAAAAGAAAATAGGAAAACAGAACGACATGTTTCTTTTGTGACAATAGCAAGCAATATCAAGCATGAATGGCTTGGTGGTAAAATGGCTTGGTATGCAGTGATAATGGTTGCTATGAATGTCTATGGAACATGCATATGGCTTGATAATGGTTGCAATGCATGTCTATTGTCACAACAGCAAGCAATATCAAGCATAAATGGCTTGATAATGGTTGGTATATGGCCTGCCCTGGGCTGACCTTTCCACAGCCCTGGGTCGAGATTTTCCACTGCCCTGGGTCGACCTTTCCACAGCCCTGGGCCGAGATTTCCGCACTTTTGCTCGGTCCGACTTTGCGACGGCCCGACTTTTCCAGTCCCCATCAGTACCAGTACTCAATGTTGTGTACTTTGTGATTTCAGGTGGAGCAGTGATTCCTGGGAGCGCCAACAGACAGGACTTCTTACAATGTGAGTATGGTGGTCAGTGTGTGTGTGTGTGTGTGTGCGTGTGTGTGTGCGTGCGTGTGCGCGTGTGCATGTGTGTGTGTGTGAAAATGTAGCAGCCTCTAGCACCACGCTGGAATGAAACAATATTTTTTTTAAATAAATGAAAACAGTAAATGAAAAAGCACATAGCCCCTCATCATATTAGGAGGAAAATGTATGTTTTTTTTTTTTACTCTGTCATGGTTAAAACGGAGTTTTCAGTTATAATGGGTTTGTATAGGGGATACTGAATGGAGTAACTTATAAACTGTCTGGGGTTGTTCGAACCAAACGTTTTGTTGAAAGTAGAGATGGCAGATATTATCGGCCCTCCGATATTATCGGCCGATAAAAGCTTTCAAATTTCATATCGGAAAATATCGGTATCGGTATTTACAAACTGGAAATTATGACTATTTACAGAGATGTAGACTCAGCGCTACGGTCATGTTTATACCATTACTTTTGTACTTTACTCAAGTAGGCTAAATGTTGAATTTATAGTTGTATGGAGTATTTGTAGGCTATAACATGAATTCGTATTTATACTAAATGTTTATTTATATTAAATATTTGTATAGTAATAGTTTCTGTTATTTTTCCACCACTGGAGGCCGCATATATCGGTATCGGTTGATATCGGTTGATATCGGTATCGGGAATTAGAAGTTGGATAATATCGGGATATCGCATATCGGTAAAAAAGTCAATATCGGGCATCTCTAGTTGAAAGTGAAATATCCCTTTAAGTTCTCCTCCGTCTTTTCTTTTTTTTCCCCCTACAGATGCCTCTCGTCTCTCACTGGATCCAGAAACAGCAAACAGAAAACTCATCCTGTCAGAGAACAACAGGAAAGTGACTTTTACCCGTGAATACCAACGTTATGCTGACCATCCCAGGAGGTTTAGACATTGGTCTAATGTGTTGAGTAAAGAGAGTGTATCTGAAGCTGCTTACTTTGAGGTACTGTGGAGTGGATGGGGTGTTTCTATAGCAGTCAGCCAGGATGACATCAGCAGAGAGGATGAGGATCTATCATTCTTTGGAGACAATGTCCAGTCATGGGCGTTGTGGTACGGTGATTCTGATAACCGCTACAAGTTCCATCACAACAGCATTACCACTGAAGTGTCAGAACCTGATCCCGCCCGCTGGGGACCAGCCAGGGTGGGGGTGTATGTAGACCCCTCAGCAGGTGTTCTGTGTTTCTATGATGTGAGTGGAGACACAATGAGTCTCATTCACACAGAGAGAACCAGATTCACACAACATCTGCATGTAGGGATAGGTGTTCTATTTGCTACAGCAGAGGTGTGTGAGATCTGGTGAGCATGTTTAAAGGTAATAGAGGCATCTTTTTAGTAATAACAAATCTATATAGATATATAGCTATATATATATATATATATATTTTTTTTTTACATACAATAGGCCTATTGATATTTAGGGTTCTGAATCGATTCATATTGCGATTCTTAGTTATGCTGCGATTCGATTTGATACAATGATTTATCACATTTTCTCCTCCTCTACTGGAGGATTCCACCCGTTTTCAATATTTTTTTTCTGGAGCGTACAGATGGAACCATAATGGACCCTGACGGTCCATTTATTTTTTAAAATTGTATTACTTGTTTTTAAAGCTCTCCATGGTAAGGCGCCCAACTATATTTGCAACCTTTTATCCCCTTACAACCCAGACCGTTTCTTGAGATCCACCAAAAAAGCCCTTTTAGAGGTCCCAAAGTCCCGCCTCATCACCAAAGGAGACCGGGCTTTCTCTGTCCGAGCACCTCGGCTCTGGAACTCACTGCCTGAGGATCTAAAAAACGGCAAATTCTGTCTCCTCTTTTAAGTCACAGTTAAAGATGTACTATTTTCGTTAGCCTTTCTTTAACCTATGCTTTTGTTTTGAAATTTTGTTGTGCTTTTTATATGTATTGTTGCATTTTATTGTTACTTGTAAAGCACTTTGTAAACTTGTTTTTGGAAAAGTGCTATATAAATAAAATTATTATTATTATTATTATTTGGTTCCATTTGTACGCCCTCAGAAAAAAAGGTCCTAAAAGAAAAATCATTAACAAACGCAACACAACAATAGAGGCAACTTTTTAGTAAAAAACAAACAAACAAACAAAAAACAATATAGATATATACTGTAGCTACCGTATATATATTTTTGCCTGTTTCCCCTCTACATTGCTTCTACTTTGACGTCACAGCGGTGAGAGTGAAGTGGAGTTAGATTTTGTTTTTAAACAAATCTGTTTACAAACACAGTGTTTGTACAGACTAAAGTTGCCTCTGATTACCTTATTACCTTACCTTATTACCTAAAATATCAATAACTGTCATTTTGTTCTGTAACCAAATCACTGTTGGTTTTCTGTGTGATGGGCTGTTGTCACCACAAGGTAGCGGCAAAGCCTACATGGTAGATGATATACTTACTGTATGAATCAACGTGTTTACCACACACGCACGCACGCACACACACACACACACACACACACACACACACACACACACACACACACACACACACACACACACACACACACACACACACACACACACACACACACACACACACACACACACACACACACACTATTATTCTATGCTTTAGGAATCAAAGATTGTTTTAGAAAATACTCGTTTTAGACTAGCTTTAGTTTTTAATAGTTTCAGATTGTTTAGATTGTTTTCTTTTGTTTTTGTTCTGTATTAGTGTCACTCAGGGATGAGATTCAAAGAGCAAAAATAACAGCTCATCCTTTTATGAAATCCTTCTTTTTTCCTGTTTGTTAAATGATTAAATGATTTCACGTTATTCAAATATTGTTATTCTTTTCTTCTTTTTTGGCTAACCCTCCCTACTATAGACCTGCGCAGTGACGTCACCACCCCTGTTCCAGAAGTGGATTCCTCATTCATTTTCCTCATAGAATTTTCGAAAATGGTTAATAATAACACGATTGCGCCGCGGCCAAAGCCAACTCGGGCCGTGACAAAGCATGACAACAAACACAACATTGTCCGATAATATATAAGTATAAGTAGAAAACGGCATGATACAACACTTTTTGTTTCGTTTTTCATCTTAGAAATTATTTGATTGTCCCAAAAGATTGTGTGTGTCGTCATGATTTGTCACGACCCAAGTTGGCTTTGTCCGCGGCGTAATCTTTATATAAATTATTTTTTCGAAAAATCTATGAGAAAAATGAATGGTGAATCCACTTCTGGAACAGGGGCGGTGACGTTACTGCGCAGGTCTATAGAGTGTGGCGACCATATAAGGATTCTGAACAATATGGACCATGACAAGTTCAATCTACTAGTACATCTTCGAGCAATATTAAACGACACAAACAACAAAAAGTTCAATCACTCACACACACACACACACACACACACACACACACACACACACACACACACACACACACACACACACACACACACACACACACACACACACACACACACACACACACACACACACACACACCAATGCAGCCTGATAACACCAGTTAGTCTTTCTGACATGAACAAATTAATGAATAGGCCTATCAAAAAAAAATCTAAAGAATTGATTTTGAACCTGGCAATTCGATATTGATATGGCATTAAGAATTGCGATACATTGGCATATCGATTATTTTCCCCACCCCTACTGCAGCTCTGCTGTCAATGCAAGTGGATGGGTGAGAGTGGTTTGTTTGGAACCGTGTTAGTTATGTTAGTTCCAAACATGGGCCTTTCAGCCAATAGCCGTCGTCACGTGTGCTTCTCAGCCAATAGACGTCGTCACGTGTGCTTCTCAGCCAATAGCTGTCGTCACGTGTGCTTCTCAGCCAATAGCCGTCGTCACGTGTGCTTCTCAGCCAATAGCCGTCGTCACGTGTGCTTCTCAGCCAATAGCCGTCGTCACGTGTGCTTCTCAGCCAATAGCCGTCGTCACGTGTGCTTCTCAGCCAATAGCCGTCGTCACGTGTGCTTCTCAGCCAATAGCCGTCGTCACGTGTGCTTCTCAGCCAATAGCCGTCGTCACGTGTGCTTCTCAGCCAATAGCTGTCGTCACGTGTGCTTCTCAGCCAATAGCTGTCGTCACGTGTGCTTCTCAGCCAATAGCTGTCGTCACGTGTGCTTCTCAGCCAATAGCTGTCGTCACGTGTGCTTCTCAGCCAATAGCCGTCGTCACGTGTGCTTCTCAGCCAATAGCCGTCGTCACGTGTGCTTCTCAGCCAATAGCTGTCGTCACGTGTGCTTCTCAGCCAATAGCTGTCGTCACGTGTGCTTCTCAGCCAAAAGGCGTCTCTTTTTAGCCGTAGCATTGGGAGTCAATGGGAGTGATGCTACTCTCCCTGTAACTATAGTACTCTAGTTATGCAAGAATCAGAACTTCTCTGCCCAATCGCAGTGAGAAAGTGACTTGAGTGGCAAAACTTGCTCTCCATAGAAATACACTGTTGTGTCACTCTAAACACTGTGAAAATCCTTTTTTCCTTCTTCTCCAAAAACAGCTAAAAAGAGTAAATCGAAGTAATAAGGGTAACTAGAAACAAAATTTCTAAGAAATTTTACTGTGTGCCTGCCACTCGCCAAGTGTGTGCAAACTTTCGCGGGAGTTGGCATGCTAACATGCTATGCTAACGTTGTAGCAAACCCTAAATAGTATCGACCAATCAGAATAGGGGGCGGGGCAAAGTTACACCAATCAACGTCAGGGACTCATTACCCGAGTCCAATGATGCCACCCATATGTCTCTATCACATAGCATTGAGGAGTTATGGCAGGAAATAGTATCGACCAATCAGAATAGGGGGCGGGGCTAAGTTACACCAATCAACGTCAGGGACTCATTACCCAAGTTTAATGATGCCACCCATATGTCTCTATCACATTGAGGAGTTATGGCAGGAAATAGATGATACAGGAGAGAGAGGATGTTTGACTTGCCAATGTGTGTGTGCGTGAGTGTGCATGTGTGCTTGCGTGTGTGTGTGTATATGTGTGTGCGTGTGTATATGTGTGTGCGTGTGTTGCTGCATGCATGAATAACCAGTCGTGGCCCATCAGGTGACCTCAGAGAGGACCCGGACTGTGTGTGTGCATGCGTGTGTGTGTGTGTGTGTGTGTGTGTGTGTGTGTGTGTGCGCGCGCGCGCACACACACACTCCATATTTGGTATGTCTAACCCCATGGAGAACTCCATGAGCAAGTACACTATGCAGCAAAGCATAGACTGGAGAGGAGAGCATGTGTGTGCGTGTCTCTGCGCGCGTGTGGCAGCCATCTAATTAGGGCCTAATCTGTTACACCTGTGTTCAGTGAGTCAGTACAGATACTATTGTCCATTAGTTTAAACAGAGAGTCAATGGGTTGTACTGTCTTGGAACGAAGGCCTCTCACGCAAAAACTAAAACTCGTAAGCGATTACTTTTTTCGATGTGGGCGTTACGACTTCGCAAGCTATGTTGTGTGCGATCGTGGTATTGGTACGATAAAAGACGTGGTCGTGAGAGCGATTTAAGAATTTGCGTTTGAAAAGAAACGTCAGACGCCAAAATGGAGCACATTACAATGTAATTAATATGGAGACGGAGGTTACGTCATCTCGCTCTGAGGCCCGTAGGACCGGTTCTGTACCTGACTGGGCTTTGTTGGTCACATTGGGTGAAAGGCGAGAAGTTTGTCTACAAAATGTCCGAAAACCACGCATGTAAAGCGAATATTGTGGCCGTGAGGACGATTTGTTCGGTCATGACCCGAACCTCGAGACACTGCATCTCGCACTCTGTTTCACTCGCTCACTGGTCGTGCGAGCCTCTAAGCTCCGCTAAATTCTCGAACCATGCACACTTTGAACTGCGATAGCAGACAAACCACGCAACATATTCGAATACCGTCTGAACCGTGACGAAGTCGAGAGCCGCGTCTGCTGTTTAAAGTTAAAATCGTGTTTCTACGCCACAGTGTGCCAGAGTAATGTGGCTCCAAATAAGCGCTTCTTTTTCTGATGTTTTCGGTGTGCACCCATTCATTTCGAATGGGGATTTTTGCGTCGTTTATTGCGAATTACGTTGGCACGGTAACGCGTATCGGAAAGAAAAGCACAAGCACATCTTTCCCGCCGAGCCGCACGTTTCGATGTATATATTGCGGGGATTGTGCAAACCGTGCGGCCGGCCATAGCGGTCAAAATTTCGGATATAAATATGAGTGATTATGGATTAAGTTGACGAATCTCAAACTGTGTGCTTCTGCCATACTGGCAGTAACAAAGAATAATAATAATTTATTAACAATAATAAAACGCACCAAAATGCACCACTGATGAAGACACAACATATTTGGCAAAAAGAAGATAGAAGATAAAGGTGAAGATAAAGACTGCAGTTCAGTGCATCTCTACTGCAGACAAACAGCACCTTGAACGCACACACATAAACAAACACACACACACGTGCACGCGTGCGCGCACGGAAAACACAGACACACAGGCACGATAAACACATGCATGCATCGCATACACGCACATTGAAAAGATTTGGCTCACAGCTAACCTAAAGACACACACACACACTCGGACACACACACGGACACGCACAGGCACACACACACACACACACACACACACACACACACACACACACACACACACACACACACGTGCCCACACGTACATTTCAGCACTTTCAATTGATATCATGCACGTGAATTGTTATCAATGCAGTTCGGCATGATCTACTTCCATCATGAATACAAATCACTGCATGACATTCAGTAGTGAAACATTGATAATCCATTTGCGAAGCCCCCCCCCCCCCCCCCAAAAAAAAAGACATGAACATGATGTGAACGGATCTGAGTCGTACCGAAACCCCCAAAGGAGGGACAAGTCTAACCGATGACTGTGTCAAGAGACACGTTAAAAACCTTTCTGTACTGGTCCGGGTAGCGCTGGTTAGTAGGGGGTTAGCAGGGGCGGATCTAGGCATGGGCATGGGGGGGGGGGGTGCCCCCGGGGGGTGCCCCCCTAAATGCCCTGACTGCCCCACCAAACATGGTGGTATGCAAAAAAAAAAAAAAAACAAGATACTTCAAATTTAAGTGCCTGACGATTTGAAACTCTACTACTGTTACGAACCAACTACAGCTGTGGCACCACTAAAACCAACGGCATTTCATTGTTGAAAACAGGAAACTGTCCGAGTCAGACCTTTAGCTTTATGCATGCTGTGCGTCTGTTGCAACTTCAACAACAACTGATGGTATTATTGTAGCTTTACTTGAAAAAAAAATCATGTAGCTGAAAATGGTATGGGGCCGGCTTCATCGCATCACGGGCGATGAAGCCGGCCCCATACCACCCCCCCCCACCCCCCACCCCCCAATTGGGAAATGTCACATCTGTCACAAACTACATCCGCCCCTGGCTCTGGTTGCCAGGGGCGGATGTAATTTGTGGTTCTGGGGGGGGGGGGGGGGGGGGGGGTCCTCAGAGCCCCTGGTTGAGGTGCAGTTTGTGGAACAGGGCGTGGCTCCTCAGGTGGGACTGGACGTCGCCGTTCTTCCACAGGATCAGCAGGTGGTCCGCGGAGCATGTGACCAGGCACGGCTCCGCCTCCCCGAAGCTCAGGAACATCTGGATCGGTCGAGGACCGCGGTAAAAAAAAAAAACAAAAACAAAAACACGCAATAAAGATGCTGATATCTTACCATCATACATACATGACATATACATTGGTGTGGTAGTTCTCGAGACATTTGTCTCGTCTCGAAACCAGTCTCAAGACAAAACTTCATCGTCTTGGTCTTGTTTTTACAGTCTTTGGTATGGCCCCGCCGGGAATCGAACCCCGGTCTCCCAGTTTCAGGGCGGACACTCTAACAACAAGGCCACTGTCTGGTCGGTGCAGAGCGGTGTGCAGCGCTGGATGGATGGATGATAGTGATGCGCGGGTCAGGATTTTTCATGACCCGCGGGTCCCGCATGTTATAATATTCTGACTCGGCCCAGCCCGCCCCGCAGCATTAGATTCATTTTCATGACTCGACTCGGCCCGCAGCCCGCCGACATTAAATACACGCCAAATATGCCTAAGAACGCGGCTTTTATGTGATAAAAAAGCCTTTCTCATGTCTTATAACACTGACAAGCATGTCCATCACATAAACATGCGAGGACATAAACGTGTGCGAAGAGAGGACGAAAACAGAGACGCGCCCACACACACACACACACACACACACACACACACACACACACACACACACACACACACACACACACACACACACACACACAGGTTGTTCCGATGATGCGAGGACTTAAAATTTTTTACACACGTGTGCGACACAGAGAAACAAGACAGCAGCGATGCGTCCGTGCATCGCAGATATAGCCTACATTATATAACATAACAACAACAACAACAGGTCTGGAGTCTGAAGACACAATGCTGAAACGCTAGTAAAAACCAGAAAACTCACCGACCGTTGTTGATGCGCAGGAAAAGAAAGTTTGGAAATGAAATGCAGTACGTGCAGAGAGTGTTGGAAAGGGGCAGGGGCTGACAACCCAAAGGGCATCTGGACAAAAATAGCTCTCAGAACGCCGCGCTGTCACGCACTGAGAGCTTGTAGATTCTAGTAGATTCTTGTAGACTATATTTGGGGCTGCAGCGTAGAACCCTTTATCTAAAGATGGAGTTGTGTAACAACATGCAGAGCATTTGTTTAGTAAAAGGGCAGGGGCTGAAGCCCCTCTCATCTGTCTGTGCACGTCCCTGATAGTGATCGCTTGTAGGCTAAAGCCAGCTACTGCTACGTTACGTTACTGACTGCTTTGTTGAGAGCGATCTGTAAGTAGGCTTCTAAAGTAGCTGTTTGTGGATTTATTGGTCACACTGGAGGATATACCAACCACCACGGCAAGATGTAACAATCAGGTAGGATGCGCAAATGTTCTCCCAGGACTTGTGTTTATAAGACAGTCATTTTGAAAACTCCCATTATACATTATTTGACCCGCCCCAACCCAGCCCGCAAATAAAGTGAACATTTCTTGACATTTCCGCGGGTCACGGGTACGACCCGCGCATCACTAATGGATGACATGCATAACGCTAGCAGTCCCATAGAGTAATAAAATAATAGAGAACGGACTGGAGCGACAGCCCCGCCCCCCTTGTTATTCATTTCAATACAAGTTGCTCATTGGCGCTTTGAAGCACCCGGAAGACCGCCGTAAGTGCGCCTATTTCCGCATTTGGGCACCAAAATTTGGTGCCAAATGCAGAAGTATTTCTCCATGAACGCGCCCGACGCAAGGGATTATGGGAACCATGAACGAGCGCCGTTGCGCACGAGCAAAGGAAAAAACATCAAAAAGCATCAAAAAAACAAGCTTGTGGGTTTGCATTGAGCTTATTATCTGTCATATAATACATCCGTTGTGTTTTGAGAGGTAGTATATGACGTGAGGACCGCTGGTTTATTCAGAAAACAACTTAAACACAAACTGCCCTGTCCGCGTGCACAAAGCAAACGAGCGTGCGTGCTCTCGGGGCGTTCGTGCATGAATTCCACCCGCCTGCAGTACCAAACTTGGCCACCAGGGATCGTTGCTTCAAGCCTGGAGCCACTATCTGGGGCCGTGGGCAGTCCACAACTACAGAGAGAATTTAGGTGCTAGTCCCGTCTTGATAAAAGTATCGTGGTTGTCTCCGTCTCGTCTTTCGGTCTCGACCTCCCCTAGGTCTTGGTCTTGTCTTCGTCTCGATGTACTTGGTCTTGACTACACGATACACCACAAATATACATCATCATCATCATCATCATCCTACCTGAACGGCGCCGGAGTGACCAATCAGGTCCCCCGTCAGCTCCAGCGTGCGGACGGTGGGCGTGTCCGGGACCCTCCTGGTGGGCGGAGCCGGCTGCTTATTGGCTCGTCCAAACGACCACATGCCGAAGAACCCTGCAGGGTAAAAAGACCAGGGGCGGATGTAACATTTCCCACTTGGAGGAGATGGGGGGGGGGGGGGGGGGGGGGGGGGAGGCTATTGGTGGAGAGGTTTGTCTATCATGTTATGCTTAGCTGTGATTGGGCTATAGCAGTTTGGGGAGGGGCTTAGCTAAAGGTGTATTCTCGCCCAGCGGGAGCGAATGTACCTCTGAATGTACCTCTGTGTGTGTGTGTGTGTGTGTGTGTGTGTGTGTGTGTGTGTGTGTGTGTGTGTGTGTGTGTGTGTGTGTGTGTGTGTGTGTGTGTGTGTGTGTGTGTGTGTTACCTGGATTGGCTGGCTCAGCAGGAAGGGGCGGGTCTTGCATCTCCCACATCCTCACACTGCCGTCCTCCGAGCACGAGATCAACTCACTACACACACACGCGCACGCACACGCACACGCACACGCCACACACACACACACACACACACACACACACACAGAAGCGGGTATTTAGGTAAATATTTAAGTTAAAACATTCACTGTGAAAGAATATGAATCACGAGTTCTGCAGATAGAAGATTTGTGATGACGTACTTCTGTTGCTATTAAAGCCTACTGTTCTGACTACAGTTCGCATGCCGCCATCTTGGTGTGATGACGTCAGCGGCGCCATAGAGCGGTGTTACCGCTCCAATAATTCCAATTCCAATAACTCCAATTATCCAATAATTGCATTATGTCGCCTCTCTCTTTGGTTAGGTTTCCGACCTCTGTGGGGCAGAGGTTACTCACCATGCAGCAGTTATAGTCATATGAACTACATTGACCATCATGCAGCAGTTATGAGGTCATACAAACTACATTACCCATCATCCATCAGCATGGCGTGCAGCACGTTGGAGTCGTGAGCGATTTTCTTGTAGGCCACGACGCACTTTTTCACCACACTGTACACGTAGAGACCAGACCCCACTGCTGCTACGATGATCTACACACACGCACACGCACACGCACACACACACACGCACGCACACGCACACACACGCACACACACACACACACACACACACACACACACACACAATGCTGTGATGTTGAGAATCTATCCCCCGGCAATGCAGGATGTTTTTTTTTACTTCCATCTAACCTGCCTGTTCCATGCAGTACAACACGATGCTTAGTTTACGCTGGGTATTAAATTAAATGCAGCTTAAACGTTAAAGTTTCGTACGCTACAGCTAAATGGGGGGGCAGGCAGGAGAAAATGGTATGGGTGCAGCTTCAGCACCACACCAATACCATTTTTAGTTACAGGACTTTTATTAGTCAAGTAAAGCATCAATAATAACATCAGTTGTTGTTGAAGTTGCAACAGACACGCAGCATGCATAAAGCTAAAGGTCTGACTCAAAGAGTTTTCTTTTTTCAATGTTTGGTGGGGCAGACTGGGCATTTAGCGGGGCATTGACCCCCCCCCCCATGCCCATGCCTAGATCCGCCCCTGTTCATACATCAATGCAACTACCAACTTGAACTAACTTTTGGGCGTAGCGATGCAAAAACATAGTTACCTGTGATAGAGGGGTCAAAAATGAACGAATGACGTGCTAATATTTTCTAAATGGGTCAACAACACAGATTGGGTTTGTAAAAGTAAATTCCAACAACAAGCAACCTCCCCACCATGCGAGCACACACACACACACACACACACACACACACACGCACACGCACACGCACACGCACACACACACCACACACACACACGCACACACACACACATCCCGTCTCCTTTCTCCTCACGTTGCCATTGGTGGTCAGATGCTGGATTGACATCTCGCTGGGCTGAGGAGCGGCCAATCGCGTGTCGGCGTGCGACTCCTCCCACAGGATGTGCTCGTAGGCCAGGATGGACCAATCACACGCGTCCCACAGGATCAGCTCGCCGGCGTGAGAGCCGCTGGCGAACAGCGCGTCTGGAAACGACAGCAACGTACAACATTGGCACATTTGTCGCTATATTTAGCTTTTTTTTTCCAGACCCCTCCCCCCAGCGCCCAAATTAGTGAAAAACTCCTGGCGGAAAATCTAGTGTTTTTTTGCTGGTGAGTTGGGGCGAAATTGGTTGACAGGCACCAGAGATATAAAAAAAAAAAAGAGAGTCCTCCTTCCTTCCTTCCTTCCTAGAAAGGACCATTGGTAACCAAATGGACCCTTTATAGATCTGTAACTCTTGAGCTCTCAAGAGTTACATTATATTTAATTAATTCTGAATTGCCTACTTTTCAAATTGCTATTTTGACCAACATTTTGGCAATTTATCTCTCCTAAATTCGTCCGAGAGACTAATCTCAACATCAAATGGTGGTCTGTGGCTAAAATGCAGAATAAATAGTGGCCCTCGTATGAAAATGTTTAAAAACTACTGCTCTAGCGCATTCTAGTGCACTTTGGAAGTGCCACTACTAGTGCATTTTGGATTTTGGCGGTTGGCAACACTGGTATGTATCAAATATGTACAGTATATGACACCTATCAACCTGCGTAGTGGACCCTAATTTGAAAACGCAAGAGGGAGCTCTACGAATCATGTTCAACCCAGATTTGGATCAAACCAGGGTTCACTCCAGCCATAGAGGAATGTGAATCAAAAGCGCATCCTCAAAGAGGATCGCCTACCCGTGACGTTGATGAGAGTTCTGATGTTGTCCTGGTGGTCTGACAGACAGCGAACCTCCGAGACAGACACCGACGAGTCACTGGACACTGTTAATCTGTAGATTACTGTTAACAATATAATATACACACTGTTAATCTGTAGATTACTGTAAAAAATATATTATACTTATACACACTGTTAATCTGTAGATTACTGTTAACAATATATTATACTTATACCCACTGTTAAATCTGTAGATTACAGTAAACAATATAATATAGACATTATTAATCTGTAGATTACCGAAAATACACAAAAACACATTGTTAATCTGTAGATTATTGAAAACAACACAATGTAAAAATGTAAAAAAATATATATTATATACACTGTTAATCTGTAGATTACTGTAAACAATACATTATAGACATTATTAATCTGTAGATTACCGAAAATACACAAAACACATTGTTAATCTGTAGATTACTGTAAACAATACAATATACCCTGTTGATTTGTAAATTAGGGTTCGTATATATGAATACCTTATACCTTACCTATATTTTTATCCATAGCCGCTGCCAGACATTTCTTGGGCAACTCGATCAAAGCAGTGATTCCTGCAGTGGACGACAACGATTCATGAATGGTCGTTTATAACATCATCATCGTTATTAGATTATTCCTTCCCTTTTTTGTTGTACATCAATTATGCTATAATAACTTATGATTGAGGAAACTCAATATGGATATTGTGCAGATTCCACCTATTTAACATTTTTTTCTGAGAGCGTACAAATGCAACCAAATGAACCCTAACGGGTTAATTTGGTTCCATTTGTACGCTCTCAGAAAAAGAGAAGCGTCTATTTTTTTCTTGAAAATGGGTGGACTTCCCCTTTAACTAATACTGTGTGTGCCTTATACACTCATTAGCTCTATCCCTGTGGTTGTGTTATCCTGTGGTTTTGTCATGCTGTAGTTGTGTTATCCCGTAGTTGTGTTATCCCGTAGTTCTATTTCATCCTTCCATGACCGCCAGAGGCGGTGCTTAAAGCACTGAGCAGTCCGTCGCGCATGTGCGACGGACTGTTCAGTGCTTTAAGCACCGACTCTGGCGGTCATGGAAGGATTCATAGAACCGTAGTTACATACGTAACTTTCGTGGTGTTATCCTGTAGTTGTGTTATCCTCTCACCTGTGTCGCTGTGTGTGTGTCGCTGGCCCTGCAGGGTGAACTGGGTGTTCCAGTTATCCTCTCACCTGTGTCGCTGTGTGTGTGTGTGTGTGTGTTATCCTATAGTTGTGTTATCCTCTCACCTGTGTCGCTGTGTGTGTGTTATCCTATAGTTGTGTTATCCTCTCACCTGTGTCACTGTGTGTGTGTGTGTGTGTGTGTTATCCTATAGTTGTGTTATCCTCTCACCTGTGTCGCTGTGTGTGTGTTATCCTATAGTTGTGTCATCCTCCCTACCTGTGTCACTGTGTGTGTGTGTGTTATCCTATAGTTGTGTTATCCTCTCACCTGTGTCGCTGTGTGTGTGTGTGTGTGTGTGTTATCCTATAGTTGTGTTATCCTCTCACCTGTGTCGCTGTGTGTGTGTGTGTTATCCTATAGTTGTGTTATCCTCTCACCTGTGTCGCTGTGTGTGTGTGTGTGTGTGTGTGTGTGTGTGTGTGTGTGTGTGTGTGTGTGTTATCCTATAGTTGTGTTATCCTCTCACCTGTGTCGCTGTGTGTGTGTGTGTGTGTGTGTTATCCTATAGTTGTGTTATCCTCTCACCTGTGTCACTGTGTGTGTGTGTGTTATCCTATAGTTGTGTTATCCTCTCACCTGTGTCGCTGTGTGTGTGTGTGTGTGTGTGTGTGTGTGTGTGTGTGTTATCCTATATTGTGTTATCCTCTCACCTGTGTCGCTGTGTGTGTGTGTGTGTTAATGTGTTATCCTATAGTTGTGTTATCCTCTCACCTGTGTCAGTGTGTGTGTGTGTGTGTGTGTGTGTGTGTGTGTGTGTGTGTGTGTGTGTGTGTGTGTGTGTGTGTGTGTGTGTGTGTGTGTGTGTGTGTGTTATCCTATAGTTGTGTCATCCTCCCTACTGTGTCGCTGTGTGTGTGTGTGTGTGTTATCCTATAGTTGTGTTATCCTCTCACCTGTGTCGCTGTGTGTGTGTGTGTGTGTGTGTGTGTGTGTGTGTGTGTGTGTGTGTGTGTTGTGTGTGTGTGTGTGTGTGTGTGTGTGTGTGTGTGTGTGTGTGTTATCCTATAGTTGTGTTATCCTCTCACCTGTGTCACTGTGTGTGTGTGTGTGTTAGCCTATAGTTGTGTTATCCTCTCACCTGTGTCGCTGTGTGTGTGTGTGTGTGTGTGTGTGTGTGTGTGTGTGTGTGTGTGTGTGTGTGTGTGTGTGTGTGTGTGTGTGTGTGTGTGTGTGTGTGTGTGTGTTATCCTATAGTTGTGTTATCCTCTCACCTGTGTCGCTGTGTGTGTGTGTGTGTGTTATCCTATAGTTGTGTTATCCTCTCACCTGTGTCGCTGTGTGTGTGTGTGTGTGTTATCCTATAGTTGTGTTATCCTCTCACCTGTGTCGCTGTGTGTGTGTGTGTGTGTTATCCTATAGTTGTGTTATCCTCTCACCTGTGTCGCTGTGTGTGTGTTATCCTATAGTTGTGTTATCCTCTCACCTGTGTCGCTGTGTGTGTGTGTGTGTGTGTGTGTGTGTGTGTGTGTGTGTGTGTGTGTGTGTGTGTGTGTGTGTGTGTGTTATCCTATAGTTGTGTTATCCTCTCACCTGTGTCGCTGTGTGTGTGTGTGTGTGTGTGTGTGTGTGTGTGTGTGTGTGTGTGTGTGTGTTATCCTATATTGTGTTATCCTCTCACCTGTGTCGCTGTGTGTGTGTGTGTGTTAATGTGTTATCCTATAGTTGTGTTATCCTCTCACCTGTGTCAGTGTGTGTGTGTGTGTGTGTGTGTGTGTGTGTGTGTGTGTGTGTGTGTGTGTGTGTGTGTGTGTGTGTGTGTGTGTTATCCTATAGTTGTGTCATCTCCCTACCTGTGTCGCTGTGTGTGTGTGTGTGTGTTATCCTATAGTTGTGTTATCCTCTCACCTGTGTCGCTGTGTGTGTGTGTGTTATCCTATAGTTGTGTTATCTCTCACCTGTGTCACTGTGTGTGTGTGTGTGTGTTGTGTGTGTGTGTGTGTGTGTGTGTGTGTGTGTGTGTGTGTGTGTGTGTGTGTGTGTGTGTGTGTGTTATCCTATAGTTGTGTCATCCTCCCTACCTGTGTCACTGTGTGTGTGTGTGTGTTATCCTATAGTTGTGTTATCCTCTCACCTGTGTCGCTGTGTGTGTGTGTGTGTGTGTGTGTGTGTGTGTGTGTGTGTGTGTGTGTGTGTGTGTGTGTGTGTGTGTGTGTGTGTGTGTGTGTGTGTGTGTGTGTGTGTGTGTGTGTGTTATCCTATAGTTGTGTTATCCTCTCA
>CM076985.1:6734289-6854289 GCA_039105355.1 Benthosema pterotum
ACACACACACATGATATATTTATTTATGCTCACATTTTACAAGAGAAATTTTTGAACATAAATAGTGGTAGATGCACATACAAGCACAGAATGTGCCTGATAAACACACACACACAGCACACGCATGCATGCACCCTTAATTACTATGTACTGTACATATTTTTAAAGGCCAACATTGCCTAATCAATTAAAAATAAAAGCTTGATTCGAGTTTCCATTTGAGAACAGTTGAAATGATGTCAGTTGAAGTTGAAATTTTAATCCCATTAGAACATGTAATGCTCACAATATGTAGTGTGAGCTTGTTAGATCATCGTTTTTTATTATTATTTTTTAAGCAACAGAAACTAGAATCTAGCATCAGAAACTAGAATCTAGCAACAGAAACTAGAATCTAGCATCAGAAAGTAGAATCTAGCACCAGAAACTAGAATCTAGCACCAGAAACTAGAATCTAGCATCAGAAACTAGAATCTAGCATCAGAAACTAGACTCTAACGTCGGGAACTAGAATCTAGCATCAGAAACTAGTCTCTAACGTCGGGGAAATGAAACCAAATGGACCCTTGCGGGTCCATTTGGTTTCATTTTCACACTCTCAAGAGAATAAAACATTCATCATCTGAATTAGCACTATTTAATTAAGAAGTTTACACTGTTTTGTTTGCAAAATCCAGCCTGGAATTGTGAACAAAACCAAAAGAATTCTTCAGTTTTAGGTCTTTGGTGCTACAATGTAATCAAATGGAGGTCCATGGCTCAAATGCTGAATAAATGGTGGTCCCTGGTGTCAAAAAGGTTGAAAACCCCTGCTCTAGAATACAGAATTATTTACCTTCATGTTCCAAACCAAGACCAGACCATCGTCTCCTGCTGACGCACACCTGGAAATAAAGAGAAAACACGCTAAAATATTTGTTAGAGGGGAACTCCACCCATGGCTAAGTCTGGACCTCGATAGCCTGTGTTTGTTATTGCCTTTGTCTCTCTCTCTCACACTCACACTCACACACACACACACACACACACACACACACACACACACACACACACACACCACACACACACACACACACACACACACACACACACACACTAGTTACCTGTAGTCATCTATCTGCACCAGGAAGCGGACGATGTCAAAGTGTCCTTTGAGGACCTGCAGCTCAGTGAAGACGTTTTTAGGCTGTTCCTCTCCGATGCAGCCAATCACACCGCTCCTCTGGAACAACAACAACACCACGACGGATAAAACACAGATGCACTGCCTTCACATTCATGTGGAAATGTTGGGAACGATACAATAACTAGTGATGCACCGGCGTGTCGGTCCACGTATCGGTTTGGCCGATATTTTGCCGTTAACGGCCAATATCGGTATCAGCAAATAAAAAGGGGCATCAAAGCGGAATTCCACCCATTTTCAACATTTTTTCTGAGAGCGTACAAATGCAACCAAATGCAACCAAATGAACCCTAACGGGTTCATTTGGTTGCATTTGTACGCTCTCAGAAAAAAGAAGCGTCTAAAGAAATCCATTAACATGGTGAAATACATCTTGAAGAATGAAGATGTCATCAAAAAATGTGTTTCAACATGTTAGTGATTTTCTTCAGACCTCCATTTCTTGGGAACCCAGAATGGGGGAACTTTTTTTTTTATTAGAATGTTGAAAATGGGTGGACTTCCCCTTTAACTCCTTGGACGCTACTCCAGCCTGTAGCCATGTGGTATACAGGGCCGTTCAGTGACTAATGACGAGCGCTTCCAAACTCCAGAACTAGAATCACCTTCAATTTAATGTATTGACAGAAAGTAGCCTATAATATGTCTATGGTGGATTTGTATCAAACAAACACACACAGGGGATAATTCAAGCTTTACATACAGATGGCAATGTTGGTGAGTTTAATGTTGTTTAATACAAGCAGATCAATGTTGGTGAGTTTAATGTTGTTTAATACAAGCAGATCAATGTTGGTGAGTTTAATGTTGTTTAATACAAGCAGATCAATGTTGGTGAGTTTAATGTTGTTTAATACAAGCAGATCAATGTTGGTGAGTTTAATGTTGTTTAATACAAGCAGATCAATGTTGGTGAGTTTAAAGGGGAATTCCACCCATTTTCAACATTTTTTCTGAGAGCAAATGGAACCAAATGAACCCTAACGGGTTCATTTGGTTCCATTTGTACGCTCTCAGAAAAAAGAAGCGTCTAAAGAGATCCATTAGCATGGTGGAAATACATCTTGATGATGTCATCAAGATGTTTCACCATGTTAATAATAATAATAATAATAATAATCTTTATTTGTATAGCACCTTTCATGACATAAAATGCAGCTCAAAGTGCTTTACATTGCAATAGAGAAGAAGACAAAAAAGTGGGTATAAATTAAAGAGATCATTAAAATACATCAAAGAAGCAGTACAGTGAGGACCTGAAATAAGGCATAAAATATAAAATCATAAAATAAAGAATCACGTTAGTGTTAGTGGCTTTCTTCAGACCTCCATTTCTAGGAAACACAGCATGGGGAAACTTTTTTATCATGTCCACCCAGCACCTCTAGGGTATACTAATGACATATTAGAATGTTGAAAATGGGGTGGAATTCCCCTTTAATACAAGCAGATCAATGTTGGTGAGTTTAATGCTGTTTAATACAAGCAGATCAATGTTGGTGAGTTTAATGTTGTTTAATACAAGCAGATCAATGTTGGTGAGTTTAATGTTGTTTAATACAAGCAGATCAATGTTGGTGAGTTTAATGTTGTTTAATACAAGCAGATCAATGTTGGTGAGTTTAATGTTGTTTAATACAAGCAGATCAATGTTGGTGTAGTTTAATGTTGTTTAATACAAGCAGATCAATGTTGGTGAGTTTAATGTTGTTTAATACAAGCAGATCAATGTTGGTGAGTTTAATGTTGTTTAATACAAGCAGACCAATGTTGGTGAGTTTAATGTTGTTTAATACAAGCAGATCAATGTTGGTGAGTTTACAGGGGAATTTCACCCATTTTCCACATTTTTTCTGAGAGCGTACAAATGGAACCAGGAAATCAGGAAAAAGCAGCGTCCAAAGAGATCCATTAGCATGGTGGAAATACATCTTGATGATGTCATCAAGATGTTTCACCATGTTAGTGGCTTTCTTCAGACCTCCATTTCTAGGAAACACAGCATGGAGGAACTTTTTTACCACCCAACACCTCTAGGGTATACTAATGACATATTAGAATGTTGAAAATGGGTGGAGTTCCCCTTTAATGTTGTCTAATACAAGCAATACATGCTACACACTGTCATGTAAAAAAATCTTTTAGTCATTCAGTCAGTCAGTCAACCAACCAATTAAACAATCAAACATTTATTAACGAATAAATAAATGTTCCAGTAGCCTACCTCCACAGCACTCTGAGCATCTCTTCCTCCCAGAATCCACCGCAGCATGACTGATTTATGTATCGATTACTCTACTGATAATACTGTTTCAATAACTTAACTGTCTTTATTTACTACTGAACATAGAACAGATGCTGCTGCTGCTGCATCAGGTCATATAAATGAGTGTTTTTATGATATTTAACACACTGACGATCGCAACCTGTGGCCTCTGTCATCACTGTGTTAATAACTTATGTGATTAGTTTTCTCAATAAAGTGCATAATAGCTTTAAAATGATCAATAATGATGGTTTGTCCTGCTGTTGACGTTTGGTTCCTGCAGTGTCCTGTCATGTGACTCACGCATAGAGATCAGGTGTTGCCAGACTCTGTGCCAGAAACAAGCGTTCCGTTCTATGATGAAAACAGATGAAACAACATGTATTATAAAACAGATCTACAATCTTTTAATTGTGAATTGGATCTCAGTGAAACCTGTTTGTAGTTACAGAAACACCAATCATAATAATAAACAACTAGACTTTATAAAGAAGACCAAATAAACTACTACACTTTATAAACAAGACCAAATAACAACTAAATTTTATAAACAAGTAGGCTACACTTTAGAAACAAGATCAACTAAAAAGAAACTACATTTTAGAATTAGAAACAATTAATTTCTAAGAAATTTTACTGTGTGCCTGCCACTCGCCAAGTGTGTGCAAACTTTCGCGGGAGTTGGCATGCTAACATGCTATGCTAACGTAGTAGCAAACCCTAAATAGTATCGACCAATCAGAATAGGGGGCAGGGCTAAGATACACCAATCAACGTCAGGGACTCATTACCCGAGTCCAATGATGCCACCCATATGTCTCTATGACATAGCATTGTGGAGTTATGGCAGGAAATAGTATCGACCAATCAGAATAAGGGGCGGGGCTAAGTTACACCAATCAACGTCAGGGACTCATTACCCGAGTCCAATGATGCCACCCATATGTCTCTATGACATAGCATTGTGGAGTTATGGCAGGAAATAGTATCAACCAATCAGAATAGGGGGCGGGGCTAAGTTACACCAATCAACGCCAGGGACTCATTACCCGAGTCCAATGATGCCACCCATATGTCTCTATGACATAGCATTGAGGAGTTATGGCAGGAAAGTGCATGCGTATGCGTGCGTGCGCGCACGTGTGTGTGTGTGTGTGTGTGTGTGTGCGCGCGTGTGTGTGCGTCACACACTCCATATTTGGGATGTCTAACCCCATGGAGAACTCCATGAGCAAGTACACTATGCAGCAAAGCATAGACTGGGGAGGAGAGCATGTGTGTGCGTGTCTCTGCGCGCGTGTGGCTAGTGGCAGCCATCTAATTAGGGCCTAATCTGTTACACCTGTGTTCAGTACATCAGTACAGATACTATTGTCCATTAGTTTAAACAGGGAGTCATTGGGTAGCACTCTCTTGGAACGAAGGCCTCTCACGCGAAAATTAAAACTCGTAAGCGTTTACTTTTTTCGATGTGGGCGTTACGACTTCGCAAGCTATGTTGTGTGCGATCGTGGTATCGGTACGCTAAAAGACGTGGTCGTGAGAGCGATTTAAGAATTTGCGTTTGAAAAGAAACGTCAAACGCCAAAATGCAGCACATTACAATGTATTTAATATGGAGACGGGAGGTTACGTCATCTCGCTCTGAGGCCCGTAGCACCGGTTCTGTACCTGACTGGGCTTTGGTGGTCACATTGGGTGAAAGGCGAGAAGTTTTTCTACAAAATGTCCGAAAACCACGCATGTAAAGCAAATATTGTGGCCGTGAGGACGATTTGTTCGGTCATGACCCGAACCTCGAGACACTGCATCTCGCACTCTGTTTCACTCGCTCACTGGTCGTGCGAGCCTCTAAGCTCCGCTAAATTCTCGAACCATGCACACTTTGAACTGCGATAGCGGACAAACCGTGCAACATATTCGAATACCGCCTGAACCGTGACGAAGTCGAGAGCCGCGTCTGCTGTTTAAAGTTAAAATCGTGTTTCTACGCCACAGTGTGCCAGAGTAATGTGGCTCCAAATAAGCACTTCTTTTTCTGATGTTTTCGGTGTGCCCCCATTCATTTCGAATGGGGATTTTTTGCGTCGTTTATTGCGAATTACGTTGGCACGGTAACGCGTATCGGAAAGAAAAGCACAAGCACATCTTTCCCGGCCGAGCCGCACGTTTCGATGTATATATTGCGGGGATTGTGCAAACCGTGCGGCCGGCCATAGCGGTCAAAATTTCGGATAGATAGATGATTATGGATTAAGTTGACGAATCTCAAACTGTGTGCTTCTGCCATACTGGCAGGCACACAGAATTAGAAAAAACTAGAAACAAAATTTCTAAGAAATTTTACTGTGTGCCTGCCACTCGCCAAGTGTGTGCAAACTTTCGTGGGAGTTGGCATGCTAACATGCTATGCTAACGTAGTAGCAAACCCTAAATAGTATTGACCAATCAGAATAGGGGGCGGGGCTAAGTTACCCCAATCAACGTCAGGGACTCCTTACCGAGTCCAATGATGCCACCCATATGTCTCTATGACATAGCATTGAGGAGTTATGGCAGGAAATAGTATCGACCAATCAGAATAGGGGGCGGGGCTAAGTTACACCAATCAACGTCAGGGACTCATTATGTGTGTGTGCGTGAGTGTGCATGTGTGCTTGCTTGCGTGTGTGTGTGTGTGTATATGTGTGTGCGTGTGTTGCTGCATGCATGGATAACCAGTCGTGGCCCATCAGACCTCAGAGAGGACCCGGACTGTGTGTGTGCATGCGTATGCGTGCGTGCGCGCGCCCGTGTGTGTGCGCGCGCCCGTGTGTGTGTGTGTGTGTGTGTGTGTGTGTGTGTGTGTGTGTGTGTGTGTGTGTGCATGCATGTGTGTGCGTGTCTCTGCGCGCGTGTGGCTAGTGGCAGCCATCTAATTAGGGCCTAATCTGTTACACCTGTGAGTACAGATACTATTGTCCATTAGTTTAAACAGGGAGTCAATGGCTAGCACTCTCTTGGAACGAAGGCCTCTCACGCGAAAATTAAAACTCGTAAGCGTTTACTTTTTTCGATGTGGGCGTTACGACTTCGCAAGCTATGTTGTGTGCGATCGTGGTATTGGTACGATAAAAGACGTGGTCGTGAGAGCGATTTAAGAATTTGCGTTTGCAAAGAAACGTCAAACGCCAAAATGCAGCACATTATAATGTAATTAATATGGAGACGGGAGGTTACGTCATCTCGCTCTGAGGCCCGTAGCACCGGTTCTGTAATTGACTGGGCTTTAGTGGTCACATTGGGTGAAAGGCGAGAAGTTTGTCTACAAAATGTCCGAAAACCACGCGTGTAAAGCGAATATTGTGGCCATGAGGACGATTTGTTCGGTTATGACCCGAACCTCGAGACACTGCATCTCGCACTCTGTTTCACTCGCTCACTGGTCGTGCGAGCCTCTAAGCTCCGCTAAATTCTCGAACCATGCACACTTTGAACTACGATAGCGGACAAACCGTGCAACATATTCGAATACGGTCTGAACCGTGACGAAGTCGAGGGCCGCGTCTGCTGTTTAAAGTTAAAATCGTGTTTCTACGCCACAGTGTGCCAGAGTAATGTGGCTCCAAATAAGCGCCTCTTTTTCTGATGTTTTCGGTGTGCCCCCATTCATTTCGAATGGGGATTTTTTGCGTTGTTTATTGCGAATTACGTTGGCACGGTAACGCGTATCGGAAAGAAAAGCACAAGCACATCTTTCCCGGCCGAGCCGCACGTTTCGATGTCTATATTGTGGGGATTGTGCAAACCGTGCGGCCGGCCATAGCGGTCAAAATTTCGGATAGATAGACGAGTGATGGATGGATTAAGTTGACGAATCACAACCTGTGTGCTTCTGCCATACTGGCAGGCACACAGAATTAAAACCAAACAACTACAACTACAAGATAGTCAATCAACTTAATAGAAAAAAAAGCTCAAAGTCACTTACAACAAACAGACATGGCAACACTGTTCACAACTACGGACACCTGAGTTGGACAAAACTCATTCTACAGCAGCGTTCATGCGGGGCTGCTGTGTAGCCTATACATACAGTATACACACACACACACACACACACACACACACACACACACACACACACACACACACACACACACACACACACACACACACACACACACACCTAATTAATTAATAAATTAATTCTAATATTTTGTAAAAATGTTGAATCTCTTTTCATATAATGAATGTACATGATCTAGACATTCTAATCATCACAAAATATATTTATTGCAGTCATTTTTACTTACTTTTATTAGGGTTATGGTCAAAGGTTAAAAATCATCAAAAATTACACAAAGCCCAGAGATTAATTGAAGAGGTTAACTGCAGCCTCTGTGGGGTATTGTTATGCAAATATCATGACCAATTGCAATTAAATACTAAACAATGGACACCAACCATGACATTTATGTGAAAACATTTAGAACTTTTTTTTAATAATTAAAAGGTTAATGTTACTAAAAAGCAACACTGGGCCTTCTAGGGTTAAAGAAGGGTAAATTGAGACGTGAATCGCCATTCTTTTTTAAAATTATTATTTATTAGGCCTATGTCTGTGCAATGAACCCCAACCCCCCCACCCCCCATAACGCGCTGTGCACAACATGCACAAATTCTAAGGCCCCGCCAGAGCACCAAATTGATTTTTGTGATTTTTTTTTCACAGGGGGCAAAGGGGGGTGTGCTGCATTTGCCATAACATAAAAGGTTGTCCACCAGAAATATTATCTATGACCCAGTAGGATCACAACCTATATGGACAACCTGGTCATTTTTTTGCTGGAAACCCAATATGGCCGCCGCAATATTAGCCCCTATTAGATATAATGGGGGGTGAATAGGGCAAAATTTTAAACTAAGAGATATTTCCATGAAACTTAACAGGTTGATCAATTATGTAAATACAAACATTTTTTGTATTGGAACTTTTCATGAAATCCAATATGGCCGCCACAATATGGCGACCACAATATTAGCACACAGAAATAAGGTTTTGGCTCTAACCTCTGAACCAAATGAGCTAAAAACACAAACTCGGTGTCTATTGAAGAGTTTCTGACCCATAGGACTCATAGAAACAGCTATTTTTTATCATTGGGCATAGTGTACCCTTATTCTGCATATTTACAAGATGGTTAGCTACAGGAAATAGTGATTTCACTCATTTCTAAAATGACTGTTGACTGATTTTGCAGCACATGCAAATGGTTTTGGTGTTCTCCAGATGTTTCTTGAAGGAGATATATGGGGTGGGTACTGTTGGACAGTTTGTGATCATCCCCCGTGACACTCACGGGGGATCACGGTTCCTCAGGTGAAAGCTGCATAGTTGGGTTTTTGATGGGTTGGGTTTCAGGTGGTTGTTATTGTAGTAGCTTGACATTTCTTACAGGGCACTTTCAAGGGTGGATTCGATCTTCTGGAAGTCTGCTTGTTGCATGGTAATGCAGAGGTCATCGACATAGATGAAGCATTCTGGGGGTAGTGGCTGGTCTAAATATTGAAAAGGAGGGGGCGAGCACACTTCCTTGTGGGAGGACATTCTTTTGGGCTTTCCATTTACTCCTCTGGTCATTTAGGTGGGCGTAGAAGCGTCTGTTGTTGAGAAGGCTTTTAATGACCTGGCACAGGTTCAGGTCACCAGTCATGTCCAGTGGTTTTCTGACCATTGTGTGGTGATCGTCGGTGTCATAGGCAGCAGTGAGATGAATGAATGCTGCCCTAGTTATTTGCTTTTCTTCAAACCCATCCTCAATGTGTTGGTTGAGGTTGAGTAACTGTCCTGCACAGGAGGTGCCAGGGCAGAAACCAGCTTGGTCTTTAGTCAGCATGGTGTCTATGATTGGGATGAGACGTTGGAGCAGCAGCCTCTCATAGAGCTTGTAGGTGATGCAGAGGAGGGAAATGGGCCGGTAGCTCTTTGGGGTCTTTGCCAGGTTTGGGGATTGCAACGACATTGGCCTTTCTCCAGACAGAAGGGATGGTTTTCTGTGCTAAGCATGTGTTCAGCATCTCTAGGAGCCACAACTTTGCGTTAGGTCCGAGGTGCTGTAACATTTTCACCAGTATGTCATCAATCCCTGCTCTTTTCCGGGTTTCAGCTTTCTGATTGCAGTTTCGAGTTCTTCTAAGTCGAAGGGTTTGGTGAGAGGGCTGGCTAATTGTGGTTGGTCTGATATCACTGTACGATGGTGTTCTCCTGTGGGTCGGCAGCGGTGTTGGTTATGACCGCTGGCCATCAACTGCGTTGCAACAGTTTGCTGTGACCTTTGTGATTATGGGTGGTGTAGTGTGGTCTGCTCAGAGACGACGGATTGTGGCCCATGCCTTCATGCTGCTGTTTGTCATGTTGGTGTTCTCTATCAGCTCATTCCAGACTTTCCTTCGTTTTTTCCCAACTTCACTGATCAGGGTCTCTCCAAGTTCCATGGTGGTGGGGGAGAAAGGGTCCTTGTTGTACTCTTCATAGTAGCAGGCTGCTGGATATTTCTGATAAGCCAGGGATATACTGTGTCTGACATCATCTGGGTATGTGATGTCTGGCTGACCTTCTTACCAAGTCCTGTGAAGTTGGAGTAGTTATTGGGAAATATTGGTGTGCTAGATATGGACTGCTCTATCTCCTCTTGGAATGACAGCCAGTCAGTTTTCTGTAGGTTGAATCTCCTACGGAATGGGACAGTGGTTGCTTGGAGAGAGGATCTAACAGTGATGGCAATAGGCCGGTGCTGGGTGTGGGGCATATTGTCCAGAACTTCCTTCTCAATTCTGGAATGTGAGGTCGTTGCTTATACAGAGAAGGACTGGGTTGTATCCTCGCTTGTTATGGATTAGAGTCAGATGTTTGGAATCAAGCCAGGTTTCGACTTCATCTCCATCTTGCTGTGGTTGCTGTTCCCATAGCCCCATGATGTACTATGAGCATTGAAGTCGCACATCTTTCTGGTAGTTTTGTGTGTAGAAAAGGGCTTGCAGGTGGTTTGTAGACTGATGTGACATCTGGATTTTGGATGGGTGACCGTGAAGGTTTCCATGTGCCCTTGAGGAGGTCTGGGTACAGACCTCCTCAATCTTGAGGTTTGGCCTGCTGAAAACAGCTGATCCATACTGTCTGTGTCGGATCTCAGCAACCAGTTTCATTCCAGCGATGGTGGGTCCAGCGATTTTGTGCATGGCCGATGTAGGTTTCCTGCATACAGAAACGATGGCAATCATTGCTAGTATCTCTGCCTTGTTTCTGGAGAAACCTTCTATGCTGATTGAGACGACTGACAGTGCAGGTCCAGAGTGGGGCAAGCATCTGTGACACTGTTGAGATGCAGCAGGCATCTTCATCTGTTGATTGCACATTATAGTTATACAGAGTTGTAGCTATACCGATATTGTCTGCCAGTATTAGATTATGTCCTCTTGTACAGTATATCTTATTCAAACCAACGTTTCCCAGGCTGCACCACAGGGAGGTTTCTGTATTTGCAGCCTGGAATGTTACTTGACCAGGTACTTCTTATTTGGTGTTTTAATTGATTAGAGAGATCACTAATAAGCACAGAACAAGTTTGACACAGATAATGTCAATCCAATCAGCTGTGCATGCCCAATTAAAGGAGAATTCCTCCCATTTTCAACATTTTACATGTCATTAATATACTTTATAGATGTTGTGTAGAGATAAGAAAAAGTTACCCCATAATGTTTTTTTTCCTAGAATTGGAGTTCTGAGAAAAAACATTAACATAGTGAATTTTGACTTGGTGAAGTATAATGATAATCATTTTTATACCTCCAATGTTATAGAATTGGGTGGAATTAAAGAGGAAGAGGTCAATTAAGAGGTCTGGATGAGCTCCCCCATCATGGATGAATATTAATATAAACAGTAGAACTAGGCTAATCAACCTGCAGCTGGAAGGATGTGTGTGGAAACACTCCAGCAAACAGGGAAATTAGGGATAAAATTATTATATAGGTACACTTAAATTTGAAATATGGGCTATAGGACTAGTCTGTTGTGGTCAGAGACACCAAGTTTGTGTTTCTAGCTCATTTTGTTCAGAAATTAGAGTCAAACCTATTTTCTAGGTGCTAATATTAAGTCGGCCATATTGTGGCGGCCATATTGGATTTCATGGAAAGTTCCAATACAAAAAATGTTTGTATTTACATAATTGATCAACCTGTGAAGTTTCGTGGAATTATCTCTCAGTTTAAATTTTTGCCCTATTCGCCCTCCATTATAACTAATAGGGGCTAATATTGCGGCGGCCATATTGGGTTTCCAGCAAAAAATTGACCGGGTTGTCCATATAGGTTGTGATCCTACAGGGTCATAGATAATATTTCTGGTGGACAACCTTTTATGTTATAGCAAATGCAGGTTTCCTAAAAAATGGGTAGTTTGCCCCCTGGGTAAGTGGTTCACTGGAGACAGGAAGGAACTCCTTATATGTTCACCACACTCTATAGTAGGGAGGAATAGCCTAAAAAGAAGGGGAAAAATAGCAATATTTATATTAAGTGAAATCACTGACTGTACCTTTAATCGAAAGGCATTTCTGAGAAAGCACACACAGACTCATACATAGAGCGGGGAAAAACCCATTACTTGTAAAGTCGTGTGGTAAAGGTTATGCTGATAATGGTAATCTGAAAACACACATGAGGACTCATACAGAGAAAAAAAACCCTTTAGTTGTAACAAGTTGTTAGTTGTTTAGTAGTTGCCTATTTTAGGAGGTCAAAACACACAATGCGCATAGAGGTGGTTAGCCGTAGCCTATATAGTAATAAGAGCACATTTTTAACAACCTTATCTTTTTATTCATTACTACTACTACTACTAGTACTAATAACAATAATAACAGTTGTTGTCATTAGGCCTATTGTATAATTATGTGTTTGGACGTATAATAGACGTCACAATGTGATTTGAACAAACACTTGTGTTTGAACCGGGACTTACCCATACTTTTTAAAGCGTGATAAGATAACAACTTACAGTATATGGGTGTGTGTGTGTGTGTGTGTGTGTGTGTGTGTGTGTGTGTGTGTGTGTGTGTGTGTGTGTGTGTGTGTGTGTGTGTGTGTGTGTGTGTGTGTGTGTGTGTGTGTGTGTGTGTGTTTTGCAGGATTCCAGATCAGGATTCCAGATTGGAAAAAAAGGCCACTTTAGGTAGGAGTGTTTCTGGTCTCTCAGTCAGCAGCCATGGACTTCAGAGCACCAAAACTGATCCTCCTCTCCTTCGTCCTCCATGTCTTCTGCTCCCCTGCTGATCCAGACATGCTCCGGCGCCCCGTCGGCTGGTTCAAACAATGCCGTACCTCCTCCTCCTCCTCCGATGCCTCCATGACGGCTCTGGAGGTTCTGCCAGGCGGCGGCTGGGACAACCTGAGGAACCTGGACATGGGTCGGGTGATGGACTTCAGCTACCAACAGTGCCAGACCACCGAGGACGGATTCTACTTCGTCCCCGACGATGTGTTCGTGGTCCCCTGGAAAGTGACGAATCTGGAGATCTACGCCGAGGTCATCACTTCCTGGCAGGACTACAGAAGTTCCACCTCCGCCAGCATCAACGAGGAGGCATCGTTCACAGGTGAAGACGGAGAACTGAATGGAAGATTCTCCACAGAGTACCAGAGGGTGAAAACCAACCAGGTCAACGACAAGTCTGCCACGACCAGAGTGCAAGTGAGTTCTCTGCTCTGCCGATGATTGAGAACTGATTCTACAAGTGTCGTATGTCCAAGTCCATAATTTGATTTCAAAATCATCATAAGCAAAACAAAAAGCAAGTTAAAATAGAATATTCCGAATATTAAAATATTTGAGTTCACTCAGAATATTATTAAAACATCTAACCACGTTTCATGGTTATTCAAAAAAATATCAGAACAGAAAAGTTGGAAGGTTTAAAATGTATATAATGCCCATTTGAGTTGCGATACACTGGGAACAACAACTCAACTTTAAACCTAGCTGCGTTTTTTATTTCTTGTGCTTATTATTTCTTAGGTACGGAACCGCATTTACACGGTGAAGGCGAACCCTGACTTCCGACTGGACCCCGTCTTTGTTCAACAAGTAGAGAACATCGCAGGTGCCATTACAGACAACCAAACAGGGTTAGCTACTTACCTGTCAGAGAAGCTAGTGGCTGACTATGGTACACATGTCATCACTAGTGTTGATGCAGGGGCCGCTTTAGTTAAAGAGGACTACGTCAATTCATCCTACGTCTCCAGCAGCGACTCCTCTATGACTTCTGTGAAAGCCTCAGCTGGCTACAGTTTCCTTTCTTTGTTTAAATTTGACGTCAACGTTAGTTACAATCACGACGAATCAGAACAACATCGATATGACAGTAGCATCACTAACTCTTACATGCAGGGCTACGGCGGTTCGCCCTACTACCTTGGTATGAGTCTTAAAGGATGGCAGGAAAGCATCAGAAATAATCTCGTTGCCATTGACCGGTCTGGTTTGCCACTACACTATGTCATAAACGCCCCGTGTTGGGAATATTACTATACCTTGTTAATGTATTACTTATTACATATTACCTTCATTTTAAAGCAATATATTGTATTACAATATTACTGTCTGAGCAAGTGTAATATATTAATATTACTATTACATATTACTTAAAAGAAAAATGTTGTGCAAAATATATAATTAAATATTTAGTGTCACTATTAATCAAATATTGTGTAGGCCAGTAGCATAGCTACAAGAAAGCACACTTGGCTATCTGGGAAATCCATATGAAATCAACTTGAAAAAAACGTCACTCCTGAATAAATAATTTGATGACAAATTATAAAAAATAAGTAATTATTTAACTTCTGCAGTTGTCAAGAAAATTTCACAAGAACATTTTCAACAAGACAGATTGACAGAAAGTAATATTGAAAGTAATGCAGTAATGCAGAAAGAAAAGTATAATATATTAGATTGTTTTAGTTAAGTAACATATTTATATTACAAGTTACTGCATTTTGGTAATATATTATGTAATATATTGAGTTACGTAGTGCACATGTCCCACTACACTATAAACGCCGACACACTCCCTGATCTGACAGAGCCAACCGTTAGCCAAGTAGCTGCCTCCGTGCAACAGGCCGTACAGCGCTACTACAGAGTGAACACCCACCCTGGCTGCGTCGACTACAACTCGCCAAACTTCAACTTTCAGGCCAACGTTGGCGACATCTCGCAGTGCAGCGGCACGGCAACAAACCACAGTTTGGGCGGATTCTTCCGGACATGCGAGGGCGGGGACGACAGTGGGCTTTGCCAGGACTTCCTTCAGACAAACCCGGACACGCGCGACTTCACTTGTCGCCCGCCGTACCAGCAATTATTAGTAAACAGTGTAGAGAACGTATTTGGAACTAGCATCAGCTTAATCACATACTGGTGCTATTCCAGCGCTCCCAGTATCGAGAACAGAGGGTTTTTATTTGGCGGCTTCTACGGCAACGATTTCAATAATGCTATCACCAATGAGAAGAGCTGTCCGTACTTCTTCAAGGCATTTAATTTCCTGATTGATGGGGTGAACAACAATGACGTCCTTATCGTCATCTGTCTGAGCACGGCGTATGAGTTTGCGGCCGGACGCGCGTTGCCCTTCGGAGGTTTCTTCAGTTGTTTCTCGGCTAACCCGCTGACCGGCCGCAGAGACTGTCCTCCTCTGTTCGGCCGGACGTTGCTCACGGACAGCGACGGCTGTCCCATTTACTACTGCGCCAGGTCCGGTCCGTCGGTCAGAGTCGAGCAGGTACCGGCAATCCGCCTGCCTCCGTTTAGTCCGTTCACCGCGCGCCGTCCGCCGATGGAACTGCAGTCCAACGGCGACAGGGTGTTCTCAGAACGCTCTTGGAGACACATCTTAATGGTTGTCAGCGTGGTGCTCACTGTCAGTTGGTGAAGGCAAGGACTTTTGCCATTAAGCAGACTACTAGGCAGTTTCCTGGGGCGACCACCAGGCATGCTTTAAAAGGATCCCAGGCTAATAAGCCTCATATGGATAAATACATTATACTTGTCCTCTAGAATTGAACATTTAAAACATATATAAAATATATAGGGATAAAAATATGAACTATTTATGAACATATATTATATGTTCTTTAGTTTAAAAATAGTTCATATTTTTATCCCTTGGGGGGCGCCATTTTACTGTGCCTGTCACAAGTAGGCTCACAGCAGATTTTCCTTGGGGCCCCCCTTACCAAATGGACCCTTACGGGTCCATTTGGTAAGGGGGGCTCCAGGAAAAATCTTGCCTGGGGCTCCAAATTGCTTAGAAACGCCACTGCATGGGTGAAGGCTCTTGCACGCTGTGTGAAAAGATGCAGGATGTACTGGATAAGACTGGAACAAGATCGATAGGGCATTTCTTTTTATCAGATATTCCCAACCGGGAACTAAGTTGTTGCCAAAAAAAAATGTCTTCACCCACGAGTTTCTTCTAATGGTGTCTAATCAGTGTTGGACAGTAACTAATAAAATATTACATATTACTGTAGGCCTAATATTACTTTTTTCCCCAGCAAAAGTAAAGATATTACTCTGCAATAATGTGTAATAAATAATATGTTACCTGCCAAAACAATGCCTAGTTACTTATTACTTGAGCTTCTTGTTGCCATTGACACTCACAGTACAATGTACAGGTGTTACTATTTCAGTCAACCAACCAGCAACTCAGATTTATCATGGAACCGTTTTCCCCCTGCTCTGACATGGTTTTACCACTAGATCAGGGGTTTTCAACAGGTGGTCCGGGAACCACTAGTGGTCCCTGAGAGGGTTCCAGGTGGTCCTCAGCTAAGTTGGTTAACCAGATGTAACTCTTGAGAACGTAAAAATGAAACCAAATGGACCCTTGCGGGTCCATTTGGTTTCATTTTTACGCTCTCAAGAGTTAAAATATTCAATCTTAATTAGCCCAAGTCTACACAACTAGAAGATTAATGGTCATTTTCGTCTGTACACTTTTGTTTTGTTTCCCAAATCCAGCCCGTTGTTGTGCACAAAAGCAAAAGAAATCTTTAGTTTTCGGGTCTGTGGGGCAAAAAATGTCCCCAAATGGTGGTTCGTGGCTCAAATGCTGAATAAATGGTGGGCCCTGGCATCAAAAAGGTTGAAAACCCCTGCACTAGATGGAAGAGTGTAGGCCTACCTGGCAATGCATTTTTAAAACTTCCAAGTGATTGATAAGCATACATAAATATGGGTAAATATGTCGATTGGCTCGTTTAGTTGATGGTGTAATGGTTCTGTAAATATCATCTCCTAGAGAGTGAAGAACAGTCGGCACCTGATTTCAAAAAGTGCAGAAGGCTCGGGGCCCAGACCTCTGGAACGCTTGGCCCCAAACTACTAATTTGAAGCATCTTTAGATTTGTTATAGGCTGTTGAAAATAGTTAATTAATGGGATTAAATTAATTCTGCTGATTAATCTGATTAAAAATTTTAACACAATTAACTCATGTGCACACTGACTCAACCCACTGAGCATTTTCTCATTGAAAGAAATGGGTAGAGCACGGTTTTACGGAGACATATATCTGTGTGTCTCCCTGTAACCTGAGCCATAGAGTATAGCTGAACGATCTACAAGCATTGAGGACTTGTAGATCACCTTGTAGATCACTTGTAGATCACCTATTTTGATACATATTTTAAAGATAAATGGTTATTTTTTCAAAGATTCTGTTTCTTTTTTTAAAAACATGCATGCTTTGGACATAGTTCGAATGGTGATTAATCATGATTAAATTAATTTTGAAGCTGTGATTAATTTGCTTAAAATTTTTAATAATTCAACAGCCCTAATCTTTAGATTTGTTATAGCAAAATGAAATCTGTTTTTTTTTTTACTGCATGACGAAGTCAGTTGCAAGCAACAATAGGCGACAACTTTTAAAATATGACAAATTGTAAATAAATAAATAAACATGATCCAACCTTTCCACGGGTCAGGCCAAGTGTTCTGCACAACTGCTACCGATTATTTGTGGAACCTGTCTTCACAACTGCAGCACCAATTTCACCCCTGTGATTGAATGTCCAATGTGACCCTCGACAAACTGCTTTTGTTTTTTTGTTTTTCACAACTTGCTTAATATCAACCTTGTGACTTTGTAAACCTCACAAGAGAACGAACACACGCACACACACACACACACACACACCCTCACAGAGTATGGCTCCAATTTCTACGCTAGTGGTTTCCTTCAGCTTTGTGGCCACGTGACATTTGTGATGCAATTTTTGCATCACCTTTGTCAAGGGTCTAATGGGGCATTAAAGAGTAAGAGTGTTTTTGTCATGATATCAAAATGTGGAAAGGACATTTAAGAATTATGTTCCAGTGATGATGGATAGTTCAAAATACGCTCCTCATTGACTTACATTGTTCTGTAATGTTAACTCCGTAGGCCTATCTAAAGATCTGATTCCGGGTCTGGGATTTTCTTTTTAATAAAAATAGCAATAGGAAGTTAATAGGAAGTTTTTTTTTTTTTTTTTTTTTTTTAATGAAAATAAAACCATATGTCATGGTGATGCTCTAAAGTGTCTGAATCAACTTTGTTATCCTTCATGTAATAAAAATGACTTTAAAAGTTGTCTTAGTGTAGAATGTAAGTCGATATGGAGCGTATTTAAATTGATCAACTTCTATTGTCTAGAACATTTGGAACAACATGGATGGCAAGGTAACTAACTACACACAGAAAAAAGCGGTATCACCCTTTAAACGTGTGTACAGTATGTGTGCGCACATGTGTGTGCGTGCGCATGTGTGTGTAAAAAAAAAAAAACCTTAGCCACACGGAGGTAAATCTCCACAAAGCACTTTTTTTTTATCATGGTCTTCAAGTCTTCAACAAACAGAAATAATAATTATACAAACAGATTTGCTCACACCAGAAATATATCATGTAAAGAAAAAAAATTACTCAATGCGAACGCTCTGAATTTTTTTTTTTTTTTTTTTGCAATGCACGGCTCGTCATAAATTATGTTCTTAAAATGCTTAAACGTGTCCATGTTGTGTCACATCTTATGAAGAATTTCATGAAGACCCAAAGAAACGCATAGGATAATTGAAAATAGATAAACACACTCGTAAAATCTAATCGCACGGGAAGACTATATGTAGATATTAGTGACAGCTGTGAGCCTAATAAATAATGATATTAACACGTTACACATGAATACGTTTCATCCTTAATAAAGGAACGCTTCACCACCTTTCAACCTACCTTCATATAATTATTAGCTAGTCCTCTAATGGTCATGATGAAACGCCACCGTTTTAAACTTTATTCTAATATTTAGAAGAGAGAGGGAGAGAAAGAAAATGAGAAAAACAACAAAAAGTGCACTGGTTTCTGAACTGTCCACAGCCCTCCTATGAGACACAGACTGGTTTCTGAACTGTCCACAGCCCTCATATGAGACACAGACTGGTTTCTGAACATCCCACAGCCCTCTATGAGACACAGACTGGTTTCTGAACTGTCCACAGCCCTCCTATGAGACACAGACTGGTTTCTGAACTGTCCAGAGCCCTCCTATAAGACACAGACTGGTTTCTGAACTGTCCACAGCCCTATATGAGACACAGACTGGTTTCTGAACTGTCCACAGCCCTCCCGTGAGACACAGACTTGAGTAGTGTTAAGAAAATGGTGGGTATTTTATCGTGAACATTATTGAGGACCAATTAAACGAATATAGCTGGAAGAGTGGTTAAGTCGCTCCTTCGCTCTTCCGCAAATTATAGACATCATTCATTTTTCATCTTTTCTTTTTTTAGGGGTGGGTGGGTGGGGGGTATAATCTGTCAAGCAAAAAACAAACAAACAAACAAAAAAAAAAACACATGTACTATAAGAATGCACAGCATTCATCTGCAACGATACCAAGTCCCTCCACCGGGGTTCAGTGTTTTCCTCATCCGACAAGCCTCCTACATACACACACTGCATCGTGTGCATATATATATCGTCAAGGTTTTCATCGTAAAAGACATTTTAAGCGCGCATTAAGGCTTTTGAGCGCTGTAGAGTTTCAGCTCACAAAAAGCAAGCAGGGACGTGCACATGTTAGTGTTAGAGGGGGCAGGGGAATCTATCTACAAGCTCTCAACGTTGATACGTGAGCTACTTTCGAACCGGCACTCTTTTAGTTAGTGGAGCAGGGGCAGATGTAACATTTCCCAGTTGGGGGAAGGGCAGGAGAAAATGGTACGCCCGTGGCGCGAAGCGACACGGGTGATGAAGGCGCCCGACCCGCCCGTGTCATTTTCTGTTACAGGACTTTGATTAGCCAAGTAAAGCATCAATATGCATTGTTTCACAGACCATAGTAAATGCTGCATTCATGGACTGGTAAAGGACAGTTGTTTTACAGACCATAGTAAATGCTGCATTCATGGTCTGGTAAAGGACAGTTGTTTTACAGACCATAGTAAATGCTGCATTCATGGACTGGTAAAGGACAGTTGTTTTACAGACCATAGTAAATGCTGCATTCATGGACTGGTAAAGGACAGTTGTTTTACTGACAGAGTAATGCTGATTGAAGCATTTGTCGTCCATGTGTGCACATCCCTGCTCGCAAGGACAAGAAGGCAATAAAGTATAATGCATATACAAGTCCAGTTATCAACTTCACATTAAAATTACTGATATCGACTGATAGGCCAACATTTATACAGCAACTAAGGAAAGTGGGGGTACCCAGAAAAATGATCGATTAGGGACCAAAGGGACCCTTAAGGGTCTGTAACTCTGAGAGTGATACAAACGGAACCAAATGGACCATTCCTGTCCATTTTGGTTCCGTTTGTATCACTCACAGAAGTAAATCAACATTGATTTTACAATTGGGAGTTCTCAGAGATAGAATCGTCAATAAATGGGCGACCAGATAGAGTAATTCATGTCAATCTGGGGGTCCTTGAAATTAAACGGGTTGAGAGTCAACTGGTAGAGCTGTAAAAAAAAAATATACTATGGGGAGGGGTCTGCTGGGGTCGTCCCCAGTGAGCCTCTGGGCTCATAAAACCCTAGTTTCAGTTCGGGGCTTTGGGGAGAAAGCATTTCGTCCAATCAGGGTGAGAGGAAGGAGCCTTCCTCCAATCGGATTGAGTACACATGCACCCCCCCACTGTAGCGTGTGTGTGTGCATGTGTATATCTGGTTGCTGCTTTTAAAAAACGGGGGTCAAACTGGGGGGGTCCTCAGAATTAAAGTTTAGAATATACTGCTAGAGCTGTAAAAGATCTCATCATCTCAGTAGAAACCATTTTCTTAAAAATATTTCTACACACATTCATGGCCCATTTATGTGTTATTAATTAATATGCACTTATCGCATCATGCAAATTAGTCACGTCGCCATGCACGCTAACGCTCTGCTCTCTGTTAAAGGGATAGTGACATTAAATCAATAAAATAATGTATTTTTTCTGGGCTCTTATTCAATATTTTCAGGCACACAGCCTTGCAACAAATTCAGGCGTACTGTGTGTGTTTTCTAACTATTCTTATTTCTACAGCGAGAGCATGACAGCCTGAAGAACTTCTTTTTCGTGAAGTGCATTATTTGTCCGCTATGCTAACGGGACGCACTGGCAAATCAGAACTCCTGAAACCGGAGCTATCTTTTGTCATTTCTGTACACGAAAAAATATATATATTATTTTTAAAATATCTCTTTATATTTTGTCGTATTTAATTTCCACTCCTGCTAAGCAGCGAACTATATATGGCTATAGATGGGTTTCTTTTTTTTTTACATTAGGATGAATGTGACCGTAAAAAAATGCTGCTTTATAGTATATATTTTGCTGGTGATCAGAGCTTCTGTCGCTGTCGGTACAGAACTTGTTGCCAACAAGTGACTAGGCGGTGTTAAGTGTGTGGGCGTTGTTTTAGCCAATCACAGCGTAGCAGTGTCCAGCAGATTCATAATTAGCCAATAGAGTGGGGCATGCGACAATTTTGACCGACGCTAACCGAATAATCAATTTTTTTTGGCTAGCGATGGATCATTTTCACCTGATAATGTCCAACGTACGGAGGTGTCATTAGGCCTTTGAATATACACTCTTGCAGAGTGAACAACGTTTTCAACTCAAATCGTTTCGCTTCTGGGAGGGGGGACGGGTCCCTGGGACTGCATACTTTCAGATGGGGGTCGGCCGCTCATACACAGATGATTCCAGAGGGATCCTGATGAGGTTTTATCAGAAAACTGTCAGTATTTAGACATTTTGTACACATTTGTAGAAGCAGTTCTTAAAAAAAAAAAAAACATTATGTCGTAATCCTGACGATAAGAGTGCCCCTCACTTCACACAGGTGTGATTTTTAACTTTAACTTTTTTTTTTTTTACTTTTTAAACTTTTTTTTTTCCAACTATTTTATTCCCTGGAGGTGGGCGGAGTCGATGTTGATTGGACGGAAGGGAGGTGGAGGATCGGAGAGCAGGCTCCCTGAAGGCCAGGCCAGGGGGGCCAATCAGAGGCAGGCTCCGTGGAGGTCCAGGGAGCCAATCAGAGCGGCTCCCTGAAGGCCCCCCGGGCGGCGCTGGCGGCGGCGTTGGCCGTGGCCGTCTGGACCGTCTTGTTGGCCATCACGCCGGTGGCGAACTCCGCCTGGGCCTTCTCGAAACTCGCCCCGGTCGTACGATAGATCCCATGGACCTGGAGGGAGGGGGAGAGAGAGAGAGAGAGAGAGAGAGAGAGAGAGAGAGAGAGAGAGAGAGAGAGAGAGAGACAGACAGACAGAGAGAGAGACAGACAGACAGAGAGAGAGAGAGACAGAGAGAGAGAGACAGACAGAGAGAGAGAGATGAGAGATAGAGAGACAGAGAGAGAGAGACACAGAGAGATAGACAGAGAGACAGAGACAGAGAGAGAGAGAGAGAGAATTAGCCCCAAGTCTACACAACTAGAGAATGTAGTAGATTAACGGTCATTTTGATCTGTAAGTTTGACTGTTTTGTTTCCCCAAATCGAGTCTGGAATTGTGGCCAAAAGCAAAAGAAATCTTTAGTTTTGGGGGTCTGTGGGGCTAAAATTTCTTCAAAAGGTAACCTGACTGCCAGATTGCGGTAGTAGTAGTAGTTCACAAGTTCCGTCGTCCTACCTTGATCTGGAAACTCTCAAAACAGAAACTATGTGGGACAACAGCAGAAAGAACAAAAATATGATCTCCAAAATAATTTGGAGTTGTAGTATTGTTAGGTTGTTGTTGGTTACAGTCTCACGTTGATCCCACCTCCCATGTACTGTATATAGCTCCGATCAGATTTTGACTGGAGCGTATTTGGTCTGCCTCCCCAGTGTTTCCAGTAGAAAAAACACACTGCTGCCCTCAGATGGCAGAGTCAGGTTACTCAAATGGTGGTCTGTGGCTCAAACAGTGTAGAGTAGACTTTCTTAATTAAATAGTGCTAATTCAGATGAATATTCTAACTCTTGAGAGTTAGAATATTCAAGAGTTACATCTGGTTAATCAACTTTCCATCATTTAGCCTGGGGATAAATGTTATAGAATGATATAGAATGTCAGGTGAAGGTGTGTGTGTGTGTGTGTGTGTGTGTGTGTGTGTGTGTGTGTGTGTGTGTGCGTGTGTGCATACGTACCCTCTTGAACATGATGAGGGACATGACAGCCAGTGACGTGAACATGATGGCGATGAAGATCATGATGATTCCGACTCCAATGCTCGTATTCAACGCCATGAGAGCAGAGATCCACCCACTGAGGACACACACACAGTAAAAAGAAAAAAAAAGAAAAAAAAGAATGAATTGATGTTCCAAAACATTGTGTGCGTTGTCACGATTTGTCATGACCCGAGTTGTCGGCGCAATTGTCTTTATGTAAATCATTTTTGAAAAAGTCTAAAAAACAGAAATACCCTTCATCATAACTGTGCTTAGTCAGCACATTTGGGCAAGTGTATTTTTTCTTTTCTTTTTTATTGATTATGAATTGAATTTTAATTCACACATTTATCATAAGATAAATATAAATAAATATTAACATATCTTTGTATTTTGGCAATGCATTTTTTTTTTTTCTGGACTGAACATTTTCGCTATTTTTTGTAAAAATTCAAGGGACATCAAAGCTCACCTGGCACCCCAACCAGCGATTCCGATGGACTGCATGACGTAGATCCCAAACTGACAGATGTACACGAAGAAGAAGACGAAGAACCGGAAGGAACTGTCACTCCTGGAATAAAATACAAACAAATAACACAGACACGGGTTAAAAAAAAAAAGAGAAAGGAAGTGAGGGAGTAGTGCCGGAGTCAGTGGTGGTAGTCATTTAACTACATTTCACTACTATTACTACTACTAATAATAATAATAATAATAATAATAATAATAATAATAATAATATTTTCCCCTTCTAGTTTAAATGACTAAATGAATGAATGAAGTTTTAGACTTTGGGTTGATCGGGTCCTCAGCTGCCAGTAAAACACTGTTGTTGTTTGGGAGCAGTGTTGGGCAGTAACTAATTTTAGATTACATATTACTGTAATATTATTACTTTTGCTCCAAAAAGTAAAGTAACGAGATTACTCTGCAAAAATGGGTAATAAGTAACGCATTACTTTGCAAGTAACGCCAAGTTACTTTTTTTAAAATGAGCTTTTTGTTGCATGCAAAAATACAGATTTACAAGCTATCGACAGGTACTGTAACAACAGAGATGTGCAGTAGATTGTAGAGCCAGTGCACATGCTGCATCCTGCGCAGTTATGTAAACTACAAATCGCTTGCTGCTTTATTTTGTATTTTATTTTTAAATACAAGACCTCAACTGTCTTTGAAAACAATTGTGGAAAAAGTTTAAAAAGCCAAAGAGACAGATTTTATTGGCTTTGTTTTCAGGTGCAGTTTGTGGGATTGGAGACTATTATTATTCCAATAAATTGGATTCAGTTCTAAAAAGAGCTCGCTAAACAGATTATGTTGTGCATCTCTATTTTTTCAAAGGCGGTGTTGAGAACTTGGGAAAGTAATAACGTAATATGTAATATATTACTCTTCAATTCCAGTAAAGTAAAGTAATGATATTACTTTGTCTAAGGGGTAACGAGTAAAGTAAAGAAGTTACTTTCCTAAGTAATATTGACCAACACCGTTTGGGAGATGAAGTTTCAATTATCTGTACATTCTGTACTGGTACGCATTTGGGTGTTGCAAGCATTAGCTTTAGCTAAAAATATCAGATCTACAAGCTTGTATTGTACTGTCCGTTGACTACAGAGGCCTCTCTCTATTCCAAGGCCGTGATCGCCGAGTGTGTATGGCCAATGTCAGCCAATCACCTGAAGGCTCCGTAGAGGGGGCGGTACCAGCAGACGAAGGAGCAGGGCGTGAACAGCAGCAGCCACAGGATGGCCAGGCCAAAGTCCACGCCTTTGGAACTGTCCACGCAGAACCAGGCCAAGCAGCCCACCAGGTTGGCTGCCAGCGTCCCCGTGTGGGCTGGAGGGGGAAATACAACACGTTATTAACCCCTTAGTGTCCTGAACGCGTTTTGGTGTTTTATCTGTTGAAAAATAGCAGATCAACAAGCTCATGTCGCGCCACCGAGTGGCGCGACATGAGCTTGTTGTTCTGCTATTTTTGAAAAATTGTGAAAATGTGCTGCAAATCTCTGAATACATTATTTTAGAAGCAAACATTTTATCTCAATTTTTCGCTTCTGAGGAACCCCGAGAACAACATGTTTTCAGATGGCGGTCTGCAGCCAAATATGGATAATTCTGGTGGTCCTTGGCTAGAAATATGTTAGCATCACTGACACAGGAGCACAGATTTTTCAGAAAAACTAGAATCTAGTGTCAGAAACTATAGAATCTAGTGTCAAAAACTCGATTCTAGCGTCAGAATGTTGATTCTAGTGTAAAAAAGGAGATCCTAGCATCAGAAACTATCATTTAGTGTCATTAACTAGAATCTAAGTGTCGGAAACTACGGTAGTATCTAGTGTCAAAAGCTAGAATGTTGCTGCAGCTATAATCTGGTGTCAGGAACTACTGTATAATCTGGTGTCAGAAACTCGAATCGAGGTCAGGATACAATGGGTTAAGACAAAAACTGCATCCCCAGTTCCCCACATGGGCTGGAGCAGGGGTGGGCAGTTATTTTTCCCAAGGGGCCAAATGAGATACATAAAATATTGTGGAGGGCCAAGACATCTAGTGATGAAAAAGTTAAGGGACTCCATCTTGTGTTCTATATGTATCATATAAACATTGCCTTTTGATACCCTTTTATACACTTTGCTAATTAGATATTGTATGATAGTATGGCGTTTGTCATGATTTGTTACCACCCGAGGTGTCTTTGTCTGCGGCTTAATATTTTTTATTTTTATTTTATTTACCCTCACCAACGCAATACTGTTGAAAGCAGCAGTATGACCAATGTAACTACTGTTACTTTTATTAGGTAGAAGTAATACTATTACTATTCCCTTTACAGAGAACAATAATAATATTACTAGTTACACCTTTTCACGTTTTCTAATAAAGCACAGTGTAGTAAAAGTACAGCATGTGTCTCTGGGATGTCGTCTTTTAGTGCAGTAGAGGGAAAAAAATGGAATTTAGAAGTTTACTAGAAAGTACTACTTGAGTACTACCAGTACTTAAATGTACTGGTTGCTTTCTTTCCGCTGTGGATCAGCTGACGCATGGGCGCTCACACACACGCGCGCACACACACACACACACTGCACAGAGAGACTGATCATGTGACTGTGACCATGTGCTTTCCTCACATTCCACTCATAATGTGTAACGTCATCTCCAGCAGATCAACGGGCCAAGAACTCTACCAGGATCCACCATGGTTGATTATAAAACTCACTGGTTCACCTACAACCAGCGAGTTTCAAAAATATATCCTTCAAAAAACTGTGAGCTCAAAACTTCTCACGCACAGAGTTACAGTTGAAAAGCTAAAACACAACACAAAAAGCAAAAACACAGCCGGTACAAAGCTCTTAGTTTGGTTACAACACATTAGTGGGTATTACAGGCATATACAAAGGCAGTGTTGCCAACTTGGCGCATTTGTCGCCATATTTATTTTTTTTTTTTTTTTTTCAGACCACCCTGGCTCCAAAAATTGTGAAAAGCTCCTGGTGGAAAATCTAGTGCTTTTTGGCTGGTGAGTTGGGGCGAAATTGATTAACAGGCGCCAGAGATAAAACCCTACTTTTTCACCATTTTTCCTCATATGACAGTGGTTTTCAAGCAGTGGTCCCCAGGCTAAATGATGGGACAGTTGGTTAACCGGATGTAACATCTTTGAGAGCATAAAAATGAAGCCAAATGGATTAGTCCAAGTCTACACAACTAGAGTTTGATCTGTATGTTTATATAGATTCCCTTCTAGGCAACCATCTAGCGCATTCTAGTGCATTTTGGAAGTGCCACTAGTGCATTTTGGATTTTTGGCAGATGGCAACACTGTACAAAGGCGCCACTTGGGTTTTCAGACTGCAGTGGAAGATTGGAGTGAATCTGCAGTTCTATGCACTACAGTTTTGGGGCCAGAAGGGAGAAGAGTTTGCGACGGGGAGCCAGTGGAGGGAGAGGAGAAGGGGAGTGATGTGTGAGAATTTGGGCTGGTTAACTCGTACTTGGCCGCATAACAGTAGCAATAGTTCAGCACAGGCCAACAGGGGCCTAAATTTTATCAATTTAGGCCCCTTTAAAAAGTCAGCAAAAAACGCATTTGCGTGGAGGCACTTTGTGTAAGGAACTCAAATAAGTATTTGTCCAAGTATAAGTTAATATACCTTAGAGGTGTTGTGTGTACATGATATAAAAAAAGGAAAAAAAAACTTCCCCCATTCTGTGTTTTCTAGAACTGTTTGCCAATATATTTCTCTATAATGCTGCTCAAGGCAAAATTTCATTCATCTGGTTGTGATGTTTCACTAGATGGCTACTAATGTATACAGTGAAAAAAGTACAAAAGTAAAAAAGATGTTAAAGCCCTATGGCAGGCATCCCCCTTGTCTAAAAGAAGTTAAAGGTAGGGGAAGTGATTTCACTTTTGTCAGATATCACCCCATTTTTTTTAAAAAAAGGATCCCTGTCTAATAAGTTAAACATTGCTTAAAGAATTATACTTTCCCTATATAACTAAAATAAACAAATAAAAACACCATTGGCATCTTATTTCTTTCATAAATAGAGAATATTTCACTCAACAGGAACTGCTCCTGACGCAGGATGATGATGTCACGCGTGGTCTAGCTCTATATACAATATATGGATGAACATGCTCTGTGACATCATCATCCTGCAACAGGAGAACCTCCTATAGAGTGAAAGATTCTCTATTTATGAAAGAAATAAAGTATCGAAGGTGTTTTTATCTGCATGTTTTAGTTATAGAAGGCAAGTATAGTGTTTTAAGGCACATTTGTCTTATTAGGCAGGGATCCTTTTAAAATGCTCTATTATAAAAGGTGTGCAGACCATATATGGAGTTTCCCCCTCCCCCACGTTAGCAGAGGAGCTAATGAAAGTTCCCCAGGTGGAGGGTGAATTCTCCTCCAATCAGGAGAGAGCAGCAGGTTCACATAGTGTAGCTACTCTTGGGCGCCCCTAGTTCACCAGGCTGGTACTACACCATGAATTTCAAATCACTTACCCTCCATTTAAAGAAGTTTTTGGTGTCCTGAGAGTAAAAGGCCCAAGCGGCCTGCGGCCTTTTGGATAAATTAAGTGCATAAGCCGATAGATGAGTTAGGAGGGAGTTACAGCCGTCCGGTTTTGATACGACTGTTGTTCAGATGAGGAGCTGGACTTCCTGGACTGTAGTAAAGTGTAGTGCATGTACGGATGACACCAGTGGCGTTTCTGGGCTTTATGACGCCCCGGGAATTAGTAACAGTGCGCCCCTCCATGCACGCGCGTGTAGCATGTTATTTTCGGTTAGTTTTCCATTATATATCAGTAAAAATCGGTTATTTCTTTTCATTTTCCCAACATATTTAAACAGATAATAGCCTGAGATGAGCCAAACACTACAGTTTACAACAACAGTCAACAGCCTGTTGACTGTTGTTGTCAAGTAAAAATTAAAAACGGCACAGACAACATTCTGACCTGTCCTGACATAACGTCAGCCTGTCTGACTCCCTGTCCTCTGTTAGCTGAGAGGATGGCTAGTGGCTGTGGGGACAGTGATCGTGGCTGTGGCTGGCTAACATAGCATTACATGCCTTTATATCTAAAGTTATTTACCTTGATCCTTTTCTCCTCCTCCTTCTTTTTCCTAAACTGATAGCCTGATGGCTTCTTTCTTTTGTTCATTTTTTGTTCAACTGTGAAGTAGTGTACTGCAGTGGCGTAGCCAGAAACTCAATTCAGGGTGGGCATGAGCGATTCAGGGTGGGCATGCTGCGTGCGTGATGGCCGCAAATTTGCACGTGCAAGAAATCTATTTATTGCTATTATTGCCATATACGGTTATATTTCAGTTTATATAACCTTCACTGTACTATGGTTGAATTAATGTCATGAAACATGAAATAATAGCCTAATCCTGTCACCAACACAGTGTTTTGTTTCATTAGCACAATCATTATCAAATAGATTTCAGCTGTTCACTATTGAATCACGGCCATTTATAAATTAGTTACCAATGTGTCTGCTGATCATGACAGATTTTCTTTCAGGAGAACAGACCAGAGTTAACTTTTGAAAAATCCTTGTGAAAGTCCCCCCAAAGAAACAAGCGCTATTGTTTTGATACCTGCCAAATGATAACGATCTGGCAGGTTTACAAACAAAGGGTGAATGAAAAGCTCCATTTGCATTATACTGGGTGATTAGTGTCCACAAATCACCCATTATACTGTAACTACAGTGAGTCTAGACCTCTCAAGCTCTCTCTAGAGGCTTTCTGGTCTTTGTCCTTTGTTTTCTCAAGTTCTTAGTCATGTTTTCAATGGGTGGGCCAGCTCTCTATTTAGGTGGGCAGTGGCCCACCCCAGCCCACCCGTAGCTACACCCCTGGCCCAGACTGCACCGCAGTGTTTTTTTCTTTTAATTTTTCATCTCCTCCGGTCGTCCGACGCTGCCGCGGCGTGCCGCCCCCCCCCCCCCCAAGTGCCGCCCCGGGTGCTCGCCCGGTTCGCCCGGGCGTAAAGCCGCCCCTGGATGACACTCACCCCTATCCAGGGGTAGTGCAGTGTAGTGTACTTCTACGTTAGTGTAACACTCACCCATCCAGAGGTAGTACATGAACTTGACGGTCTTCTGGAACTCCACAGGGATGTCCACGGTGATGTCATGGTAGAAACACGGACCCACGGGGAACTGCTCAGGGAGAGGAGGCCAGTTGTTCTTCCTCCCTGGAAACAACACCGTATCGTTTTAAATCGTTGGTTAGTCACCTTCACAACAAGGTATGGGTGGTAGAGATCGGACATTGCTGGAATGAGTAGCACTGCTAAACACATGGTGTTGCACCCCTCCGGGGAAAAAATGTGTCAAAATGAAATGTTATCCTGTGATCCTGTGTGTAGTGTGTGTAGGGGTATATAGGTATTCTATAGGTGTGTGTAGGGGCTTGTAGTGTGTGCAGAGGTATATAGGTGTTCTATACGTGTGTGTAGGGGTATATAGGTGTTCTATACGTGTGTGTAGGGGTATATAGGTGTTCTATACGTGTGTGTAGGGGTATATAGGTGTTCTACACGTGTGTGTAGGGGTATATAGGTGCTATACACGTGTGTGTAGGGGTATATAGGTGTTCTATACGTGTGTGTAGGCGTATATAGGTGCTATATACGTGTGTGTAGGGGTATATAGGTGTTATACACGTGTGTGTAGGGGTATATACGTAGGTGTTCTATACGTGTGTGTAGGTGTTTATAGGTGCTATATACGTGTGTGTAGGGGTATATAGGTGTTCTATACGTGTGTGTAGGGTATATAGGTGTTCTATACGTGTGTGTAGGGGTATATAGGTGTTATACACGTGTGTGTAGGGGTATATACGTAGGTGTTCTATACGTGTGTGTAGGTGTTTATAGGTGCTATATACGTGTGTGTAGGGGTATATAGGTGTTCTATACGTGTGTGTAGGGGTATATAGGTGTTCTATACGTGTGTGTAGGGTATATAGGTGTTATACACGTGTGTGTAGGGGTATATACGTAGGTGTTCTATACGTGTGTGTAGGTGTTTATAGGTGCTATATACGTGTGTGTAGGGGTATATAGGTGTTCTATACGTGTGTGTAGGGGTATATAGGTGTTCTATACGTGTGTGTAGGGGTTTATAGGTGCTATATACGTGTGTGTAGGGGTATATAGGTGTTCTATACGTGTGTGTAGGGGTATATAGGTGTTCTATACGTGTGTGTAGGTGTATATAGGTGCTATATACGTGTGTGTAGGGGTATATAGGTGTTATACACGTGTGTGTAGGGGTATGTAGGTGTTCTATACGTGTGTGTAGGGTATGTAGGTGTTCTATACGTGTGTGTAGGTGTTTATAGGTGCTATATACGTGTGTGTAGGGGTATATAGGTGTTCTATACGTGTGTGTAGGGGTATATAGGTGTTCTATACGTGTGTGTAGGTGTTTATAGGTGCTATATACGTGTGTGTAGGGGTATATAGGTGTTATATACGTGTGTGTAGGGGTATATAGGTGTTCTATACGTGTGTGTAGGGGTATATAGGTGCTATATACGTGTGTGTAGGGGTTTATAGGTGCTATATACGTGTGTGTAGGGGTTTATAGGTGCTATATACGTGTGTGTAGGGGTTTATAGGTGCTATATACGTGTGTGTAGGGGTTTATAGGTGCTATATACGTGTGTGTAGGGGTATATAGGTGCTATATACGTGTGTGTAGGGGTATATACTGTAGGTCAGGGGTGGCCAACCAGTCGCAGACTAAGAGCCACGTTTTTCACTGTGTTACGGCAAAGAGCCACATCAAATGGTCACAACGGTTAGAAAACCGCCGCGACGGCCGTCACGGTCGCAAATAGAAACATACAGACATGTATTTTGAAACGGGGTTTACAATCCAAAAAAGTATATGACATTCTTAAGAGTTAAAATATTCATCATGTGAATTAGCCCAAGTCTACACTGCTAGAGAATGTGGAAGATTAATGGTCATTTTGATCTGTATGTTTCACAGTTTTGTTTTCTCTGAAATTCAGCCTGAAATTGTTGGCACAAGTAAAGGAAATCTTTAGCTTTGGGGTCTATGGAGCTAAAATGGTGGTCTGTGGCTCAAATTCTGAATAAATGGTGGGCCCTGGTAGAAAAAAAGGTTGAAAACCACTGGTATAGGGAATGAATGACTGCGCCATGAGGCCAAGTGTTTTTGACAGCTTCATGTGGAAGCCCCTTAAGAGCCGCATGTAACCAGCTGAAGAGCCGCATGAGGCTCGCGAGCCTCAGGTTGGCCACCCCTGCTGTAGGTGTTATATAGGTGTGTGTAGGGGTATATACTGTAAGTGTTCTATAGGTGTATTCCAGACCTCCAGCAGCACTGAGGTTCTGCATTTCTCTCTCTCGTCGGTCCAGCTCTGCAGCTTTCCTCTCCAACTCCTCCTGCCTCCTCAACAACTCTGCTGCTGCCTGGGACTCCTGCACACGCACACACGCACACATACACAGGTTTGATCCAGGCTACTCATTCCCACTCACAGACAGACATTTCTGCCCGTCGTTCACAGTAATCTGTCTCACTGCGTTTTCAACTAAACATACGTCTTTAGTAGGACGTCAGAAAATGGGTGAACTTTTTAATGTTGTGTTGTTTAACTTCCTGTCCCCACCCTCCCAAACACAATGACTCAGCACTTCTTCACTTCCTCCCGGCTCTGTGGCATCGTGTGATGAACTTCCTGTTGGTGCGTCAACTTCCTGGTTTGGTCTGATGTGTTGTAAACACACTAAACTAACTCCTCCGATAAATTAATTATAAGCCCCTTCTGTCACATGGAACTACTTCTTGAGCGTAGTGATATGGACTCAAAATACATAGTTCCCTCTGATAGAGGGGTTAAAAATGAACGACAGGTGTGCTAATACTTTAGAAATAGGTCAACAATACAAATAGTCTAGTAGGAAAGGGGGGTCCACGCGCATATAGTGGATTTTTTCTCGCGACCTGTTTTTTCTTAATCCTTGAAGGGTCTATTTTGAGATTCTGACAGGTACCGAGAAAAAAAAATGTCCCAAGGGGTTCATTTTTAACCTTTTCTTACACATATCCCACCGAAATATGCAAATGAGGAGGCAAGAGAAAACAGCATAACTATTGACATAAACAACCTACAGAGACAAATGAACACATTTTTCCATACAATGTGGACCTGAGGAATACAGAAAAAGTGGTATTATAAAGATTCAAGCACATCTTGACTCCATTTAGGGTCAAAAACTGCACAAAAATAGCTGAAAATGTTCGGATCATATTTATATTTCTCTGTTTACTAAATTCTTTTGTGGATTTTGAAGTTCCAACTGTTGTTTTCCTAATCCTTGAAGGGTGTAGTTTAAGATTCTACCAGGTACCTGGTAAGAAAATGTCCCAAAGGGGTTCATTTTTAACCCTTTTTACAGATAGCGCACCAAAATATGCAAATCAGGAGACAAGAGAAAACATCATAAGTATTGACTCAGACAACCTACAGGGACAAATAAACACATGTTTCCATACAATTTGGACCCGAGGAATTCAGAAAAAGTGGTATTATGAAGATTCAAACATATTTCGGGTCTATTTTGGTTAAAAACGGCACAAAACAGCAGAAAATGGCCGGTCACATCTATATTTCTGTGTTTACTAACTTCTTAGGTGAATTATTTGTGTTCCAACACTATTTTCTTAATCCTTGAAGGTGTACTGTATTTTAAGTTTCTGCAGGTACCCGTCAAGAGAAATGTCCCATGGGGTTCATTTTAACCCTATCTTACACAATCCTACCCAAACCTGAAAATGGGAAAAACAGAAATCATCGTAACTATTGACAATATCAACCTACAGCCACAACGTAACATGTTCCCATATAATTCTAACCCAAAGAATACAGAGAAATTGTTATTGAGATTCAAGCTCATCTAGACTGTATTACAGGACAAAACACCCCTCAAATACACCCCCCAAATCGATCACATCAAGATTTCTCATTTTAGTAAATTTTGGGGTGGATTTTTTTCTTGACAGCTTTTCTCTTTATCCTATGTGCATTTCAATATTTTGCCACATATGAAGCTGAAATAATGTCCCATGAGGTTCCTTTACTAACCCTTTCTTACATGAAACAGTGAGGGGAGTAGCCTGGCCTAACCCGCAATGATTTTGGCGGGGCGGGGTGCCGTGGGATCCACACGGCAGATCGAGCTGATCTCATTTGATCTCACGAACTTGACGTCATCCCCGGCCCCGACCCGCGCCCGTCCACTACTGTTCTACGTCACATCATTTAGAGCGACGCCCACCCCGACGCCCCCCTTTAGGCCACTGTGTGTAACAAGTTAGTCCAGGCTTTCCGTTTTCGCGCAACGCGAACGAAAATGAAAGCCTGGTTGTCGAGGCTATGAGGGGAGTCACTATTGAGGCTTGGTCACCAAATTTTTTACTCTGGTCATTGGCACAACCAGAACAATCTACAACTGTAGTACATCTAAAAACCAATGTACTGTATGAGACCACTACATAAGACCACTGTTCTTGCTAGGCCATGATGTCATGAGGCCCGGCTGAGCCATTGAGGCCCATATAGGTCAGGAACCTCCTATTTCTGTAGCGTGAGGCAGCTTGATGTCGCTAGTATGTCACAGAGATCCCCAATCCAACCCTTGATGCTGAGTGCCAAGCTCACTTTTAGAGTCTTTGGTATGACTAGGCTGGGAATCAAACCCCAACCTCACAGTCTCAGGGCAGACAGTCTAACCACAAGGCCACTGAGCTGGTATATCTGTATGCATAGACCATTGCACAACATCTTTGTGACCCCTGTACTGCTTTTATAGAATACTGTACTATGTGTATACACCACTGTAGAGCACCTGTGACCACTTTGGTGCATCTATAGACTGCTCTAGTGCTTCTGTGGTCCACTGTAGTGCATTCTTAGATGCCTATAGAGCATTTCTAGAGCAATGTACTGCCTTTGCAGAGCAATGTAGTGCCTCTGTAGACCACTTTAGTGCAATTGTAGGCTTCTATAGCATTGTACAGATGCTGTACAGTGCTATACAGAAGCACTATACGAGTCTACAGACCACGACAGAGCTCTACAGATTCAATATAGTGGTCTAGAAAGCCACTATAGTGGTCTACAGATGCTGTAAAGGGCTTTGCAGATGCCCTATAGAGGTGTATAGACATGGTGCAATGTTCTACATATGCACTACAGTGGACTAAGGATCACGGTAGTGCTCTGGAGATGCAATACAATCTTGTACAGGTGCTGTAAAGACCTCTACAGATGCGTAATCTGTAGAGGTCTTAATGTAGTGTAAATGTAGTCCATTATAGTCGAATCTGTAAATTCACTGGAATCTATAGATCACAACAGTGGTCCGCAGATGCGCTGGAATGGTCCAATAATGCACTAGAGTGGTCCACAGATACACTAAAGTGGAGTACGAATGCGCCAGTGCCCCCCTCTGTTCCAGAACTTGGGTATAGTGTAGTATTTTATGAATTAAAAAGAACCCTGTGGGCGTTATTTCATCTTAGCAAAATAAAATACACTTAAAGCAGTAAGAAAAAATCGTTGACAAAAGAAAATCGACCCAAAAAGTTCACTGAAAAGAGAAATATCATTGTGAACTAAATGTTTTCAGCTATATTGAGGTGTTTTGTCCTGTAATGAAATCAAAATGTCCTTGAATTTCAATAATAATTTCAATAATAATAATTTATTCCTTCAGTCCTGTATGGAAACATGTGTTACCTTGTGCATGTGTTGTTTATATCAATTGTTTATATCAATAATGCTGATTTATCTTTTTTCCATTTCTGGATTTAGGCTGGATTGTGTAAGCAAGGGTTAAAAATGAACCCCATGGGGCATTTTTCTTGTCGGTACCTGGCAGAATCTTAAAATACACCTTCATGGATTAAGAAAATATCTCTGGAAACGACAATTTTTCCCCCTAAGAAGTTAGTAAACAAAGGAATATATATCATCCAGAAATTTTAATATATTTTTGTGTAGTCTTTGACCCAAAGTAGAGACAAGATGTGATCAAATCTTCATAATACCACTGTTTTTGAATTCCTCAGGTCCACATTGTATGGAAAAATGTGTTCATTTGTCCCTGTAGGTTGTTTGAGTCAGTAGTTATGCTGTTTTCTCTTGTCTCCTGATTTGCATATTTTGGTGCGGTATGTGTAAAAAGAGTTAAAAAGCCCCATTGGACATTTTTCTTGCCAGGTACCTGGTAGAATCTTAAACTACACCCTTCAAGGATTAAGAAAATAACAGTTGGAACTTCAAAATCCACAAAAGAATTTAGTAAACAGAGAAATATAAATATGATCCGAACATTTTCAGCTATTTTTGTGCAGTTTTTGACCCTAAATGGAGTCAAGATGTGCTTGAATCTTTATAATACCACTTTTTCTGTATTCCTCAGGTCCACATTGTATGGAAAAATGTGTTCATTTGTCTCTGTAGGTTGTTTATGTCAATAGTTATGCTGTTTTCTCTTGCCTCCTCATTTGCATATTTCGGTGGGATATGTGTAAGAAAAGGTTAAAAATGAACCCCTTGGGACATTTTTTTTTCTCGGTACCTGGCAGAATCTCAAAATAGACCCTTCAAGGATTAAGAAAAAACAGGTCGCGAAAAAAAATCCACTATATGCGCATGGACCCCCCTTTCCTACTAGACTACAAATGACGTTAGTTTTTTTTTTATTCATTTACTTGTCCTGCGTGGCCCCAGGCAGTGACCCCCACAAAATGACCTGAACTACTTTATTTCACTACAACCAGAGCAGAACTCCCACCACGGGACTCTGAACATCAATTAATACAGTTAACACGACTATATTAATGGAAAATATTTCATACAGCTTAACTTTAAAGATGGAGTGGCATGATTTTTTTTTTTTTTTTTTTCCAATTTTGTCCATGTTTAAAAGGTGACAGTACCCATTGGTGTAGTTTTTATGTGCAATGATGTCTTCACTTTGTATTTAGGGTTTCTAAATCCACCCACCAGGCAAACCAGGCATACTTAATGAGCTGGTGAGGCTGCCCACATAAAAACATCTTTTTAACATATATGTTTCTTTTAACCTGTACATCATTGTACGCGCTATGAGATTCTCTCGAATGTAAAGCGCTCTATAAATAAAATGTATTATTATTATTATTATATACTGTACGCTTAAAAAAATACTTCTTCCTCATATTACAATAATGCCTGATCATCATGTTTTAGGTTGGGAAAAAAATCATGGGAGGAAAACAGAGAGAATGCCAGCACTCATTAAATGTCCTTTCTAATGTTCTTTATTTACCTCATACAGTGAACAGCATCGATGCTGTTCACTCTCTCTGTTTTCCACGTATATCTTTGAGCCTTGCACCTGGAAGAATATTTTTTAACATGGAGTGTTGCGGGTTGTCTGCTTCGGCAGCTCTGCTTGTTTTCTCAAAAAAATCATGGGACTCTTTAAAAAAATCTGAACTGTCCCTTTTAAGGTTGGGTAAGGGAAACAGCCAATAAAGAGTATTTTCTTCCCTCCCCTGCACAAAATAACAAGTGGGCACTATAATCAACTGCAAAGCTATCTAAAAAAAAAATAACATTAGTTATCAAAAAGTTAAATATCCCTTTAAGGGGTACTTAAAGGTGGGGGTATTAGGGTGGGTGGGGGTACCTGTGACATGGGGGCCTGGGGTTGTGAGTAGGGCGGGGGTTCCTCTGTGGGCTTCATGATGGCGGGCTGGGCGTTCAGGACGGGGGGCGGAGCCACCGGTCTGGGCGGAGCCGAGGCTGGAGCCGTCTGTGAGGACGCACGGGCACGCGCACACACACACACACACACACACACACACACACACACACACACGTCAGCACAGCATCGGCACATAACATCTTTATTTCCAGTTACATTTAAACACCCTTGGAGCTGCTAGGCGTGCGACAGTCACAGGTGTGTGCCACAAAGTCACAGGTGTGTGCCACTCAAGTCACAGGCGTGTGCCAGGCACATAAGCATTGGTCCTGTCGCTTTCTTGACTCCATATCTTTAAAATCTGCCTTAAAGCAAGGTTTGAAATTTAGCAGTGTTATTCATTCCAGGAATGTCCGATCTCTACACACCATACCTTGTTGTAAAGTTGACTAATCGATGATTAAAACGATATAAGACACAATAGCAATGGGTATTAATAAGGTGGAGAAAATAATTCCCAAAGTTAGGTTTCTGAACTTATGTTTGGAAGCTCCATTCAGAAACATCCAGTGTTTTATCCACCGAGAGTGAAACCGGACTGAGAGTGAAACAAAGCTGCTCCAGTAGTAAAGCTGAAGTATGAGCTCTCGTTCCAATCGGTGGTATCACTATAAGGATCTAAATGGAGGGTGCTTTTCACTAAAGAATGGATTATTTAGAGAAAACAGCGTGGAAAGTGTTCCTTTTGAATGGATCTCAAGGGAGTGGAGGAGGAGGACATGGTGGCATATGAGACGAATGATTGCAATCTGCCCAACAACCTGGACGTTCTACCAGTGAGTTTGGGCTACCGGCCCTTGTTTATATACATAAGCCGTGCCGACCAATCACCACTGACTTACGGATTCATCACCAAGGCTCCGAAATAAGAACATAAGTAAAACGTTGTTTACATTAGTAGCCGGGCAGTAGAATAGCATACTTTACTTGGATGCCACCCGAATGTCTGGCCAACCCTACGTTAACGGCGGGGGACATGTCGGACGGAAAGATAAATGGTGAGCTTTTCGTCCGAATCGGCCGACGTTTGGCCGGGAATAACCAATCAGAGCCAAGTGCTGCTTTTTTCCCCCTCGACCCGAAACCATTCGGCGCAGTTTGGTTCCTAGTTCCGCCCCACTTCCTCCTCCACCATACCTTTTTTTTCAGTGCACCACAGCACCGTCATTTACGGTACTCATTTTGCATGCCATTCTAAGCGAGAATTTACGGTAATGACCGTCCGCGCCGCTCATATCGGCCGACGTTTCTTGTCCATCGCCGCCTTCGCCCGCCGTTAAAACGTACTGTCGGAGTTTCTGAACCAATCAGAGCTTGCATCCCTCGAGGCTAAAGCAACGTCAAAAGATAGAGCAGGGGTGGCCAACCCGTGGCTCGTGAGCCACATGCGGCTCTTCAGCTGGTTACATGTGGCTCTTAAGGGGCTTCCACATGAAACCATCAAAAACCTTTTTTTATACCAGGGCCCACCATTTATTCAGAATTTGAGCCATGGACTACCAGATTTTGTTTACTTTTGTCAACAATTCCAGGCTGGATTTCAGAGAAAACAAAACAGTCAAACATACAGATCAAAATGACCATTAATCTTCTACATTCTCTAGTTGTGTAGACTTGGGCTAATTCACATGATGAATATTTTAACTCTTGAGAGTGTAAACATGAAACCAAATGGACCCTTGCGGGTCCATTTGGTTTCATGTTTACGCTCTCAAAGAGTTACATCTGGCTAACCAACTTTCCATCATTTAGCCTGGGGACCACCTGGAATCCTCTTTGATGTGGCTCTTTGCAGTAACACAATGAAAAACGTGGCTCTTAGTCTGTGACTGGTTGGCCACCCCTGAGATAGAGGGACGGCTCTATTCTGAGTTCTACTACATGCAACGCATGGATGGTTTGCTTGCAAAAGTCGCTCTGCCACTTTACTGCAACGTGTCATATTTCTACCATATGTTTTTGTATTACTGCTTTTCTAAAGGGGAATTTCACCCATTTTCAACATTTACCATGACATTGATATACCTTAGAGATGGTGTGTACATGATAAAAAAGACACGATAAAAAGAGCGTACAAATGGAACCAAATGGACCCTAACGGGTCCCTTTGGTTCCATTAGTACACTCTCATGAAAAAAAAAAAATCTTGAAATTGGGTGGAATTCCCCTTTAAACCCAATAATACACTGTCTGGAATGGATGCCAGAATGTTATTAATCTGACTGTAATCAAAGCCACCCGTGTTTGAACCTGATGATTCAGAAATAATGTAGGCCAATAATCAGCTTAATGTGGGCCTCGACATGTCATCACGTAGCAGGTTTTTGTTTTCAGGAAGTAATTAAAAATGGATTTTCCCCCCATCCAGTATTAGATATGGCCATACCATGACCACAGGTGGGTTCTAAAAATGTGAAAAACATTTCACTTCACTCATTTCTATACTACATTTCTAAAAAAAAAAAAAAGAAAAAAAAAAAAAAACGGTAAAGAATGCCTCTTCCAGATATGTGACCAAACATCATTACACACATCATAATGCGTGTGCACACGCATTATCTCACAACACAGTTGCACACGCACTCGTGTCAAGGACCCCCAAGAATTATATGCAATTTTCTAACGACTGCCCCTGAAAATACATTGTTCCAGGCAAAAATATTTTGAGTTAAAAATGATGAAAGAATATGTTTTAAATTAAAAATATTTGACACATTTTCATGAATTTCAAAAAAAGCTAATCACAGCATGGCAATGGGTCCTGCGCTACTTCTTCCTTCTCTAAAACATCCTGGACGTCACTCCACGTGTCCCAGACTCTTCTCCCTTCTCTATAACAGCTTGGACAATGCTTCAGGCATCCCATACTCTTCCCGCTTCTCTATATTACCCTGACAACGCTCTGTGTCCCAGACTCTTCTCCCTACTCTAAAACACCCTGGACAACGCTCCAAACACGTTCCATAATGTTCCCGCTTCTGTAAAACAACCTGGACAACGTTCCACACATCCCAGGCTCTTTTCCCTTCCCTAAAAACACCCTGGACAACGCTCTGTGTCCCAGACTCTTCTCCCTTCTCTAAAACACCCTGGACAAAGCTCCTCACATCCCAGATTCTTCTCCCTTCTCTAAAACACCCTGGACAATGCTCTACACGTCCCAGACTCTTCCAGCTTCAATAAAACATCTCAGACAACGCTCTGTACGTCCTAGACTCTCCCCCCTTTCCTACAACACCCTGGATGACGCTCCATAGGTCCCAGACCCTTCTCCCTTCTCTAAATTGCCCATGACGACACTCCACACGTCCCAGACTCTTCTCCCTTCTCGATATCGCCCTTGACGACACTCCACACTTCCCAGACTCTTCTCCCTTCTCTAAAACACCCTGGACAGCGTTACAGCACAGGCGGTACTCACTGCTTTGCCATCTGTGAAGGGATTGTACTCCTCCAAGCCTGCGTGGACAGTGTGCGTCGCCTGTGTCACTGAAGGGTCCTAAAACGATGACAAAGAAGACATCTCACATTAGCAATGCTCAAACACAAGAGGACAGCAGTGAAGAGGGCAGCACGGGCCTTCCACCGCCAATGGACCCCCTAAACGGCCTGGCCTCCGTATAAAAAAAGAGAAAAAAACCCTTCCTTGTATACATTATGCTTCTGACCTTACAGAAGTGAACATTTGTATGTCTTTAATCGTTTGACGACATGTACAAGGTGGCCACTATCGTAAACGAGTGTATCCTTGTATTAGTCCAGGCAAAATAGCGTTTCAAGTGGAATTAATTGTAACATGGGATTTTTCTTCACAGATCATTTATTTGAGGTCTCCAGAACAACATACTAAAAGTCCCGAAAAATCCCAGTTGCGCATATATGTTTAATTCAAAATGGCCGCCAATGAATAAAGAAATATATTGTTGCTCTCCATGGGGATATGTGATTTATAATAAAGAGATATTCCACTTTCAAAAAAAGAAAAAAACAAAAACTTTTGGTCATTTTATGGTCTACTCAGTCTCATGTGAACACACCGGACAGTTTATAAGTTACTCCATTCAGTATTTAGATATTTGATGTTCATTTTAGCTGCCCTGCCCCTTCCTATACAAACCCATTATAACTTAAAACTCCATTTTAACCATGACAGATTATTCAAAAACAACCCATCTTTTTTCTGGTGACTGATATTGTCCTCCTAATACGTGAGAGGGCCGTGGAATTTCATTTACAGTTTTCATATATTTTTATATGTTTATATTTGGTCATGCCCACCCAAATGAATAAATCAATATTTAAAAATAAATGAAAACTGTAAATGAAATTTCACAGCCCTCTCATGTATTAGGAGGACAATATCAGTCACCAGAAAAAATATGGGTTGTTTTCGAATAATCTGTCATGGTTAAAAAGGGAGTTTTAAGTTATAATGGGTTTGTATAGGAAGGTGGTGGATACGCTAAAATGAACATCAAATATCTAAGTACTGAATGGAGTAACTTATAAACTGTCTGGTGTGTTCACATGAGACTGAGTAGACCATAAAATGACCAAAAGTTTATTCAAAAATATCCTCTGGGTCATCCATCCATCTCCATCTGCTTATCCAACGTCAGGTCATAGTAACAGCATGACCAAGCAACATTAGCGACTTCCTCCTGGGGGATCCCGAGACGATCCAAGGCCAGAGAGTCAAAGTAATCCCTTCACCTGGTCCTTGGTAAGCCCTTCCAGTGGGGGGTGCCTCTAGGACCTCCCTAGGGAGATGTTCGAGAGGCATCCTAACCAGATGCCCGAACCACCTAAGCTGGTTCCTTGCCAGGCAAAGGAGCAGCAGCTCTACTCCGAGTCTCTCCGCGTGACTGAACTTCTCACCCTATCTCGAAGGGCTACCCGCTGGAGAACACACATTTTGGCCACTTGTATTCGCGACCTAATTCTTTCGGTCCTTTGCCTTCTGGCTCAACTTTCTTTTCGTCACAACAGTGCGGTATAGCGACTGCAATACCAGCCATGACTCATGGCTGACTAAGCTATGGGAGGGGGCATTCAAACATGGTCCTAAATAAACATTTCTTTACAAAACGTGAAAGTGATTTATCCTTTTATTGTCCACTACAGTCCTAATAAACCCCAGGAAATTATAACTGGCCACAAACTTACAATCGAGCCTCTGGGTCAGCTAAACACAAATATGGAGTGCAAAGTGCAGTGTGATGTGTTGCCTCCTTCACATTCAGTAGATCCTGTGAACTTCCATGGCCAGTTATAATCTACCAAGACCTGGCCGTCCCTCTAAACCAGGGGTGGGCAATTATTTTTCCCAAGGGGCCAAATGCATAAAATATTGTGGAGGGCCAAGACTAAAGGCTGAACTAAAGTCTGCAGAATATTAATTTAATTTCAAGATAAAAGTAAGAGTAAGACCAACCATTTTGACACCAGGGCCCACTATTTATTCAGTATTTGAGCCACAGACCACCATTTGATGACATTTTAGCCACAGATCCCCAAACTTTCTTCAAGATTTCTTTTGTTTTTGTCCACAATTCCAGGCTGGATTTGGGAAACAAAACAGGATAACAAAAATGACCATTCTCTTACATTCTCTGATTGAATGTGTAGACTTTGAGCTAATTCAGATGATGAATATTTTAACTCTTGAGAGTGTAAAAATATACACTCTCAAAGAGTTACATCTGGTTAACCAACTTTCCATATTTAACCTGGAACTCTCTCAAGGACCACTGGTGGTCCCCGGGCCGGTCAGAGTCAGCCAAAGGGCCGCATTTGGCCCCCGGGCCGCATAATGCCCAGGTATGCTCTAAACGTTCAGTGCTCATGCAAGGAGAAGAATGATCAGAGATGCAGCCAAGAGGCCCATGATCACTCTGGATGAACTGCAGAGGTCTACAGCTGTGGTGTAGTCGTATACAGCACAAATCTGGCATTTATGGAAGAGTGGCAAGAAGAAAGTCATTTCTTAAAACTATCCATAAAAAGTGTCGTTTAAAGTTTGCCACGAGCCACCTGGGAGACAAAAATGTGGAAGAAGGTGCTCTGGTCAGATGAGACCAAAATCAGAACTTTTTGGCAACAATGCAAGACGTTATGTTTGGCGTAAAAGCAACACGGCTCATCACCCTCAACACACCATCCCCACTATCAAACATGGTGGCGGCAGCATCATGGTTTGGGCCTGCTTTTCTTCAGCAGGGACAGGGGAAATGGTTAAAATTGATGGGAAGATGGATGGAGCCAAATACAGGACCGTTCTGGAAGAAATCCTGATGGAGTCCGCAAAAGACCTGAGACTGGGACAGAGATTTGTCTTCCAGCAAGACAATGATCCAAAATATAAAGCAAAATCTACAATGGAATGGTTCACAAAAAACACATCCAGGTGTTAGAATGGCCAAGTCAAAGTTCAGACCTCAATCCAATCGAGAATCTGTGGAAAGAACTGAAAACTGCTGTTCACAAACGCTCTCCATCCAAACTCACTGAGCTCGAGCTGTTTTGCAAGGAGGAATGGGCAAAAATATAATTCTCTCGATGAGCAAAACTGATAGAGACATACCCCAAGCGACTTACAGCTGTAATCGCAGCAAAAGGTCATAATGTGTCTATGCTCAGTGATCCTTTAATATTTCATGTCAAAGACCACCCAAAATATCTGTATGTGGCCACCTACCGACTTCCATCTGAAAATATGTAGTTCCAGGGACCCCATGCCAAAGAATCAAATACATTCGAGTTAAAAACATCCACCGTGACAGAATTTGCGCTGCATTTCTGAGAAATATCAGATCTACAAGCTCACAGCGCGCCACTGGGTGGCGCGCTGTGAGCTTGTAGATCTGATATTTCTCAATAATAGCTATCCAGCACAACACAAATGCTGAGAACAGCAATACCCAAAAATGTGTTAAAAGGTGATCTTCTTACCATGAGCTGCACTGTGTTACGATGATTAAGAGGATGATGCACTAATTTCATCCAGGACGGGTGGTCTAACCATGTGTGTTTTATTTCCTCGTAGTGACAGTTTAACAGCTAATCGGAGCTAACGGCTAACGGTCCCAACGCAGCACTGAGGCAGAGCTGTAGTTTGGATGATATGGATCCATCCACACACACACACACACACGTACGCATGCGCGCAGTCTCTCTCATACACACACACACGAACAGAGAGGCTGCTGCTTGTCACCGGACCAGAGCCTTCATCAATATTTCAAGGCAGCGATCAATCTTTAATCAATGTCCCTATTTATTAGAGCCAAACTTATTCAGACCACAGAGAGAGAGAGAGAGAGAGAGAGAGAGAGAAACGTCTCTACAGTATGGATGACAGATGGATCGTCAGTTTATAGCTAACCGATTAAAAAAGGTTAACCTAAAACTCTTTGAATGTCACTGATTGCAGACACTGTTCCGTAGACAAAACTGGACCACATGAATTTGGAAAACCCTAAATTCGGGAATTATTTTCTCCACCTATCCACTTTCCAGCCGGGCTCATTCATTCCAATGTAAATATCATGGACTTTTACACATTAAATGCTGGTTCATTTTTGTAACCAGACCTTCAAAATCTCTTCCAAATCCATCAACAAGGCATGCCCTATGCAGGCGAAAAAAAATTGTGTGTGACATTTATTTTTTTTAAAACAATGTTTCATCATATAGGAACGCTATTGGTGGAGAGGTTTATATTATGCTTAGCTGTGATTGGACCATAGCAGTTCGGGGAGGGTCTTACCTAAAGGTCTATTGCTATTGATATTGCTATTATATTGTTTTAAGCGCTGATTCGTCCCCTTTACAACAATGTATGGCTTGTATAGATCGGACATTCCTGGAATGAGTAACACTGCTAGCTAATCATATGGGCTGCACCCCCCCCCCCCCCCCCCCCCCCCCCACACACACACACACACACCACCCCCACCAAAAAGAGAAGATGTGCCAAAATGAAATTGAAGTTCTAGTGGCCGTTCACTGTTGTTTTGACCTTCCAAGTGCTGGCAGCAGTAGCGTAGGCAGGACTTACAGATTGGCTGGTAAATGGTGCATTTATATAGCGACTTGGAGCTTGTTTCACACACACATATTCATACACTGACAGCAGTGGAAACCATGCAAGGTACAACCAGCAGCACATCCGGAGCGATTAGGGCTTCACTGTCTTGCTCAAGGACACTTCGACACCAACTGTGGGGGAGCCAGGGATCGAACCGGCACGCCGCCCAGTGGCTCAGGGGTAGAGCCCCTGCCGAGTATGCTGATTGGCAGGGGGGTGGGGATGATCGGAAACACCTCATCGAAAACGCTAAAACTTAGGAATACCAAGGCATTGTGTTTGCACGTTCACGAAGGGTCGCCTCGTAGCGGACATGGCCGTGAAGGAGTCACTCTATGTCAAGGTGTGAGCTATGTGCTCTCTTCATTGTTGTTCTGGCTTACTCGTTTCATCCCGACATTGTGGATTCTACAAAACATTCGCTCCGAAGGAACACACTGAAAGATTTGCGCTGCATTCTCACATTCTCCTCCAAAGAAATAGCAGGCACGCCTGCTATTTTTCAATGAAAGTTAAAACACCACAAGTACAGCACAGAATGGTTTAAGCGTGGCACTGTTGTTTTTTGTTTCTCTCGAATCATGGCAGCCTAGGTTGAGATTTGGGTATAAGCTACACCTTCGTAGCCTCATCGAGAATACACCTCTGGCTGGCCGGTGTGGGCCACTCGGTCAAAAGGTGTGTGCCGCTCAGTCACAGGTGTGTGCCATGCACAGCAGCATGGGGTCCTGTTACTTTCTTGACTTTGTTTATGACCCTCAGAGAAAGGTTTAATTGGTTATTTTTGGCAAAGTTTAGTGTTACTCATTCCAGGAAATGTCTGATCTCTACAAGCCATACCTTGTCGTCAAGGTGACTAATCAACATTTAAAACGATATATACCAATTGGTATTATTAAAGCTCCTATATGTCTTTTTTACGTTTTTGTATGAAGTCTTCATTTAATGAGATCATCTCCAAAAAATCTTTTTGATGCCTCTCTAGGGGTTGTAGGATGTCCCCTATAAGCTTTGTCATTGGCTAACAAATAGTCCCGCGGGACTATTTGTTACCTAATCAGGAAGGGCCTCTCTGAGGCACCTCTGATTACGGAAAAAGAGAGGACTGCTGGAGGACTATGATTGTGTGCACTGTGGCTTCCTATGGTTGCCATAGATACTAGATATTTTCAGGAAGTGTTCTAATATTGAAACAGTCAAAGATAAGATAAAGAAGAAAAGGAAAAAATGCCATTATTTCTGAGATTTAATGCTTACAGTATATATACACACACTTTAAAAGCCAAGGTGGAGAAAATAATTCCCAAAGTTAGGTTTCCGAACTTATGTGGGCCGGTTTATATTCCGCCAATTTGGGCCCCGAAACCAAATAAGACAGAAATGCATTTCTGAGCCATTTTCTGATCAATATTTTCTGCTGACGAATATTCACTAATGAAAATGGATTTAGTGGCAGAACTCTATCCAGTATATGAAGGGAGAAGCTGTCATATACTATACTATTCATATAAGGTGGCCGTTTGGGACTGAAACATACGACTGCATCAACTATTGAAGACGACAGACAGAGGCCCGGGGGAGGGGGGTTATGCTATGTATGCCCGTCATGTGTCCCTCAGGCGCCGTTCCTACCAGCCAGGCCAACATGGAAATATGTCACACAGAGAGAGAGAGAGAGAGAGAGAGAGAGAGAGAGAGAGAGAGAGAGAGAGAGAGAGAGAGAGAGGGTACAGCACCACAGGCAGCGTCAATTATTGACACCACAGTGCTGTCACAACAAAAACATGCCTCGACGCATGGATACGACTGCTATGACAATTCAGGCATTTAGGCAGACGCTGTTACTGGGCATGGGCATGGGGCATGCCCTGACTGCCCCACCACCAAACATGATGGCATGCAAACCAACCCAAATTTCAAAGATATATCAAATTAACATGCTTACATTTAAAAAGGATTTCAAACACTGCTACTGCTACTAACCTACTAGAATTTAACTGAAAATGGTATGGCGGCGGCTTCATCATGGAGCTGCCCTCATGCCATTTTCGCCTGGCCCCCCAGGGAAATGATACATCCAGGCCTGCGCTGTTAATTCAAGACAAACGTGCATGAAAGGTCCACTTCACCACTTTTCCCATAATAGGTCCTCACTAATGTGCATGATAAAATACAACTTTTCCTCCCATACAGTTGTGTGTCCTAGGAGGGCTGTGGACAGTTCAGAAACCAGTCTTCCATGAAATGTGCATCATCAATGCACATTTCTATAGCTGTGAGGAGGAGGTCTACCCAATGCAGACCTCATTAATTAAACTGGCCACATAAGTTCAGAAACCTAACTTTGAAAATTATTTTCTCCACCTTACTAAACACCAATTGGTATTGCATCATTTTTTATCATGTATTAGTCGCCTTTACAACATGCTAGGACATGTAGATGTATGGAATGAGTAACACTGCTAAACTTGTGGGACTGTGGGTTGCAGCCCCAAAAGCTTTGCCAAAATGGAAAATTCAACCTCGCTTTGACGCAGATTCTGAAGATATGGGCTCATGAACAGCATAAATAAACTCAAGAATAGTGACAGGAACCATGCTTATGTGGCTGGCACACACCTGTGACTGAATGGTACACACCTGGCTGTGACTGAGTGGCACACACCTGTGACTGAGTGGTACACACCTGGCTGTGACTGAGTGGCACACACCTGTGACTGAATGGTGCACACCTGGCTGTGACTGAGTGGCACACACCTGTGACTGAGTGGTACACACCTGGCTGTGACTGAGTGGCACACACCTGTGACTGAGTGGCACACACCTGGCTGTGACAGAGTGGCACACACCTGTGACTGAGTGGTACACACCTGTGACTGAGTGGCACACACCTGGCTGTCACACACCAGCCAGCACAAACACATTTAGCAGTGACCAGGAATGTCCGATCTCTACAAGTCATCCCTTGTTGTGAAGTTGTCTGATCAATGAATAAAACAATATAAGATTCAATACAGATTGGTATCATCAAGGTGGAAAATAAGGTAGGAAATAACTTAGGTTGCCAAACTCATGTGGGCATGTTTATGTTAACAACTATACTATAACTACTATACAATACTAAACTACTAAACTTAACAACTATACACACATTTAAATCATGAGGAATAACTTTGAGGTCCCTGACTCCCTGGCACAAGATTGCCATAAAAAACATTGTTATAAGGAATATGCAATCAGCAGTACAACAAATATGGAGTCCCCAATTAAAATACAAATATTTGTGGGATCCACCAGTGCGAATTCGATCATGTGTAAGCTCCCCCAATACGGTTAGTGATCTGTAGCCAGCCACCTGACACTGCTAGGCTAGCAGTAACATACAGTAAGATATAACAGTAGCTACCTGACACTGCTAGCTGTCAGACAGACAGACAGACTGTGTCTAGGCTATAACAGATCACTAATAGTCGTGTAGTTACAGCCAGTAAACATGAATAAACTTGTTCCAGGTGTAGTAGTAGCTGCGATGAAGTACTAATACTGTCCAACACACAGTAAACATGACAGCATTGACTACACACAGTGACACACAGAAAGTGGAGTGAACTGATCAGTTTAACCAACATGTAGCTGTCAGTGGTGTCTGACAGGCTAGCAGAGAGAGCTAAACTAAACAGTGAATGGATCGTTGTTAACATCCATAGTAATCAGTCAGTCAGTCTGACAGACAGTAACATACTAGCAGACAGAGCTAACTGTCTAATCCGCTATGCTAACAGACAGAACTAACCACATTCACAGAGTTAAGTGAATGGGCTTGCTAACAGCTAGGCTAACAAGCTAGCACAAAGAGCTAACAGTCAGCAGTGTAGGTGAATGGGGTTGCTGACAGCTAGGCTACCCCGACAGGCTAACACACAGAGCTAACAGACAACAATGTAAGTGAATGGGGTGTTGCTAACAGCTAGGCTAACAGGCTAACGCACAGAGCTAACAGACAACAGTGTAAGTGAATGGGGTTTGCTTGCTAACAGGCTAGCAGACATCTAGAAGTCAGCCATAGAGCAACAGTACAGTAAAGAGCCTTTCTGGGGGACCCCCCTCCTTACACACAAGGTAAACCCGATGGTGGGGGGGTCCCCCAACTTAAACAGGGGGATCCCCCAGACAGCAGGGGTTTTCAACAGGTGGTCCGGGGACCACCAGTGGTCCCTGAGAGGGTTCCAGGTGGTCCCCAGTTAAGTTGGTTAACCAGATGTAACTCTTGAGAACGTAAAAATGAAACCAAATGGACCCTTGCGGGTCCATTTGGTTTCATTTTTACACTCTCAAGAGTTAAAATATTCATCATCTGAATTAGCCCAGGTCTACACAACTAGTAGATGGACAAAAGCAAAAGAAATCTTTAGTTTTGGGGTCTGTGGGGCTAAAATGTCCTCAAGTGGTGGTCCGTGGCTGAAATTCTGAAAAAATGGTGGTCCCTGGAGTCAAAAAGGTTGAAAACCGATGCCCCAGACAGAAGACAGTAACAACAGTCATATGATACCTGGAAAGGGTTGCTGACGTCGTGGGGGTCCGCGAACGGGTTGCTGTCGAAGTCCGACATGTTAGAATAATGCGTAAATGCAGAGAGAGAAACCACACCACTGTACCACAGAACCACCACAGGCTCTACTGTGAGTCCACTGGCTGATGGTTGGTGTTGTCAGTGCCTAGTAGTAGTATTAAAAACCATTAAACTGGGAGTAGAAGAATGTCTGTCTGCGACGTGAAATGTTATATCCGTGTTGTGTTCCGTGACGTGACGACACGACACCACGCGACCAATGAGGGCCGAAAAAAACACACACACACCGCCTGTTGTTGCCAGGTTGTGTGGGAGAAACAAGCAGCCATTTGGATTGGTCCATGAGAACAATTTGCAACATTTTGGTTGCATGAGAGTTGTGCCAAATCTGGATTGTTGCGCATGGTTTGTTGAACTCCCTCTGGTGTTGTGGAAGTGGGCACTCACAGTTTAAAATACAAAGCCCAGTGTTGCTTTTTGGCCCTTAATTAAATTAAATACAAAATAATAATAATATCATCATCATTATTTATTTATTAATTTATTCAAATCATTATTATCAGTATTAAGTAATTACTAATTAAGTATTTCATTGCAATTGGTCATGATATTTGCATAGAAATACCCCCACAGAGGCTGCAATTAACCCAATAAAAATCTCATGACTTTTTAAATAATTGTTAACTTTAACCCGAATAAAAGTAAGTAAAATGACTTCAATATATTTTGTGATCATCAGAATGTCTACTCTAGAACATGTACATACATGCACTCCCTCAAGAATATATTTTTTAATTTATTATAATAATTTTAATAATTATCCTAATTTGCTTAAAGAAAATCTATATTTTAATGCTTTTTAATAGATCATGTAGTATGAACTAGTAGTAAGGTTGTAAGGTTTCTTTTTCTTTTTTTCCCCCCGAGCAGAAATATACCTGGGCCTTCTAATGTTTAACAGTCTTTGGGCTCCGTTTTCGTTATGGCTAAACCCTTATCCATTAACTTCTTTGCCTTTTTAAACTATTAAAAAAACATTTTCAGTAGTTCAAATGGCCAGTCTATATAAGCTCACAAGGTGTTAATGGATTGACATGTTGAAATATTCCAAAAAGTTTTTCAAAATAGTGAAGCATTTAACAAAAATGGAGCCCTTCGTATTGAGTTGTGCTTGCGACCGTAAATCTGCAAACAGAACACAGTCTCTTATAATAATTGAACATGGCAACATCGACCACGAGACTACAGGCGTCACGTGAGCCCTTTACTGCCACCTGCTGGTAAATACTGTTCTGTAGGCTACACTACACTGTACTGTACAGGATGAAGATTAAAGGGCCACTTCAACACTTCATGTGGTCAGTCCAATGGTTATTTTACATAAAACTCTTAATCTTTATTTTAGTGTTTCGTGTTATAGTAGCATGAACATCAGGCAACAGCCCAGCTTTAATGTGTTTGATGTAGTACTACTAGCAGGCCTCCAGCCTAAACATTACTGAGTTGGCACTGTGCAAAACAGATGGCATGTTGAACACTCTTATTTGCGTTGCCCTCGCTGAAAACGTATTTCAAACTCCAGTTTTTCCCGCTTTGAGGCTGCATGACCAGGGCTACTCAAGCACTGGTTTCTGACCCCTCGATGTCGCAACATTTCCACCAGTCCGAGTTTGCTTTGGGCCAAGCGGTTCTGTAGTAGTAGACATAGACCTAAAGATGAACCAACCCACGGACAATCTGTCATGGATGGAGAGGATGTCCCGTACTGTGTGTTGACCAATCATCATCATAATGATGTTATGCCCTGTGGAAGACACTTTGTTTCTCATGTGAAATGTGGTTCACTCTAGCTGTAAGCACATTACAGCGCAAGAAAGGCGCAGACGCAGGCACCATGTTTGGAGTTTTTGAATGGCTGTGGGTGGGACATGAAAATGGCCGTTGCGACAAAGTGCCGCAAAGACCTGCTTCCAGAGGATTAAGGGCCTTGCGGCAGGCCATCCAGCGCCTGTATAAAACACGTCATGTGACCTCAAGACGCTGCACCTTTTGTGCGCAGTTCAGAGGCTGGTGTGCTTAAAGCTTCTGGGTTCGAACTCAGTGCACCATGTCACTTTACATGACATATAGGCTGGAGATGATTTTTTAAAATTAGCCTACATTATGTACATGGTTAACTACTAATTCATGGAAAACACAGTAACCAACTGTAGGCCAATGGCGTTACTGAATGGGAAAATGTAAAGAATTACTTTGCAGGTTACTGCAAAAACTAGTCCCTTATGTAAGGGCGTTACTTGTAAGGGCATTAGTTCCAACACTATAAGTAAGTAAATAAATAAATACATATATGTCACACTTTTTTCACGAAATCTTTATTTGTTAGCATGGACATACAAAATGAATGGTCAATAATAACACAAAGACCTAAACATACACTGGACTGCTAACGTGCCTACAACATGTCGTCATGCCTTCAACAGGGGGTCCCTCCCTCCCTAGGGGGTCCTCTGCGTTACTAGGATGAACCACGTGTCCCTCATAGCATCCTAGGGATTCCCAGGAGATCTTTAGCCAGAAATAGCAGAGCTGTAAGCTCACCCAAGCCTCGCGCCGCAAGGCGTTGTGTGAGCTTGTAGATCGGTTATTTTGCTGGCAAAGAGGTTTGGTGTAGAGGAGGGGGGGGGGGGCAGACTAAGTACAGAACAAAGTGAAAGCTAAAGTTTAAGACTGGTTAAGCGTGAACCATTAACACAAATCTAACATCCACTGACCATGAAGTCTACGAAGCTAGCGATGAAATCTATACGAAAATCTTTAGTCTGCTACACCATGGTATTGTTTCATCATCTCTCATCTAAACAAACATTGAAGTCTATAGTGTATGCACTAAGGTGCCTGTACATTACATAAGTAAGGGGTAATGTCTGGCTAGCTGGTCACTGACCTTCTGGGTGATGCTCTAACTCCTGAACGTCAATATTCTCACAGCAATGACCACCTCCTAGACAGATACTATCCCATTTATTACATGAAAAGTTACAAGTTAACCCTTAGGTCGGAAAACAAGAAAAGCGAAGTCAATATTTCAATATATAGGTCGACCATCTTTAGGACACAGTATGCAAACATATTTAAATACCTGATTGGAATGGCCACTCCGGTTTTCTGCAGTTGGAAATGGGTGAACAACTCACCAATCTGCTGCAATTTTCTGCCAACAGCTGATTAGGTCTGGCGTTAGCCAGGCTGCAATATATAGGCCTACAGTATGATATGATGCTACAGTGATCAAGGTAGATGGATGCCAAATATGTTTTGGTGTGGATTTTTCCTTTAAAGCTATACTACGTAACCTTTTCATCAAATAAAATCTCAAAATTTGGTATATATTATGGCCTGCATATTTGTCACATAACCCATTACCTGAATTTCAGCCTGCAAATCCTATTCTAAGTATGTTTTCTAGGGCTAGGAAAAAGGTGGTGATGGGGGTATATCTTGTTTCTGTGAAAAATACAAACTTAAATTCAGATCAACTCCTCACCCATGGGGAATACAATTTTATGGATGAACCACAGCTGAACCAAACGTGAAAGTGTGAGTGTCAACACACTGTTGACATTGTGGTGAGAGAATATATTGCATTTTGTAGAGATGAAAATATAGGTGAATGTGAACAGCATCCCATAGCCGCATTCTAAGCTTCTGTGGGGGAATTCTGCTTTAAATGCAAACAAACAAACAAACAAAAAATACATGAAAAAAAGACCTCCATGTGAGCTATTATTATGTGAAGTTCACGAGATGGTCACACATTTCGGCAGGTCACCAATTTCACCGTAACACCGCCCATGCTCGAGTGTGAGATTTTGGGGGCATTTGGGAATTGGAATTCGGGGCTCCATTTTCGGGCACGCAATAAAACCCTTATTTTTAAATATATTTCCCCCCTCTATGTGGCTTCTACACCGATGCTGCGGCTGTTTCCCTGCAGACAGACACTTGCTTTGCCCTACAGACCTTATTGGCTCAAGACAAGGCGATGCTAGTGTGTGTGTGTGTGGATGAAGCAGTGTTTAGCCAATCACAGCGCAGCAGTCTCCAGCAGTTATCATAAAGAGCCAATAGAGCGGAGGGGAGGTGGTGTTAGATTCTGATGATTCTGATGTGTTTACAAGCAGAGTTTGCACAGGGTAAAGTTGCCTATATTGCCTATAACTTTATACCTTAACTATTAAAAAATAGGGAAAAAAAAGTAAAGTAGGTAGGGATAAGGGGTTTCGGCATGCGTCGAAAACGGAGCCCCTTTGGTCTGTGAGATCTACTCCTACTGCTGCTGCTCCTTCTTCTTCTGCTGCTCCTGGAAGAAGTCGTTGCAGGCCACGGTGAGCGCCGCCACCAGCACCACGAACTCGTTAAAGTCAACCTCGTTGTCCCGGTTGGAGTCCAAGTCGTTCATGATCTTCTCCACCAGGTTGGGGTCTTTCTGAGACTGGGGGGAGACAGACACATAACACACACACACACACACACACACACACACACACACACACACACACACACACACACACACACACACACACACACGCACACACACACACACACACACACGTAAGTATTAAATCGTGCCTCAAGTCAGGGGCGAATCCAGGCATGCCCCTGCTAAATGCCCAGTCTGCCCCGCCAAACATGATGGCATGCAAAACAACCCAAGATATTTCAAACTAAAGTGCTTATATTTAAAATGATTTGAAACACTACTACTGCTACTAACTAACTACACTTGTGGCACCACTAAACCAACACAATCGTTGCAACTTCAACTGATGTTATTATTGATGCTTACTTGCCTAATAAAAGTCCTGTCGTTTCGTGCCACGGGTGATGAAGCACCACACCCGTACCATTTTCAGGAAATGTTATATCCGCCCTGCCTCTAGTTCAGAGGTTTTCAACCTTTTTCATACCAGGGCCCACTATTTATTCTACATTTTAGCCATGGAGGACCATCATTTGATTTTGATTGCAGTCTCTCTGACCCACAACTAAGGGTTTTCTAATTGTGTAGATTCTTGAAAATTAGGAAATTCAGATGTTTAAATATAATTTAACTCTTGAGAGCGTAAAATGATACCAAATTTGGTGGTTTGTTTGGAACCATCTATGCGGTTTGTTTGGAAGTCACATGTGCTTTTCAGACAATAGCCGTCTCCGTTCAGCTGTAGCATTAGGAGTCAACGGGAGTGTCGATACTCTCCCTTATAGTACTCTAGGTCTAACGACAAATCCGAACAGACGCAGCTGATTGGCCAGCAGCCCCGCCACTCAGCAGTGCACAAGAGAAAAATGAGTGAAGTGGAATTGCGAAAATGTTATGAGGTTTCCCACAGGAGCTGAATTCCAACATTTTAGTACATATTAGACACCATAAGGAATACAGTTAGTTTCCCAGATTTTTGTAACTAGCCCTAACTATACGCCCACCCGGTGTAGTCTTGCAGGATGTGCTATATTTATACATGCAGCGGGAGGAGGATAAAAGGGACGGGGTGGTGGTTACAGATCCCTGAGGGACACCTCTGTCTGCAGAGAGAGGATAAAGGGACAGGGGTGGTGGTTACGGGACCCCGAGGGACACCTCGGCAGTTAAATTAAACGCTTGTTGTTGTTGTCGCCGTCGTTGTGGTCGTCAGGGAGCGGGTGGTGACATCACCCGCGGAGACCTGATGACATCACGGGGGTCTATATTTGGACGTCGAGGATCTGAATGAAATGAAGTAAAAACACCCCGAGGGTCTCCTCTCCGTCCAATCCACAGGGGAGCCAATCAGAGCTCGGATCGGTGGTTCCCACATGAAAGCCAGTGGACCCTTAAATGGTAAATGGCGCTTTACATAGATTGCGGATCCCATTCACACATACACATGCCTACAGCGACGGAAACCACGCAAGGCACCAACACCACCAGGAGCAATGAAGAGTTCACAGTGTCTTGCTCAAGGACAGCTTGCTCTGAGGGAGCCCAGAGGGTTCGAACCGGCAACCATGTGGTTACCATCCGGTCCACTCTACCCAACCCCCAACCCCCCCCTGTCAGGCATAGATATGTATAAGAAAGAAGGCTAGATGGCTTGAGGCGGAGCCTCTGACGTCGTTCACGGCGGCCATCTTGTGAGAGTACTCAATACAGTATGCCCTATGGCAGCCCAAACAAAAACAGCTAGAACTCGCTCAAAACTTGACGGATTTACAAACGGGTTGCTTTATTATGAACGTTATCAATGTGGCTATGACTTTTGCTAAATTTTATTTATTTTTCTAAAAACATCATATAACGGCTCATATTATGCGGACGTCTCTGACGTTTACAACAAACCAATCCGTTTGAAAATCGGTTGAAAAATAAGCGAGTTATCGTCATTTAAAAAGCATATGCTCATAGACACAATGTTATGCTATACTCTCGCAAGATGGCCGCCACGTAACAACGTCACTCCCCATTGGCCAGCAGCGCGGGCGAGCCATCTAGCTTTCTTATATATATATATCTATGCTTTCAGGCCTGTAACTCTCCAGTTGCTGTTATCATAAGCGGGAGGAGCGCTTGTGATGATCACAGCAGCACAGCCCGACCTTTTATCCATACCGCAGAGAGTTCTCTAGATCTAGAGTTATTCAGCGTTTCAGTTCGCTGTAATAATGGAGGTGGACATGCAGTGTGCATGAGCAATGTGGTCACAGACGGACCATAGACGGGGAGCCAAGATAAAAAAAAATAAAAAATAAAAAGAAAGCAGTGGTCCGGTTTGATAATCAACAATAAAGAGTGCAGACCATCAAAAGCGGAGCCTATTTGGATTATGATGATGATATGCAACGTCACATAAGGTCGTTTTTGTGTTAATAAATGCTGGTGGAATCGTTGTCAAAGTACTGTCGCATATTGTAGCATAAAATAGTTGTAGTTTACTTGGATATTTCTAATAATTTCACTTCTAAATAAACGGTTAAATTTACAGTAACTGTTTTTGTACCGTACCGTGAGGAAGTCTGTGAGCTCGCTGGTCAGCAGTTCCTTCAGCTCTCCCTTGTCCAGCTTGTACTTGTCTCCTTCCTTCCCAGAGTAGTTGTAGAAGACGGTGATCAGCGCGTCCATCGCTCCCTCTAGCTTCGTGGGCATGTTGAACAGGACAGGATCCTACCACCAACCTGGCAAGAATCAGCAAAAGAGAAGACAGGAGGTTCCTACCACCAACCCGACAGGAATCAGCAATAGAGTAGACAGGGTCCTACCACCGGCCTGACACCAATCTGGAAGGAAAAAGAGATATATGCCGTCACCAAACTGGCGTAATCGTGTTTATATTAACCATTTTCGACAAGCCTGTGAGGAAAATGAATGAGGATTCCATTTTTGGAACATGGGCGACGTCATGAAAGGGGTGGAACTGCCCAGCTGTGTGTGTGTGTGTGTGTGTGTGTGTGTGGGGGGGGGGGGGGGGGGGGGGGGGGGGGGGGGGGCAACTAGCGGAGCGAAGAGATCCAGTAGAACTAAATGCCGGGAGGGACTAAAGGAGAGGAGATCCAGTAGAACTAAATGCCGGGAGGGACTAAAGGAGAAGAGATCCAGTAGATCTAAAAGACAAGTCATTGTATGTTTGGTGCACTGTAGCAGATCTACAAGCTCACAAGGCCCTGCGCTGAGAAGCGTTGTGAGCTTGTAGATCTGCACTTTTCAGCCTGCAACCATGGGTAAAATCTGGCTTTACAGTGCTATTAAGGCAACCGCCGAAATGCACCAAACAAAATCCCACTTCAGATTCATTCAACTGATATCACAAAATGAGATCTAGTCTAAGACTAGACTAAAATGTTTCAAAAAAACAAACAAAACAAAAAAAAACAACACTGTTTCTACAACAGCCTATAATATTATATTTGCTGTCAGGATGAAACTAATCCTGACTCCATTCTTTGATTATTTTTCTTGAATCCCCGTAATACCCTTGAATAATCTAATAATCTAATCTATGGGTTTAATTAATACAATATTAATTATTATACAGAAAAAACAGGTTCAGACAAAACCTCTTGTATTAAAGTTGTATCAAATCCTGTCCATTAATGTAGTGGGTCAACTGTGGGCCTATTAATTGATGTCCAGACTCCCATGGTGGGAGTTCTGCTCTTTTTTTTTCTTTTTCTTTTTAGGTAATAATAATTTATTAGTTGAATTTATTAAATTATTAGTTTTTATTATTAGTTTTGTTCATTTTTGAACCTTCTATCACATGGAACTACTTTTTGGGCATAGTGATATGGACACAAAAACAGTTCCATGACATCAATCACTACAGTTGACACCACTATATCAATGGACAGTATTTAACTTTAAAAAATAGAAGCTAACTCCACCACATCTCTCCTTCTCATGCAAGTTTTTGACAATATACCGTATAAAGTTACAACACCAGCTTATATTTATTTTGTTGACGCAATATCACACATCAAAATATCTGGGTTTTGTCATGTCAGAACATTTTATATTAGGGATGCACTAAAGACAATTCTTGGCCGCTTTCTACTAAACAGAGAAAGCGGTTGGCCCGAAAGCCAAATACCATATGGCCGAATATGATTAATATTACACATCTTTTCCCCAACATTTCTGCCATGGCTGCACCGTAAAAAAAAGTAACTGAAATAATAATGAGAACGGTTATGGTCTAGGGTGTCGAACGCTGTTCTTAGGTCTAAAAAGGTTAATAGAAGACAGAAACGACCTTACCTTGGGATAGTTCTGCGTGGAATGCTTGTGATGGATGCAGAGTTCCGCGGTGAGCGTCCTGAGCGTTGTGCAGGAGGTGTTGTTTGTGAAGATGCGCAAGTGGAAAGAACGTCTGGACGCTGTTGGATCTGCTGCTGCTGCGTCTGCTGTGCTCAAATAATTAATTCCACAGGCGATTAGACGCCATGGCAACCCTCCTCTTCCTATCCGCCCTGAAAAACAAAAAACGCTCAGCCGTAACCTCACCCCCCAACCTGCCCGGCTCAGGAGCCAGGTCCCACGGCGATTCCAAGCGTTACAAATATAGCACATGGTTTGCGTCAAACGGCTACAAGCAGCAGCACACAGGGGTGAGAGAGAGTTGGACGATGGAGAAAGTGGTTCCCAAAACGGGATGTCGGGGCCACGATTTAGCGACCTCAGATAATTAGACCACTGTGTGTGTGTGTGTGTGTGTGTGTGTGTGTGTGTGTGTGTGTGTGTGTGTGTGTGTTTCTGTGTGTGTCGCACACATACACACACATATTGTAAAATAGTATGTGTGCGTGCGTGCGTGCGTGCGCACATATTACTTTCACAATGTTTGTGTGTATGTACTGCAAACATGCAATTTTAATCATTTAAAGTCGTGATTGTACAATATATTAACAATATATTATTGCGATCATCCAACTGCATCCACACAAAGTACACCAATTAAAAGTACACCAATTCAAAACCAAACCAAAAGTACATTTTCTAATATAATTCAAAAAGTAAAACTTGAATATATGCTAAATCCAAATCGAGGTTTCAGAATTTGGACAATGTAAAAAAAAAAAAAAAAAAAAAAAAAACAGAAAATCAAAAATCATGGTTTTCCCTCTATTGGCACATTTATGGTAGAACTGTGTCACACTCGCTTATGGCCTACCGTAAAAAAGTGTTCTGTTACATAATGTGCAATGTGTTCTGCTGTTTATTAAGAAAAAAGTAGTCCAAGACTCCAATAAGAGAAAAGAAATGCACTTTGTGTTCTACTGTTTACTAAAAAAAGGGGGAAAAAATGACTATTTGAATGAAAAGTGAAGTTTGCACTTTACCCATCATCTTTGTTCAATAAGAACCACCTTATTCTCTGCTGGAGGGAGAATCAAATAAAAAAAAACTTATTTAAAACAGCCAAAACAAAGAACCAACGATGGGGAACAAAGGGAGGTCATATACTTCCTACCACAATTAACGATAAGGCCGCCATGGGCCGTCAAAAAACAGTGCTTTGATTAGAGTTTTGTAGCTTTTGATTTAGCTCATAGCGCACCACGAGCCGTGAACAGTGAACACCTGCAATTTTTGGGGAAATCGTGAAAACGCAGAGCAAATCTTTGAATATTATGTTACGAGCGTTTAGTACAATCTATATTATCAGGTCAAAATGGGTTAATCTGCGTTCTCTGGGAACGGAAATCTCTGTTCTTGCAGCTTATAGTGTTAAAAGGAAACTAGCATAGATTGTAAACATTGCAGGACTAGCAGCTGCAGCTAGTTAAAAGGGAAACTGTTTCGTCAGCTTTCCTTCCATAAATGGAAAATGATCCTCTCTCTGACAACTATATGCTGTATTAGCAGTGACTGGAAAAAGAGACAGTGTTGCAGTGAGTTTAATTTAATAAGCAACAAGTCTCTTGTGGGGGTTGAGCAGAAGCTGCTCTGGTATTCTCCAAGGAAAACTACGCAAGTAGGCAGTAACACGCCCCACCATGCTTAACACAGACATGACAGAGAACACACTGGAAAAATGTCAGATTTACAAGCTTATATCTGATCTACAAGCTCATCGGTGCCGCACCATGAGCTTCTTCTATATAAAGTAGTGAAAATGTAGTGCAAATCTTTGAACATATATATTATTTTACAGTGAACATAAGTGATTAGAAAGTCATGTGGTTTCATTTTTTCCATACATGATTTTGTTAATCTGGAGCCACAACTTCATAGCAAAATAGTACTAGACTGACCTGCCTGGAGTCAACGTAAAAATGAAACCAAATGGACCCGCAAGGGTCCATTTCGTTTAATTTTTACACTCTCAAGAGTTAAAATATTCCTCATGTGAATAAGCCCAGGTCTACACAAAAAGAGAATGTAGAAGATTACTGATCATTTTGATCCGTATCAAAACCCTAACCCTTCCAACCCTTCCTTTAGATCTGGTGCATTCTAGTGCATTTTGGATTTCGGCAGTTGGCAACACTGTTTGTCGGAATGAAGTCGTACATCAAAGAAAGAAGCAAGAAAGTGAAAGAATTCCACCCGAAATGCTTCAACACCTCAGATCCAAAATGCATATTTATTGTTGCTAGAAGAAAAGGTCACGTAACACAGTCGTAAACATATACTCTCTGAACAAACTTTATTGGAATGTGTTGCAGGAAGTAAATTAGTGTTATTCCTTCATTGTTGGTGCATATTTCAATATGACGGACGGCGTATGCTTAAAGCCCCAACATTGCTTTTTTTGCAACATTAACCCCTCAATTACCCTCCCCCTTTTTAACATACATATCATGATTGGTATTCAATGACATGCCATTAGTCATATTTGCACATAAATGCCATGCATGCAATGCATATATTTACAGAGCAAATTTTAATGATTTTTAACTCTGATAAAATGCCTGCAAAAAAATCAACATATATGTGTGTGTGTGTGTGTGTGTGTGTGTGTGTGTGTGTGTGTGTGTGTGTGTGTGTGTGTGTGTGTGTGTGTGTGTGTGTGTGTGTGTGTGTGTGTGTGTGTCAAGGGCATGCACATTCTTTGCTTTGAAAGATCCCCCAAACAATACATTTTTAACGCATTATAATTATTTTAAGGTTCTTTTTGGGAATGTCTCTATTTTTGGCAGATGGAGGAAGAGGATTAGTAGGAGGAGGACGAACAAATTGCTCAGGGACTGACTGCTTGGTCCCTTAATAATCCTAAATGGTAAAAAAAAAAATAACAAGAATATGTACAGGTCGAGGGACAAATAAAGGGTTATAGGATGGGGGTCTACATTTAACTCCTGTGTTAACTGTCCATAGCTGAGTAGGATGAGGTAGGTCTACGCCAGGACTGTTTTCAGGAGTGACGCTTTTTCAAGTTGATTTCACATGGATTTGGTCAAATAGCCAAGTGTAGGTATGCCACTGGCCTACACAATATTTGATCAACATTGGCTATGTTGGCTATAACATGCAGTGTTGGCTGGCTAGGCAGACAAAAAAGCTCCCAAATTGCCTAACAGGTTTTGAGCTGCGTAGAGCTTGTTTCAGTATGTGGCTTGCTACTGTATACTTGAGAGATCAGTGCATATGTAAAATAGCGGCTCTACAAGTTCACAATGCTGCATAGGTTATTTTGTTCTGTTTAAGGCACAAAGCACGATAATTGCCGTGTGTCGTCGCCTCGTCTGGAAACCGTGGACCGTCGGAACCGTGGCCCGTCGGAACCGTGGGTGGAACCCATAGGATGGTGGAGGTAGTCAGAAGACTAAGGGAGTGTAATCATTTCCACTCCCTTTTGCAAGCTGAAAGGTGGCTTTTGCTTTAAAGGATACCAGGTATTGGCGCTTTTTGAGGGTGGGAGTCAGGGCGTTCCACCCACACTTGACTGATGTCATCGCTATGGACACGTGCATCAGTAAGCAACGGGGAATGGCAATGAAGGACCGAGAAGTCTGGTGTGGCGCTGTGAGATCCGTGATCTCAAAGAATGATGACGATGGTGATGACGATGATGCACCGTATACAATGAGATCAACATCCCATGGTCTTGTTGAGTCAGCAGGTGTGATGTCTTCATGACGAAACACTGAATAAACAGGGAAGTGTTCAAGTGAATACAAGCTACAGAATGTCAGTGAATGTTTAGTAATATAAATGGTAAATGGTGCATTTATATAGCGCCTTAAAGGCACTTTACATAGCTTGTGCATCACATTCACCCATTCACACGCACATTCATCCATGATGGCAGTGGAAACCATGCCTATCTACTAGCACATCGGGAGCAATTAAGGGATCAATGTCTTGCTCAAGGACACTTCGACAGTAGCTCTGCGGGAGCCCGGGATCGAAACGGCAACCTTGCGGTTACCATCCGGTGACTCTACCCCTGAGCCACTGCCGCCCAATATAAACTAGAGAATGTTCTGTGAATTTTTAGTTACAAATTCTGGTTCTCAAGAACCAGAGAATGTCAGTGAATGTTTAGTAAAAAACTAGAAAAGGTTCAGTGAGTGAATATTCAGTAACAACCCCAAAAGAATGTTCAGTGAATGTTTAGTAGCAAACTAGGGAATATTCAGGTAATGCTTAGTAGCATAAACTAGAGATTGTTCAGTGAACGTTTAGTGACAAACACTAGAGAATGTTCAGTGAACGTTTAGTAATAAACACTAGAGAATGTTAATAGAGTTCTCCAAATGCAAAATAAAGCCACATTTCAGGACTCTACCTGGAGGTGTGGTGGTCACAGACCAGCCATGGCTGCCAGCTCCTCCCTGATGCAGTTTGGGAGTCCAGAATGATCCAGACCGTACTGAAGAACTGCCAGCTTGCACAATGTCTGCAGACTAGGGTTGAGGTCCAAGATGTAGATGAAAGCGTTGTTGCTGTACATGTCGTTGTACATGCTGTACATGTCGCGATCTCGATCGCCGTATCCGAAGGCGACGACGCGATCTCCCGCCACGCAGCAGACGCTGTCCTCGTACATCCAAAACGGGAGGATCTCCCCGCTTGGCTTGATCTTCTTCGAGGAAAGGGTCTCTGGATTGATTTGCCACAGGTCGCATATTGTTATTGGTGAATCGTAGTCACTGCCGACGTTGTACTCGTCGTACTCTCTGCCCATTACGTACACCTCTCCATGGTAGGTAAAGGTCTTAGAGCAGTAGCGCCCGGACGTCGCTAGGAGCTGTGTGGTCTGCCAGAGGTTGGTTTCTGTATCAAACACTCGGATGTTGTAGTCGTAGTCGCAGCCCCAGCCCCCAAAAACAACCATCTTGGTCCCGATGATGGTGGCAGAGTGCTCAGATACAGGAGGTGGTTCAGTGCCTCTGGATTTGATCAAAGACCAGACCATGGTGCTGGTGTCCAACTTGTAGACGTCATTCAGCTTTCTCTGGTCATTCGTTTCGCCTCCGTGGACATACATGACCATCCCAGAGACGCAGGCCGAGTGGTCGCATCTCGGCATCGGAACGGTGGTCCCAGAAACCTCCGGCTTGATCCACGTGTAGGTGCGGACGTCAAACGCGTAAAGAGTGTTGGTGAAACCCAAACCCTCCCTCCCCCCCCAGATGTATACGACATGGCCAACAAGCACGGCGCTGAAGTTAAAGCGCGTCCTGGGGACGTCAGGATTGTCTTCGTAGCACGTCTCATCATCCGGGGGAAACACTTTCCTCCCTCTCAGAGACACCGTGTTGAAAACGTGAACACGGAGGTAAGATTCCCTCCCCGTATTGCCGAAGGAGTACACCTCCTGACCCACGACAACGTGGCAGTAGTTCAGATAATCCCTAGGCACACCAACCTTCGCCGTGCACAGGATGTCAGCCATCTAAGGAAGCAAGATAAAGTGGTACAGATTTGTGAAAATATCATTTTTCACTATGTTCGAAAGACTAAAAGGACTTCACTTCAATAAGGCCTCATCAAATGTTCATGATAAAATGCCACAATTTCTTTCTACTCTAGACTGTGTCTCATAGGAGGGCTGTGGGCCGTTCAGAAACCAGTCTGTGGGCTGGGGGGCTGTAGATTGATAAAAGATTGATAATAAAGTGTAATCATTATAAAGGCAGTACATGTCATCAGAGCTACGTGCGACAGTGAGGGGTCAGAAAACAACCAGGCCCACAGATAACAAAGGTTAATGAATAAACGGGAAGGGGGGGAAGGGTAGTTACAAGGTAACTGTGGCATGCAAAAATTTACAATCCCCTTGCCTGGTACCAATTTGTGAAATGATGGCTCATGGACCAGAGGCGTAACGTAATTTGGGCCACTCGGGCCATGGCCCAGAATTATTTTGCTGGCCCAGGCTGAGGTACAGTACATTTGGGCCAAGAATTCAGGGGAACAGACAGACACAGACACCATGAGTAGGCGAGTGATGGGGGATCGGAGGTGTTAGACGGCTTGACGCCCCGCTATTCATTAGGCCTAATCAGCCTTTTGTTATCAAATGAGTCAAAACCTGTTTAACTGGTCCTGGTGAATGGAGGTGTCAAGTTTACCCCCCAAAACAACAAAAGCTGTTAATGGCCCATGCCGCCCATCATTTCCAGTAGCCTAAAACCTTTTTTCCTTGCATGGAGGCTACTGGCATAAAGGTATTTGTAAATTTTGAGGATAAACGAAAATAGGCTACATTGAATATACGTGCATTGTGTAATGTATTGACGTTTTATTCACGTTTCTCTTTCATGCATTACTTATTAGAATGTTACAATGGCTTTATCTTAAAATCGGCAGGCTTAGAGGGGGGGGGGGGGTGTTCTACTGGCCCAGGCTGATGTCCAATTCACGCTACGCGCCTGTCATGGACTATAAGGAGTTAGCCCTGGCATGTGTGACATCTTTCCACCCGGGCAAAGGGCTCATAATGCCAGCTGCACGTCACCAGGGCAACACAGGCGTTTGGGACACACAAACGTTTGGGTCTGATGCATTGAGATTGTGGCTGGGTAATTAATCACTGTACACCACCTGCCAATTGTGTTCCCCAAACTTTTGTGTTTCCCTGATGATGTTTGCGGGCGGCGAAAAGAATTGCAGCTGTCACTATGAGCCACTCTTCCCGAGGGAAAATGTCTGCGTGCATCTCGTGAAAAAGTGGAGATGTTTGACTAAATAGGTGTTTTGTGCCACAACTTTCACATGGATATGAATCTAGAGGACTATAATTGCACCCCACGTCTTTGCTATTATTTAATGGGTGAGTACACACAGAGTAATGACCACTTGATGAGCGTGCAGGTGTCAGTCAAACCACAAGTCCTAATCGTACCGTTTTCGTGTTTTGGTGTGAGAATTCCACACCAAAACACAGCCATCAATCTACCTTGATTCCTGTGACATGATTCATAGTCCTTGATTTTTGTCACAGATGCCCCATTTTCTACATTTCACCATGAGGTGAGTTATAGTTGCAGCAGCTGTTGCAGCGGTGCCAATGCAGTTTGCATGGCCGCAGGTTGTTGTTGTTTTTTCCCACACATCACATCAAGCCACACACTACAAGGATTACATGTAAAGTCTGCCCCAGAGTGACATAAAATTCAAGCGTGTTTATCAGTATACTATTAAAATGTGATGTGTGGGAAAAAATACGTTTGGAGCCACAAAAATACCCGCATTAGAATAATTAATACCTGCGGCCATGCAAACTTTGGCGCAGCTGCAACAGCTCCTGCAACTATAACTGACCTCAGGCTCATGGTGAAATGTAAAAAACGGGGCATCTGTGACAAAAATCAAGGACATTATGAATCATGTCACAGGAATCAATGTAGATTGATGCCCAATGTGTTTTGGTGTGGAATTCTCCTTTAGCAATAGGCCTACAAACTAAAATAAAACAAAAGCGAATGAATAAACAGCAACGTTACCTTCTCCGGCTTTCTACCGTGCTCACTCTTATGTTGCCAGATTGAGTGAGAGAAACAAGCAACATGAACCAGAACTATTGCTTGGTGAGAGTAGCAGATCTACAAGCCCACAAATAGTTTGTTAACTCTCTGCACTGCACAGAATATGTTTAAATGTAGGGTTTGAGACAAATACATGAACCTGGAGGTCCTTGTTGACAAAACAAAATTAGGATTGGAAATGAGACCAAACAAAAAGAGAAACAAGTGCACTTTAGAAACGAGACCAAACTACACTTTAGAAACATTATGGCCAAATAAACAACTACACTTAACAATACCGAATGAACAAGCACACTTTAGAAATGATAAGACTACATTAACAACTATACATTAGAAACAAGACCATGATAAACAACTACACTTTAGAAACAGGACCACGACTACACTTTAAAAACAAGACTCCAAAAATCTGCGCACTATACATTAGAAACAAGACCATGATAAACAACTACACTTTAGAAACAGGACCACGACTACACTTTAAAAACAAGACTCCAAAAATCTGCAACCCACAACTACTATTTAAATTAAAGCAACTACAGAAAGAAGCCCAATGTCGAGTATAATAAGCAGACATGGCAACATTGCTGTTCCTCTGGTTTCCCGCAGACTGGATGACTTCTGGCACGTTGATGCCCTCCACAGGACAGGTTGGGATCAGAACTCCTTTGGTGTTCTCAGTGAAGACATAGTTGGTTTGACCCCAGCCCCCCCGCCCTCCCTCCCTCTCCCTCCCTCCCTCCCTCCCTCCCTCCCTCTCTCCCTCTCTCTCTCTCTCTCTCTCTCTCTCTCCTGACCTACTACAATTGGATTTCAAATTTTGTTTGCCAGATGATGAAATAGCACTCAACTTTTTTTTTCCATTATCAGAATGTAAAAAATAAAATAAATAAATAAATAAATAAATAAATAAATAAATAAGAAAAACAGAGACCAAAACGCATTCATTGAGCATTTTTAATGAAAGCTTTTTAAACAAATTTGGAGGATCATTGCCAAGATTATAATTTTAAAAAAAATGATGTTACGAATAATGTCCTAATACCATTACACAAAATGTAACCCTATTTTCTTGTCCGTATTGGTCCAACGTTCAGGTCATTGTAGGTCATTGTCACAGATTTTGATCAAAGATGCTGGAAGGATTAGGTTTTTAACTGTTTTTCATATAATCCAAGATAGCGAGTCATCTAAAGGTCAGAGGTCAAAAGGCAGAACAGGAAAGTTGTTCAGCATAAGGAGGTGTCAATGTGCTTATAAGTCTCATTGGCGTTCAAGCGGTTCATGATCTATGAGCGTTCACAGTTTGCATTTTCAGTTGAGTGGTATAGCGCCACTGGAGGTGTGGTGGTCAGCCATGGCTGCCAGCTCCTCCCTGATGCAGTTTGGGAGTCCAGACTGATCCAGACCGTACTGAAGAACTGCCAGCTTGCACAACGTCTGCAGACTAGGATTGAAATCCAAGATGTAGAGGGAATCGTATTCGCCTTGATCGCCGTGTCCGAAGGCGACGAGGCGATCTCCTGCCAAGCAGCAGCTGCTTTCTTCGTACATCCAAAACGGGACGTACTTCCCCCTAGGCTTGATCTTCGTTGAGGAAAGGGTCTCTGGATTGATTTTCCACAGGTCGCATATTGTTATTGGTAACCCGTTGTCACTGTCGACGTTGTCATCGTCGTACTCTCTGCCCATTACGTACAGCTCTCCGTGGTAGGTAAAGGCCGAATGGCAGTAGCGCGCCATGATCGTTGTCAGGAGCTGTGCAGAAGGCGTGGTCAGCCAGAGGTTGGTTTCTGTATCAAACACTCGGATGTTGTAGTTGTCGTGGCCTCCAAAAACAACCATCTTTGTCCCGATGATGGTGGCAGAGTGACCAGACGTAGGAGGTGGTTCAGCGCCTCTGGTTTTGATCAAAGACCAGACCATGGTGCTCGTGTCCAACTTGTAGACGTCATTCAGCGCTCTCATGTCCCTCGTATCGCCTCCGTGGACATACATGACCTTCCCAGAGACGCAGGCCGAGTGTTCGCATCTCGACCCTGGAAAGGTGGTTCCAGAAACCTCTGCGTTGATCCAAGTGTTGGTGTGGACGTCAAACGCGTAAAGAGCGTTGTTGACCTCCCCTGAACGCTCCTTTCCCCCCCAGATGTATATGACATTGCCAACAAGCACGGCGGTGAAGTAAAAGCGTACACCGGGAACATCAGGGTTGTCTTTGTAGCACGTCTCATCATCTGGGGGAAACACTTTCCTCCATTTCAGAGACACTGTGTTGAAAACGTGAACACCAAGGTAAAGGTCTTCCCCCGTACTTCCGAAGGAGTACACCTCCTGACCCACAGCAACGTAACGGTAGTCCATACAATCCCCTGGCATACGAACCTTCGCCGTACACAGGAGGTCAGCCATCTAAGGAAGCAAGATAAAGTGGTACCGATTTGTGAAAATTTCATTTTGCACTATATTTGAAAAGGGACTAAACGGACTTCACTGCAATTGGTCTTCATTAAATGTTTATGATAAAATGCCACAATTTCTTTCTACTCTCATCGTCTCATAAGAGGACTGTGGGCAGTTCAGAAACTAGTTCTGTCTCATAGGAGGGCTGTGGGCAGTTCAGAAACCAGTTGTGTCCCATCGAAGGACTGTACATGTTGATAATAAAATGTAATCATTACAAGAGACACTGTATGTCATCAGAGCTAGTAAGATTTGTGACAGTGAGGGCTCAGAAAACAACCTGCCTCATCAATTCCTGAAAATATAAATGCTGGCCCATGAACTATAAGGGGTCACAGTTACGGCTCTGCTATCTCGTACCATAAATGTAGCCTACCTATTAACAATACAAACTAGAATAAGGTAAGGGTGAATGAATAAACAGCAATGTTACCTCTGGTTGTTGTTTATGAAAACAGATGTTTAAACCGTGTCTCTCTGCAGTGCTTCCTTTCTCACTTTGATTCACTTTATTGGTTTATAAAACACCCATTTAAAACACTTTGTTCAGAGGTATGACGGAGGTTTGTTTGTATAGTCTGTATAGTTCCTGCTTCCTTGCCCCAAAACAAAACAAACCACTCCTGCTTTCTGACGCACCCACTCTTATGTTGCCAGCTTATGAGAGAGAAACAAGCAGACATAGGGCTTTGTGAGAATAGCAGACCTACAAGCTCACAAATAGTTTAACGACTCAAATATCAGAATATGTTTAAATGTATGAATGATTTGAGACAAATACATGAATTGTTGACAAAAAAACGTTAGGATTAAAAAACAAGACCAAATAAATAACTACGAAACAAGACAAAACTACAATTTAGAAACATTAAGACCAAAAAAAAAAAAATACAAATAAACTGCTTTAGAAATGTTAAATGAACAACACTTAAAAAACAAGACCAAAATAAACTCCACATTAGAAACAAGACCAAAATAAACAACTGCACTTCAGAAACAGGAACAAATAAACGAAGCCACTGTTGGTTTGACCACGCTAAACTAACCCCTCTCTCCACACACAGCGAGCATGTGCGCACTCACACGCACACACACTATTCATTTCAATTCAAAAAGGAGCTTTATTGGCATGAGAAAAAAAAGGTTCAAGGTTTCTTCATTCGTCATTTCAACAAGTTGAATTGGAATTTGTCTTGCCTTCAATGGGGGGAATACCCAGGTTGTACTGAGCGTGTCGCCAAGCAGTGCAGCGCCAACATAATACAGTCTGGGCGGGGCGGGGTGGGGGTGAAGAAGAACACGAGGAGAGATTTTTTAAAAAAAGAACACAATATACATGTCATAGGCCCAACGATTTAGGTCAGGGGTTTTCAACCGGTGGTCCGGGGACCACCAGTGGTCCTTGAGAGGGTTCCAGGTGGTCCCCAGGCTTAATTGATGGAAAGTTGGCTAACCAGATGTAACTCCTGAGAATGTAAAAATGAAACCAAATGCACCCCTGCGGGTCCATTTGGTTTCATTTTCACACTCTCAAGAGTTAAAATATCCATCATCTGAATTAGCACACTGTTTACAGTCTACACTGTTTTGTTTGCAACATCCAGCCTGGAATTGTGGGGGGAAGAAAAACAAAAGAACTCTTTAATTTTAGGTCCTTGGTGTGACAATGTAATCAAATGCTGGTCTGTGGCTCAAATGCTGAATAAGTGGTGGCCCCTGGAATCAAAAAGGTTGAAAACCCTTGATTTAGGTCATAACAGGGACATGGCATTCAAAAACAATCTCAGTTACAGACAAACATGTTACAAGCGAGAGGGGGGGAGGGTAAAGAGGCAACTTGTGTAGTTATCAGTCCACGGTCCAAGGCCTTTTAGGTTGTCTGGTCTCTACTCTCCGTTGGAAAGGCGAGAGTCTGTTAGTCCCATATGCGCGGTGGCGGGGGCGTTATCCTGCGTCCGTGCTCATGGGGCCTGAAAAAAAAAAAAAAACCAGCCCCACCTCCCCGCGACCCCCCCAACAACAACTCTCTTTGTTAATTATGTGTTCTAACTAATTGCTTACAAAAGTATACTGGTGTATTGGAGGGTTTTTATAGTTAAAGGTAGGGGAAGTGATTTCACTTTTGTCAGATATCACCCCCAAACATTTTATTTTTTGTTAAAATGCTCTATTATAAGGTGTGCAGACCACATATGGAGTTTCCCCCTCCCACACGTTAGCAGAGGAGCTAATAAAAGTTCCGCAGGTGGAGGGTGAATTCTCCTCCAATCAGGATCGAGCAGCAGGTTCACATAGTGTAGCTACTCTTGGGCGCTCCTAGTGCACCAGGCTGGTACTACACAATGAATTTCAAATCACTTAACCCACCTTTAACTAAAACAAAAAAACGATAACTAAAATAAAAAAAAATATGCATTTGTGTATCTTGGTAAAAAACATTAGTAAAACATTTAGTAACATTACTAAAGTAATAACATTAGCGGTATTAGCACATTAGTGATATTAGCACAAAACGTTTTTTTTTTTCACATTTGCATTTGTTACATTTGTGCATCTTGATTGAGCATTTCCCCTTGCCCTTTAGATCACAAGAAACTTGCTTCTTCTTATATCAGAGCGGCTGATGAACTTGTTGGTTAGGGCATGTATGCTCAATTTCTTCACCTCATCCTTGTGTGTATCAGAGCAAGGTGATTGAGTCTCGCCTACCCTCACAAAAGCCTGATTAGCGTTTGATGGCCCTGTTGTCTATAGGTGACGTCAATGCACATCCAACAATAGGCAAGTCTCCACCCGCAAAACTTAGGTCTCGATGGTGTGGAAAGCCCCGAGCAGGCGCAGAAAATCTGTGGGGTGGGGGGCCCCTGAGCCCCCACAGAGTATACGCGCCTGCGCGGTGGAATGCGGTAGTCGAAGTGTTCATTCGGTCAGAGGGCACACAGTCGGATCCTCCGGGCACAAGACCGTGTGAGAGTCGCGTGAGAGAAAACAGACGTTTACATTCATACACACTCCTTGAATGACAGAGCTGAACCTCTGGACCAAAATTTACATATTGGCTTGTCATAGCGCCCCCAGCAGGCCGGCAGATTTAAAACACATTTTACTAGATTACTATTCCTTTAATTTGAACCCAAATTTCACGATGATCGACTATGATGGGCTTCCAAATATTGTGTTCTGTTTTAAACAAAAAGGCCACAAATCATGAACAAAAATTTCGTTAAAATTTCCATGCACATTCCTACTGGGTAGATGAAGAAAAAGCACTCAACATTTTTTGATCTATGTAAAATCTTGTATGCACAGTTTGCACAGGACAAGGAAATCATAAAACGCATTAAACACATTTTATACTACTCTTTCATAGGTTATCCAAATTTCACGCTGGGGTGACCAGATGTCCCTCTTTGCGTGGGGCAGTCCATCGTTTCCAAGACATTTTTAGCTGTCCTGCAAATTGAGACCCCTGTCTGTCCCACATTGTGACTGACAGGCATCAGTGTTCAAATGCCCTAATATGTGACTTTGTGTTGACTCTTTTCCTGCTATAGATGTGTTTTTAAGTCTGTTAAAATAACCAGAGAAGTATTTCCACACTCACTCCAGAGGAGCTGCGCTACATGTACTGTCGTATTGTGTCAAAAATAGCTGATCTACAAGTGCAATCACACTGTGCATCACGCATCACACTGTGGCACATTTTGAGCTTGTAGATCAGCTATTTTTTGTCCCGTTTCCCCACTCGTCCTACACATGCAACAATTCTGTCCCTCAAATGAACAGTTTGGATCTGGTCACCCTATCTGGGTGTCAAGAAATCTAAATTTGTTTTAAAAACACGATTAATATGACATGGAATTATTATTATTATTACACAACATAAGAGAGGCAATGGTGTATATTTGAATATGGCAGACCTTTAAAGGATGCTAGGGATTGGCACTTTTTGAGTGGCATTCCTTGATGTCATTGCTATGAACACGTGGATCAGTAAGCAACTGGGAATGGCAATGAAGGACCGAGACGTCTGGTGTAGCGTTGTGATATCCACAATCTCAAATAATGATGATGATGATGACGTATACAATGTGATCAACATGCCAGATCATGTTGAGCCAGCCGGTGTTATTTCTTCATGACGAAACACTGAATAAAAAAGAGAATGTTCAGTGAATGTTTAGTAATAAACTACAGAATGTCAGTGAATGTTTAGTAACATAAACTAGAGAATGTTCAGTGAATGTTTAGTAAGAAACCACAGAATGTCAGGGAATGTTTAGTAACATAAACCAGAGAATGTCAGCGAATGTTTAGTAACAAACACTAGAGAATGTTCAGTTAACATTTAGTAACAAACACTAGAGTGAACAGTGAACATTTAGTAATAAACACTAGAGAATGTTAAAAGGATTCCTGACTAATAAGATAAACATTGCTTAAAACATTATACTTTCCCTATATACTAAAATAGACAAATAAAAACACCAATGACATCTTATTTCTTTCATAAATAGAGAATATTTCACTCAACAGGAACTGCTCTTGGCACAGGATGATGATGTCACGTGTGATCTAGCTTTATGGAATATATGGATGAACATGCTCATGTGACATCATCATCCTCTGACCGGAGCACCTCCTATTGAGAAAAAGATTCTCTATTTATGAAAGAAATAAAGTATTAAAAGGTGTTTTTATCTGCATGTTTTAGTTACAGAAGGCAAGTAGTGTTTTAAGGCATGTTTGTGTTATTAGCCAGGGATCCTTTTAATAAGTTGTTCTCCCACAGATGCAAAAATAAACCCGCATTTCAGGAACTGTACCTGGGGGTGTGGTGGTCAGTCATGGCTGCAAGCTCCTCCCTGACACAGTGTGGGAGTCCAGACTGATCCAGACCATACTGAAGAACTGCCAGCTTGCACAACGCCTGCAGACTAGGATTGAACTCCAAGATGTAGACGGGTATTGTAGAATGGTATTTTTTGCAATTGACTTCGTATCCGAAGGCGACAACACGATCTCCCGCTAAGCAGACGTTGAAGTCCCACACCCAAAATGGGACATGCCCCCCCCTTGGCTTGATCTTCTTCAAGGAAAGGGTCTCTGGGTTGATTTTCCACAGTGCGCGTAGTTTTATTGGAAAATCGCGGACATAGTTTTGGTTATCCATAGCGTCAACGTCGTCGTTGTACATTACATACAGCTCTCCGTGGTAGCTAAAGGCTGAATTGCAGTAACGCACCCTGATCGTTGTCTGGGGCTGTTCAGAAGGCAAGGTCTGCCAGAGGTCGGTTTTTGTATCAAACACTCGGATGTTATTGTTCGTTGTGCCATACATGTTATGGTACTCCATCACATCCCCCGAAAACATGTTGTACCCCCCAAAAACAACCATCTTGGTCCCGATGATGGTGGCAGAGTGCTCAGACACAGGAGGTGGTTCAGCTCCTCTGGTTTTGATCAAAGACCAGACCATGGTGCTGGTGTCCAACTTGCAGACGTCATTCAGCTTTCTCATGTAATTCATTTCGCCTCCGTAGACATACATGACCTTCCCAGAGACGCAGGCCGAGTGTTTCCACCTCGCCTCTGGAACGGTGGTTCCAGAAACCTCCGCGTTGATCCACGTGTAGGTGTGGACGTCAAACGCGTAAAGAGCGTTGGTGACGGCAAAACGCGGTGAAAACGCCTTCCCCCCCCAGATGTATATGAGATTGCCAACAAGCACGGCGGTGAAGTGAAGGCGTCCCCCGGGAACATCAGGGTTGTCTGTGTAGCGCGTCTCATCATCTGGTGGAAACACTTTCCTCCATTTCAGAGACACTGTGTTGAAAACGTGAACACCAAGGTACTGTCTGTGTTCCCCCTCAGTTCCGAAGGAGTACACCTCCTGACCCACAGCAACGCAACGGTAAGCATGCCAAAACCTCGGAATACGGACCTTTGCCGTGCACAGGAGGTCAGCCATCTAAGGAAGCAAGATAAAGTGGTACCGATTTGTAAAAATATCATTTTTCACTATGTTTGCAAAGGAATTTACTTCAATGGGTCCTCATCAAATGTTCATGATAAAACGCCACAATCTATTTCTACTTTCATCATCTCATAGGAGGACAGTGGGCAGTTCAGAAACCAGTCCGTCTCATACGAGGGCTGTGGGCCGTTAAGAAACCAGTTCTGTGTAGGAGGGCTGTGAGCAGTTCAGAAACCAGTTCTGTGTCTCATAGAAGGGCTGTACATGTTGATAATAAAATGTAATCATTACAAGAGAGCCTATATGTCATCAGAGCTAGTAAGATTTGTGAAAGTGAGGGCTCAGAAAACAACCTGCCCCCCTCCTTGAGATCCCACAGCCCAGCTCACCTCTAAGATTGGCATAGCCGCAATGCAGATAGATTTTTTTTTTGTTATATTGGGATGAATCTAGAGTTGCAAAGAAGATAATTCAACCTTTCCACACAGCTGCAATGTTTTAAATCCAAGCAGATCACAGATGAAAATTCATGCCATTGAGAGTCCATGGCGGGTATTGCAACTCTAGATTCATCCAATTATATAAAAAAAATGTAGAGTTGCATTGCAGCCTAGGGTGGCCGAGTGTTTAGTATCCAGGCCCCCGGATACCCCCACATGCAATTACTTAGCCCTGGCATGTCTCTGTATTCCGTCATAAATGACTTCATATCAGTGCCATGGATCAGGCTCTATCGTATGCTGTTACAGGGAAACATCGGCGCTCTTTAGCGGTCATTTACTCTTATTTGTACTCGCCCATTAAATAATTCCAAAGACGTGGGGTGCGATATAGTCCTCTAGTTTCATATCCATGTGAAAGTTGTGGCACAAAACGCCTATTTAGTCAAATATCTCCACTTTTCACGAGACGCACACAGACATCTCTCCCTTTGGGCAAAGGGATCACAATACCAGCTGCACCTGATCACTGCAAACGTCATCAGAGTAACACAAATGTTTGGGGAACACAATTGGCAGGTGGTGTGATTATTTACCCAGCCCCTATCGCAGTGCACCAGGCAATTGTGTTCCCCAAACCTTTTGTGTTACTCTGATAACGTTTGCAGTGATCAGGTGCAGCTGGTATTATGATCCCTTTGTCCGAAGGGAGAGATGTCTGTGTGCGTCTCGTGAAAAGTGGAGATATTTGACTAAATAGGCGTTTTGTGCCACAACTTTCACATGGATATGAAAATAGAGGACTATATGACACCACACGTCTTTGGAATTATTTAATGGGTGAGTACACAGGGAATGATTAGCACACAAAGTGCGCCCACATTTAAATGTTACCACAAGTGAATGCTTGTAATGTATGGCTATTATTCTGAAAAAGAATAATAGCCATGTAGGGCTAGCAATTACTGACATGCAAAATACAAACATTGTACAATCACCTTGCCTGGTAGCAATTTCTGAAAATATCAATGCTGGCCCATGAACTATAAGGGGTTACAGTTGTCTCTGTTATCTCTTACCACACCTGTAGCCTACCTATTAACAAATACAAACTAAAATAAGATAAGTGTGAATGAATAAACAGCAACGTTACCTCTGGGTGTTGTTTATGAAATCAGATGTTCAAACCGTGTCTCTCTGCAGTGCTTCCTTTCTCACTTTGATTCACTTTATTGGTTTATAAAACACCTATTTAAAACACTTTGTTCAGAGGTATGAGGTGTATCTGCTCCTGTTCCTGCTTCATTGGCTCAAAACACCAAACAAACCACTCCTGCTTTCTGTAGCACTCACTCTGATGTTGCCAGATTATGTGAGAGAAACAAGCAGACATAGGGCTTTGTGAGAATAGCAGATCTACAAGCTCACAAATAGTTTGTTAACGACTCAGATCTGGTATGGAGTCCCTGCACTGCACAGAATTTGTTTAAATGTATGGTTTGAGACAAACTAGAAAAAAAAAAGGTCCGCACACTGGACTGAAGCTCCATTTAAAGGTGTTTATTTCACCATAAGTATGATAATGATGGTTTGAGACAAATACATGAATCTGGAGGTCCTTGTTGACAAAACAACATTAGGATTAGGAAACAAGACCAAATAATCAACTACGAAACAAGACCAAACTACACTTTAGAAACATTAAGACCACAAAAACAACGCTACACTTTACAAACAAATAAACAACTACTTTAGAAACGTTAAGACCAAATGAACAACACTTTAGAAACAAGACCAAAAAACTACACTTTAGAAACAGGAACAAATAAACAACTACAAACAAGACTCCAAAAATCTGCAATCCACAACTACCAATATCTACATTACAGAAAGAAGGAAGCCCAAAGTCGCGTATAATGAGCAGACATGGCAACACTTCCTCCTCTGGCAGACTGGATGATTCCCGGCACGTGACGTTGGTGCCCTCCACAGGTTGGGATCAGAACTTCTTTGGTGTTCTCCTCTGTCTCCACCAGAACAGCCATTGGTTTGACCACGACAAACTACTCTCTGCGCGCGCGCGCACACACACACACACACACACACAAATTTTCTAATATTACTCCTTTAAATTGAACCCAAAATTCACGATGATTGACTAGGATTGGCTTCCAAATTTTGTTTGAGTGTTCTGTTTTAAACAGAAAGGCCACAAATCATGAACATTTCCGTTAAAATTTCCAAGAAGGACAAGGAAATCTTTGCCAGGAATTCATCACATCCGTCCTTTTTAACGCCACCAGATGGCTGACATAACATAAAACACATTTTATATTACTCTTTGATATGTTATCCAAATTTCACGCTGGGGTGACAAGATGTCCCTCTTTGCGTGGGACAGTGCCTCATTCCAAAACATTTTTAGCTGTCCCGCAAATCGAGTCCAGCCCTGTCTGTACCACATTGTGACTGACCGGCATCAGTGTTCAAATGCCCAAATATAACTTGCTGTTGTGCCTTTTTCTGATATAGATGTGTTTTTAATAACTGTATCTGTTAAAATAACCCGAGAAGTATTTCCACACTTACTCCAGAGGAGCCACACTACATGTACTGTCGTATTGTATAAAAAGAAATGGCAGATTTTTTGTGGAATATTGACATCCTTACAGTATGTTAATGATTTGTTAACAACATTTTGTTCCGCTTCCCCACTCGTCCTACACATGCAGCAATTCTGTCCATCAAATGAACAGGTTGGATCTGGTCACCCTATCTGGGGCGGGGGAGTTTAGTAGAGAGGAGGGCTAGATGGGTGGGTGAGTGGAACAGGGGTGATTGACAAGAAAGAGAGAAATAACGACTGCTAGTGGCCAAAAGAAAAAGTTTTTCCCCTTGCCTTATCGGATTGTAAAAAACAGAGACCAAAACACGATCATTGACCATTTTTTAATGAAAGATGGCAAAGCATGGCTTTCTACAGATTATAAGGTGACGTTTCGGGCCGGAGCCCTTCCTCAGACCTTTTGATAAAGGTCTGAGGAAGGGCTCCGGCCCGAAACGTCACCTTATAAGTAAAACAATATTCGGGAGCAGCAATTGGTGTGCAGATTTTCTTTCTTTCATATAGTCATGTTCCATTGTTTAATCTAGCACCCTACCCAAGTTGGGTCTTTTTTGGATGTGCGTGGTCTTTTTTACCTTTATTGAAAGATGGCAAAGCATGGCCTTCTACAGATTATCAGAACAGCTATTTTTGACAGAAGGACAAGAAAAAATATCAAAAACAAGAAGGGACCCAAGTGCACGTTGTGGACTGCTTGGTCCCATAACTAGTAAAAGGGCCAGCTACAATATTGTTATGCATATATTAATAATTTGCCAAAATAACTTACCAGGGTAAATTCATGGCTTATAAACTATTATTTCTTCATCTACTAACATAATTATAAATGTTTAGGAAGCACCCAGCCATGAGCCAGCCACAACAGCCCCGCCAATCGGGCTCAGCCCTATTGGCGCGACTTGTTGTGCGTTGGACTGGCGAGTGGGAGTCCCGGGTTCGATCCCCGCTTCTGCGTAATACTACATTATGCATGTACTGTATGGATAGAAACAATGATTATGAATGCTTTATAACAGTCGTTATTATAAAGCAGGGGTGTAAACCAAAATTTAAAACTGAGCAAAGCCGTGGGCCAAGTTTGAACAAACCTTTTAAAGGGTAATTCCGCCCATTTTCAAAATTGAGTCTGAAAGAATAATCATTAACATGGTGGCGTGTGTGTGCGCACGCATGCGTGAGTGTGGTCTGAAATACAAGCAAACAGAAAACATAATCAAATAATGCCTCTTATACATGTTAAACAATATTAACAAACAGCAATAAACATCCACAGCAACAATAAACATTAAACAACATCAGCTAAATAGTCCTGTAAAATTAACTGTCAAACAGAAACTATAAACTAACCACTCACTTTTGGTGAAGCATGGACAGAATGCTGTAAGAAAGCGGTTGCTTTCCTCACACTTCTCATGGTCTCCTATGAAGAAAGATCTGGAAGAAAGAGAGTGCCACGCCCTAGGCGTGGCTCTTATAAGCTCTGGTCATTAACGAGATAGGTAGCACCTGCTGCACTCACTGCAGACTTGCATACATTTACTAGAGAATGAACTAGAGAATGTCAGTGAAAGTTTAGTAACAAACTAGAAAATGTCAGTGAATGTTTAGTAACAAACTAGAGAAAGGCAGTGAATGTTCAGTAACAAACCCGAGAGATTGCACAGTAAATGTTTAGTAACAAACACTAGAGAATCTATAGTGAATGTTTAGTAACAACCCGCAGAACCTTCAGTGAATGTTTAGTCACAAACTAGAGAATGTCAGTGAATGTTTAGTGACAAACTAGAGAATGTTCAGTGAATGTTTAATAACAAACACCAGTGAATCTATAGTGAATGTTTAGTAACAACCCGAAGAACCTTCAGTGAATGTTTAGTAACAAACTAGAATCTTCCGTGACTGTTTAGTAACAAACAATAGAGTACGTTCAGTGAACGTTTAGTAATAAACACTGTGTGTGTTCTGCAACTTATAATGGACTATTCTGGACTGTTCTTATTATGATTGCATTTGCAATGGCACTGTTTGTCCAAGTCTGTTGTACTTATGTTGTAGGCCTATTTATGACAAGTCTGTTGTACTTTATGCTTATATGGACATGAAGTAAAGTGGTAAAACAAAGTAGTGTTGTGTTGTTGTTGTGAAGTTACTGCAGGCTATCAACGATGCGTGTGGTTTGAAATGTTAACATTGGACTGGTAGATCCCGGAGGGTTGGCTGCTGAAAAGTAGATCTTGGATCAAAAAAGGTTGGGCACCCCTGCACTAGAGAATGTTTAGAGTCCGTCTTCCATGAATGCGAATTGAAATCATATTTCAGGAACTCTACCTGGAGGTGTACTCGTCAGCCATGGCTGCCAGCTCCTCCCTGACACAGTGTGGGAGTCCAGACTGATCCAGACCGTACTGAAGAACTGCCAGCCTGCACAACGTCTGCAGACTAGGATTGAACTCCAAGATGTAGAGGGAAGCATGGTTGCCTCGATCACCACTTCCGAAGGCGACGAGGCGATCTCCCGCCACGCAGCAGTCATATTCCTCGTACATCCAAAGCGGGACGTACTTCCCCCTAGGCTTGATCTTCTTCGAGGAAAGGGTCTCTGGATCGATTTTCCACAGGTCGCATATTGTTATTGGAAATCCGTAGTCACTGTCGATGTTGTCGTCATCGTACACGCGACCCATTACGCACAGCTCTCCGTGGTAGGTAAAGGTCTTATAGCAGTAACGTCCGAGCGTCGCTAGGAGCTGTGCAGAAGGCGTGGTCAGCCAGACGTTGGTTTCTGTATCAAACACTCGGATGCTGTCATTGTTTTGGCCCCCAAAAACAACCATTTTTGCCCCAATGATGGTGGCAGAGTGACCAGACGTAGGAGGTGGTTCAGCGCCTCTGGTTTTGATCAAAGACCAGACCATGGTGCTCGTGTCCAACTTGTAGACGTCATTCAGCGCTCTCTTTTCCCACTTGTCCTCGTATCCTCCGTGGACATACATGACCTTCCCAGAGACGCAGGCCGAGTGTTTCCATCTCGACTCCGGAACGGTGGTACCAGAAACCTCTGCGTTGATCCACGTGTAGGTTTGGACATCAAACGCGTAAAGTGCGTTGGTGACCTCCCGCTCCCCTGAACACTCCTTCCCCCCCCAGATGAATATGACATTGCCAATGAGCACGGCAGTGAAGTAAACGCGTCCGCGAGGAACATCAGGGTTGTCTTTGTAGCACGTCCCAGCATCTAGGGGAAACACTTTCCTCCATTTCAAAGACACCGTGTTGAAAACGTGAACAGCAAGGAAAGGCAGGTCATCCCCTGACCCTCCGAAGGAGTACACCTCCTGACCCACGGCAACGTGTTGGTCGTACAAATACCACACAGGCACACGGACCTTCGCCATGCACAGGAGGTCAGCCATCTAAGGAAGCAAGATAAAGTGATACCAATTTGTGGAAATGTTTTTTCACTATAAAATGGCCTAAAAAGTACTTTACTTCAATAGGTCCTTATCAAATGATAAAACGACACAATTTCCTTCCACTCAGTCTGTGTGTCATAGGAGGGATGTGGTAGGTAAAGGAGGGCTGTGGACAGTTCAGAAACCAGTCTATCTCACATAGGACGGCTGTACATAATAAATTGTTTTAATCATTGCAAGAGAGGCTGTATATCAGGGGTGCCCAAAAGGTAGATCGTGATCTACCAGTAGATCACGCAGGCTATGCAGGTAGATCATATGACTCTTATAGATCTGTAACTCTCAAGAGTTAAATTATATTTAAACTGAATTACTTAATTTTCAGGAGTCTACACAATTTAAAAAAGAGTTTGTTATTTTGACCAACTTTTTGCCAGCACTCCTTCACAATTGTGGACAAAAACTTGAAAGTTCTTAGTTTTGCGTGCAGGAAACTAAACTCAACATCACAAAATGTCATAATAATGTTTTCAAACTTTCTAGTGGGCCTTGAAATGGATTTTCAATAATGGAACAATCACATTTTTGATGTGTAGATCTTGTTGAGCCGGTCATTTAGAAAGGAACTCTCAAGTCATAAAAGTGTGGGCACCCCTGCTGCATATCATCAGAGCTAGTAAGAGAGTTGCGATATTCCTCTTTGATACGCCCACAGCCCAGCTCAGCTCTAAAGGTGCTATCCGGGACCCCGAGTTGTGCAATGCCCTGCCGGGTAATTTAAGGCTCGCGAAGTCTGTATCTTCTTTCAAATCGAACTTCTGAGAACTCACCTGTATGTTAACGTTTTTGGGTAGTGTTGAAGTCAAGACCACCTAAATCGAGACCAAGACAAGACAAGACCTAGGGGGGGTCGAGACCAAAACGAGACTGAGACAATCACGGACTTGGTCAAGACGAGATTAGCACCTAGAGGGATTAACAACAAGACCTAGAGGAGTCGAGACCGAGGCTGAGGCCAAGACCTCGAGAGGTCGAGGCCAAAAAGCCAATTTTTTATTGTTCTGTAATACGGTAGTACAACATAACATATTACAGAGACTTTAGTTATTACTGTACGATACTGTCGGTTTGCGGACTGCTAGCGATATGCGTGTCATCCATCCAGCTCCGCGCACCGTTCTGCTGTCTTTATGAACGGGCTCCTCGGTCCTGTGAAGGGCCGTGGAACTTCATTTACTGTTTTCATTTATTTTTAAATAATATCGTTTTATTCATTTGGGTGGGCATTCCCAAATATGGAGGCGGCTACATTTTCCAAAACCATATTTTAAAAATAAATGAAAACAGTACATGAAATTCCACAATCCCCTCACGTATTAGGAGGACAATATCAGTCACCAGAAAAAATGGGTTGTTTTCAAATAATCTGTTATAATGTGTTTGTATAGGAAGGAGCTGGAGGCGCACAAATGAACATCAAATATCTAAATAGCGAATGTAGTAACTGTCTGGTGTGTTCACATGAGACTGAGTAGTAGTTTTTTTTTTTTTTTTTTTTGAAAGTGGAATACCCCTTTAACAACTTTTTGATATGGTTTCTATACTGATCTTGAGTAGAAAGTGATATAGATAGATAGTGGTAGCTAGGCCTACTTTTAATCTCTCTCTCTCTCTCTCTCTCTCTCTCTCTCTCTCTCTCTCTCTCTCTCTCTCTCTCACTCACTCACTCACTCACTCACTCACTCACTCACTCACTCACTCACTCACTCACTCACTCACTCACTCACTCACTCACTCACTCACACACACACACACTGTAGCGCCCCCCTTTGGAGAGGAGTTACAGTTAGGCTACGTCTCTGTTATCTCTTATCATACTTATAAAATGGCTACATGAGGTAAAGTAAATGAATAAACAGCAACGTTACCTTTGGTTATTTATATGAAAAAAAACAGAGGGCTGTGTTTCTCCCCAGTGCTTTCTTCCTCTCTTCGATTCACTTTAATGGTTTATAATAAAAAAGGTATTGTTTATCTGTATAGTTGGTAGCCTACAGTTCCTGCAATCCGTTGCCTCAAAACCAAACAAAAGTCTTCTGCTTTCTGACTGACGCACTCACCCTTATGTTGCCAAAGTGTGTGAGAGAAACAAGCAACATAAACCAGAACTTTGGGTGCTTTATTTTTTTTCACCCACAGTTCTCTTGAGGAAAGTATAGCCTACACCACAGTCCACCTTGTGTATATGCCCAAAGAATTTCCAGTCCTCACATTGTCTCTTGTTGTCTTCATTTGTATTTCTTCATGCTAATGAGCGTTTGAGTGCATCTAGGACCTTTTTTATTCGCTCAGACTTGCTCTGTATCTCCAATGCACAGTTAATGACCATTGCTGTCATTGGCTATTTTAGGAAGGCTATAGTAGGCCCTATGTAAATAAAATGAGTAAATAAATTACATAGTGTCTAGAAAGTACTTATCTAGCATGCTTGTATTCAGTTCAACTATTTTCATATACCAGTATTTATTCTGCATTTATTCTGCATTTTAGCCACAGACCACCCGTTGACCCAAAACTATTAAATTTTCGATTTAGGAGAGATAAACTGGCAAAACAACTATATTCTCTAATGGTGTAGATTCTTCTTGACAATTATGTAATTCAGGAGGATGTTGCGGTGGTGACCAGATGTCCCTCTTTGCGTGGGACAGGTTGAAAGGTTGACAATAAGGTTGAAATAATAAGCGACAGGGAGCAGATGATATGGTATCATGCAGGGCCGGATTTAGCCAGCCCTGGGGTGGGCTGGAAGAATGGCAGGGTGGGCAACTCCAAAGTTTTTCATATGAAGCAGTGGTTTTCAACCTTTTTGGGCCCACTATTTATTCGGCATTTGAGCCACGGACCATCATTTGATGACATTTTAGCCCCACAGACCACAAAGTATACAGATCAAAATCTGCATTCTCTAGTTGTGTAGACTTGGGCTAATTCAGATGATGAATATTTTTAACTCTTGAGAGTGTAAAAATGAAGCCAAATGGACCCTTGCAGGTCCATTTGGTTTCATTTTTGTGTGGACATTCCACCTCTTTATTCGTGAATTGAATTTGACACGTGTTGCCTAACTCTGCTGTTTGACAGGATCATTAGAGGCGCGCCAGAAATTGGACAAACTGTGAAAGCCTTTTTTTTTTGTTTTCAAATAAATAAACAACAGAATCTTTTCATGCTTTCGACTATGCAAACGCGCCGTGTCAGAATTTAATATGCGAACGAACGCCACGGGCAGAGCGAACGAAGCCAAACACAATTCAGAATCTGTCAGTTACCCTATGATTAATTACTGCACTGGACCCATGGCGTGCACGTACGTGCGTGTGCGAGCGTACGTGCATGAGAAAGAGAAACACAGAGAGTCAGACAGAAATCTTTTAAATGTTTGAAAAAATCACACTCATCTGAAGTGAGCGGTGCAACCCCGTCTCCGTGTGTGGGTAATTAATACAGTCATTCAGAGATGGGTAACTAGTAATATTATTAGCCTACTTCTCCTTGTAACGAGTATATATATAACGAGGTTACGTCCTGCGAAACAGTAATAATATTGCATTTACTCCTACTGATATCACTAATTACTGCATGCTGCTGCTTTCAACAGTGATGCATTGGTGAAGGGAGATGAGCTAAAGCCACTTTACTTTGACCTAACAAAGTGCGATGAACAGCAACCTGTCAGACGTACAAAGACATCTAGTGTCAGATTTGCAACATTGAAACATAATTTATGTGTCCTTATATTAGGATTATAAATATTTGTAAAGTGGGTGACTGCCATTATTGTCTGTATCCTGGGGATTCTTCTTTAAGCCACAGTTTTTAGTGATTTTTTCCTGTGATCAAAAAGATCCTAACCACATACTGATCTCCTGGATGAACGGTCTCCTCTAAATATCCCAGATGCATGGCAGGACCATTTCTAGGTACAGGGGCGGATGTAACTTGTCCCATTTGGGGGGGGGGCAAGAGAACATGTTGGAGGGGCAAGAGAAAATGGTATGGGGGCGGCTTCATCGCCCGTGTCGCTTCGCGCCATGGGCGATGAAGCCGCACCCATACCATTTTCAGTTACAGGACTTTTATTAGTCAAGTAATGCCTCAATAATAACATCAGTTGTTGTTGAAGTTGCAACAGACACGCAGCATGCATAAAGCTAAAGGTCTGACTCAGAGAGTTTTCTGTTTTCATTGATGAAATACTGTTGATTTAGTGGTGCCACAACTGTAGTTAGTTAGTAGCAGTAGTAGTGTTTCACATCATTTTAAATATAGGCACTTTCATTTGAAATATCTTGGGCTGTTTTGCATGCCATCATGTTTGGTGGGGCAGACTGGGCATTTAGGGGGGCATTGTCTCCCCATGCCCATGCCTAGATCCGCCCCTGTCTAGGTACATCATAACCCAAGACCTCACACAGTAGCGTAACTATCTGATCATGGGCCCCCGGTGCAAGAATATTTTGTAGGTCCCTACTCCTAAACAAGCAACTGTACGAGCACACATACACACAGAGCGCTACACAAAAATATGATAGACCAGAGGTTTTCAACTGATTGTGAACGAGGGGCCACCACCCTGACTTAGAATCAACCTGGGGACCACTGCTGTGTTGGGTGGGGATATGGGCTCGGATTAGTGCTTTTGCATCGCTTCCTATGCACTGCACTGCACTTTCTAAGCCATTGGATGTTGACTACAAATGATTTCATGACAATATTGACTCAACCAGACAATCTGGTGCACTTCCCGTTCTTTAGATGGTAACTCCCATTTCCTGTTGAAGTTCTTGACCTTTAACTTGTCAGTAAATGACTACACAGATGGTGATAGGTTGACCAGATGTCCCTCTTTGCGTGGGACAGTCCCTCATTTTCAAGATTTTTCAAGCGTCCCACAAATTGAGACTCTGTCCCACATTGTGACTAACAGACATCAGTGTTCAAAATGCCCCTAATAATTTGTAGTGACCTAACTAATAGTTGGATTTCTGTTGTATCATTTCTTGCTGTGTTTTTTTTTAAGCATTCCCCCATGGTACCACTATATTTCCACACTCACTCTAGAGAGGCCACATCGCATACTGTCGTATCAAAAATAGCTGATCTATTTTTGATTTTAGATCAGCTGTTTTTGCTATGTGTGAAATGGAATCCTGAAATATTTTTTGGAATATTGACATCAAGATGGTAATAATTTGCTAACTACATTTTGTCCCGTTTCCACACTCCACTTGTCCCACACAGGCAACACTTCTGTCCCTCAAATGAACAGTTTGGATCTGGTCACCCTAGATGGTGATCATACTGTAAGCCAGAGGCAGTAGACTAGAGTAGGACAGCCATGGCTGCTGATGCTGTTTCCCTTCAATGGTAGACTAGTGTTCCTCTGTGCCTGTCCAGGGGCGGATTGGCCATCTGGAGTACAGGGAGTTTTCCCGGTGGCCTAGTGGCCTGGACAGTTTTTTTTTTTGTTTGTTTGTTTTTTTTTTTCCAAAAAAGAAAAGGTGTCCTACACCAGAGCCTTCAAGTAGGAGAGATCTTCTACATTCTCTAGTTGTGTAGACTAAGTTGGGCTAATTCACTTGAATATTTACTCTTGAGGGTGTAAAAATGAAACCAAATGGACCCGCAAGGGTCCATTTGGTTAACCAGTGGCCTGGCAAAGGCCAGTGGCCTGGCAAAGGCACATATTTTCCCGGTGGGAAAATATGTCCCGGTGGGAAAATATGTGCCAATCCGCCCCTGCTGCTGTCCATCCTGTCCATCCACACATGCTATTTCTTTTTTTTTATTTGTGGTTACCCCTTACAAAAAGGGGCTTTTCCAGCGGTCTTTATTATTTCGTTTTTTTCCCCTTCCCCTTGGGCCCCAAGAGGGCTGAGCCCCGGTGCACGGCACCGCTGGCACCGGCGATATTTATGCCTCTGACCTCACATACAATAGTATCCCACAAAGGTTTTATTTTAGGGCAATCCCAGAAGATACGTGAGTGGTTACAATTCATATTGCGGCAATGATGTTGAAAGGAGAGGTGTAATTGTTGTTTTTGCTTGTTGTTTATATAGTTGTAAGAATGGGTGTGTCTTAATTAATTTGATTTTATTTGCTTTTATTTTCTTGTTTTCACCCTGTTAAAAATCCCAATGAAAAGGATTGTGTTGTATTTGCCTCTTTTTGAGTTGACTCTTGAGTCCTGGTAATAATAACGTAATCTAAAGGGAGTACATTGCCCAACACTGAACGTGACACTGAGAGTTTGCAGATTAGCTATTTTCACTCTTCTATGTGACTTTATGGAGTGAATAAAAATCGCAACAAAAAGGTTGTTTTGATGAAATTTTCATTCAACAAATCAGTAAATACACAAACGCACAAAATGTCACAAACCAACAAACAAACCAACCATCCATCCAACGGAAGATCTCTCTGCATGAAATGAAGTGCTGTCAAGTGCTGTGGTGCGCGCGCACGTGTGCGTGCACATGTGTGTGTGTGTGTGTGTGTGTGTGTGTGTGTGAGTGATTGGTTGGCTGGGGTCCTGCAGGGGTCAATAATCTTTTATTTACAGATCCGCTGCAGTGTGTTGAGAAGGGGAGGGCCTTTGAGAAAGGGGAGGAGCTTCCACATAAATAGAGGCTCTGAGATCAGACCAGCTGCTATAGTCTATAGATCTGCACGGCGTACAGTGGGCAGCACTTCAATCAAAACATGATTTAATTCATAGATTTTTAATATCTAGCTGATTCACACTAGAAACTTAAAATGCATTTCTTCTATTTGAAACAGACGTGTCCCACGTGGAAGTAAACAATCTTTTTGAAACTTTTTTTTAACCATGAAAAGTTTTTCACATTTAAAAAATAAAAATATATACTTTATTTTTGTTTTAAAATTTTAGTTTATTTCATTACATTTTACTTTTTTCAACCTTTAAAAAAAAGAAAAACATTCTCTTTTTGTTTTCATTTTATTTTGTTTCATTACTTTTTTCCTATACCTTCTTCTAAATTGCTTTACTCTCTGAACCGAAAAGACGTTTAACGAACAAACTCAAGACGTTAACAACAACAACTAACAACTAAGGATTTCAAGGATGATCCCGGAGGATGGGATGATAACAGGGATAACCTCCTCTTCCTCTTCCTCCCGGTGCTGGGGGGAACGTCGCCTGCATGGTCACCACGGCGACGCCAACGCGTCATCCTCCTCCTTGTGGTCCCGGTGCTGGGGGGGTGATGGTCCCGGCCCCCAGGGGGACAGCAACATGACGGGGTGGTCTCTGCTCCAGCCCGGCTGGGACTACCTCCGCCTGAACCACCAGGAGGCCCTGCGGAGCCCGCTGTTCCCCGTGGTGCTGTCGGTCTCCACCTACGTCCTGCTGGTGTCCTTCTACACCACCCTGGACCTGCTGGCTCCACACTGGCCCTGCGTACGGAGATACAAACTACACCCCCACAGGTAACAAGCCACTCCGTGGCCAATGACTATCTAATAAGGACAAGAAGCCAGGAGACCTACGGGGGAGTCCACATTGGTTCATGGGAGGAAACAGACACGCGCAGTACATTCCAGGAAGTTTGACGCTTGCAAACCATGCATGCCATTGGTCTCTTGGATGGTTTGACTTCCTGGTCTGTACTGCGCATGTCTCCTATGAACCAATGTGGACTCCCCCATAGGTGTCTTGGCTTCCTGTCCTTATTAGATAGTCATTGTCCGTGGCACGCTATGAGCTTGTACTGTAGGTCTGATTTTTTTCAATAACTAAAGTAATGCCCAGGATGCTAAGCAATGCTAACTAGTGCTAATAATGCTAATTATGCTAACTAATGCTAATGCTAAGAATTGTTAATAATCCTAATAATGCTAAGTATTGCTAATGCTAAGCATTGTTAATAATGCTAATAATGCTAAGTAATGCTAATTGATGCTGGTAATGCTAAGTATTGCTAATGCTAAGTAAGTGAGGCTAATAATGCTAGGTAATGCTAATACTAAGGATTGTCAATAATGCCAATAATGCTAATTAATGCTAAAGCAAATTGCTGTTAATAAAGCTAATAATGCTAAGTAATACTAATAATGATAATTGATGTTAATAGCGCTAAGTAAGTGAGACCGGCAACTCTAAGTATTGCTAATGCTTATTCAGGGGCTATACTATTTGACATTCAATGTTCTTTTTTCTGTAAATGAGTTGTGAAAAATGGGGGTCGTCTTTTAAACGAGTCGTCTTATATTCGGGATAATACGGTAAGTGAGGCAAATAATGTTAAGTAATGCTAATGCCAATGCTAAGTATTCTCCATAACACCGATAATGCTAATCAATCTTAATAATGCTAATGCTAAGTATTGTCAGTAATGCTAATAATGCTAAGAAATGCTAAACATTGGTAAGAAATGCGAAGTAATGCTAATTCTAAGTATTGTCAATAACGCTGATAATGTTAAGTAATGCTAATAATGCTAAATAATGCTAATAATGCTAACTAACGCTAATTACGCACGGTGGAACAGTGGTTAGTGCTGTCGCCTCACAGCTAGAAGGTCCTGGGTTCGATTCCCGCTAGGGGCGCTGCTGTGGGGGCTGACGGCGTGTCTGCTCCTCCGCGTCATCAGTGCCCATACCCGTTGGTTGGTGAAAGGGTCTTTCTGTGTGGAGCATGTGTTGCATGTGTTGCATGTTCTCCCCGTGTCCCCTAGGGTAGATACCCTCACAAAAACATGCTGTAATCCTGGACTCTAAACTGCCTCCCCCTGGCCAGCCGGGGCGCCTGATGGAGGGGACAGGAACTGGTTGGAATAACGTGTTCCTTCCACGCTACCGCTACGTCCAACCAGGGAAACTCCCCCCTGTCAGGTGAAAAGAAGGCGGCGCGACTCCTCATGCCTTGAAGGAAGCATGAGCCCAGTCTGCTGCCTCCCCAGGTTGGTGGAGGGTGTGTAGAGCCCAGGATCACATTAGGAATTGGCACTGGGTGAAAAAATGGGTTACAAAATCGTGGGATAAAAATTATAAAAAAAAAAAAAAAAAAAAGAAAAAAAGGGGGGGCCACATGAAATTACACGGCGGGCCAAATTTGGCCCGCGGGCCAGAGTTTGACATCCGTGACATAAAGGGTCAATGCCCCCCTCTCTCCAGGCCCATCCCCGTGGACCAGCTGTGGACCACCCTGCGCCTGACGCTGTACCACCACCTGATCTACATCTTCCCTGCGGCCGTGGCCCAGTGGGCGTGGCGCCCCGCGGCCCCCCTGCCCCCCGCGGCCCCCTCCCTGGGCTCCCTGCTGGCGGGGGTCCTGGGCTGCATGCTGCTGTTCGACTTCCAGTACTACCTCTGGCACCTATTGCACCACCGCGTGGCCTGGCTCTACAGGACCTTCCACGCAGGTACGTACTGTATTAACTGTTCTACTCACCTGCCGGGACCTTCAGCCATGCAGTGGCGTTTCGAAGCAATTTGGAGGCCCCAGCATGGCCGCGGGAAGATATTGACAGTAGGGGGTGCTGGACATTCACTATGGGGTGCTGCAAGATGTGCACAGACGCAAAATGTGCGTGAATGCGCATTGTGCATGCACATTTTCATGCATTTACACACGGAAAAGTGACTTTTACCTTCCCTCTCCACATGCATGAGCTAACTGACACAGGTACCTTAGCCTCTGATACAGCAATAGAGCATATGCATAAGGCCTATTAACAGGAATCTGTTTTGATTAAAATAACTAGTATTTTCCTCCTCCTGTCCAAGGGGGGCTGTGTCTGAAAAAAGGGGGTGCTCAAGCCCCCCCAGCACCCCTACTTCCCTCAGCCATGGGCCCCAGGCAAGATTTGGAGCCAGTTTCCCTGGAGCCAGGAAACTCCCTTGTGACATCATACCTATGACAGGCACAGCAAAATGGCGCTCCCCCTGCCGAAGAACATATTATAGGCTGTGTGTTTTAAATGTTCAATTCTAGTTATAGAGGACAAGTATAATGTATTTATCCATATGAGACTTATTAGCCTGGTATCCTTTCAAAACATCTCTGGTGCATGTCTCTGGTGCATGTCTTAACTCTTGAGAGTGTAAAAATGAAACCAAATGGACCCGCCAGGGTCCATTTGGTTTCAATTTTACACTCTCGAAGAGTTACATCTGGTTAACCAAAAAAAACAATGGACCCTTGCGGGTCCATTTGGTTTCATGTTTACACGCTCAAGAGTTAAAATATTCATCATCTGAATTAGCCCAAGTCTACACAACTAGAAAATGTAGAAGATTAATGTTCATTTTGATCTCTATGTTTGCCTGTTTTGTTTGCTCCAAAATGCAGCCTGGTGTTGTGGACAAAACAAAAAGAAACCTTTGGTGTTGGGGTCTCTGGGGGTAAAAATGTCACCAAATAGTGGTCCGTGGAGTAAAAATAGTGCAGGCCCTTGGGTCAAAAAGGTTGAAAAACCACTGAAATCTCTGATAAATCTCCCTCTCCCTGTGTTGTTCCAGTGCATCACCAGTACTCCAGGCCCTTCAGTCTGGTCACTCAGTACGTCTCAGGGTGGGAGTTGGTCAGCTCAGGGTTCTGGGCCACGGTGGACCCCATCCTGCTGCAGTGCCACTGTCTGACCACATGGGGCTTCATGGTGTTCAACGTCTACGTGTCCACAGGTACCAAAACTAACAATTAGGCGATCCGATACCGATATCACAATTTCTGTGTTAGCCGATACGATACGAGATTCCGATACCAGGAAATAATATACAGTATATAATAATTTATGAAATACACCAAATAGCAGAATAATATAGCAGACTCCTCACTCAAATGTGCACGTGGGCAACTCCGAAGCAAATTCCACAACATTTACCTACCTGCCATAGTGTCAACCCCTTTACCCCTATGTAGGATCACTGGTTATAATGGTATATTTACCAATACTAAATGGTCTGATGATGACAAATGAGGGAAAATACTGATACTTTTTTTGTACCAATACAGTATTGCCCATACCAATATGAACCGATATGACAAAAAAGGACAGATCCGATACTTATTCCGATACCAATACAGTATCAGGACATCCCTACTAACAATACATGTGGATACAATACACTTTGTATTGTGTCCACAACTTTCCATGCCTGGAATCCAGCCGATCCGCTGTTACACTCAAATTCATATTCAAGTTCAAATTCACAGAGAACCGAATAATGCGCACCGATCGCTTTATTTGTGCCCGCACCGCTCACGCAAGTAAATAGCTGATCTACAAGCTCACAGTGACACATTGGGAGCCTGTGCATCTGTAATTTAAAAAAAAAATCATTAAAATATTTGAACAAAGAAGGCACAAAATATTTTCACATGGATCAGTGTGGACAATTCAGTGTCCGTTCATGTCCAAAAGAACACCGATACCTAAATAACTGTCCGTCCTTTCCAGAGGACCACTGCGGCTACGACTTCCCGTGGTCCACCCATCGGCTGGTCCCCCTGGGCCTGTGGGCCGGGGCTCCCAAACACGACGCCCACCACCAGAGGCCCCACACCAACTACGCCCCCTTCTTCTGCCACTGGGACCGGCTGGCGGGGACCCATGGCCCACCCATCGCCGGCGACGACGGCCCACCCACCGGCAGCACCACCACCACCGCTGCCGGGCAAAGGGCAGGTGGAAAAGATGAGAATTAAAGGGGAACTCCACCCATTTTCAACATTTTAATATGTCATTAATATACCTTGGAGATGTTGTGTGGACAAGTTTTTAAGCCGAACGATAAACATGTACAGCCTAGGTCCACGCAGAACGGCAAACCGTGAGGTAGGCCCACCCATAACAGCAGGTTTTTAGGCCTACTGATAAACACCCATAACTGCAAAATGTGCAGTAGGCAGTGGCATTTCTAAGTAATTTGGAGCCCCAGGCAAGTTTCCCCTGGAGGCTCCCTTACTGTGTTGAGACTATATGGCTTGATGTCTCACAGACAATTTCACAAACATTAGATCAAAACAAAGAGCGCGAGATGGAGCCAAACAACCTACCCAAAATAATAATACTAGGTTACAATTCTTCAACTACCCCCATGATAAAATGCACTTAAGCCATTGCCTTAAGCTTTTAGTTGCCACTGGTTTATTTTGTACTCTTTTTTTTTGTGTCATAATTAAACTGTATTATTAGCACATTTAGTAAACAAACTATTCTGCAAAGTCCTATATGCACCCACAGTTTTCCCCTCCATAACAGCAGGTTTTAAGACCTTTGATTGATTACAAAAACATGCAGTGGGTCCACTCATAACCGTGGGTTTTTAGGCACACAGATGAACATGTGCCGTACATGGTCCACCCATAACAGCAGGTTCGGTTTGTGGTATTAATAAGAGACAGTGAGTGGTGACAGTGTCTGTGTGTTGTCGTACGTGACATGAGGTTTACCCAGAGAGTCAACGCATGTCTGTCAACCACAACGCCCACAGAGGTCACGCAGAGGTCACAGAGGTTAAAGCATAACAGTAGGTTCAGAGGAAGTGTGTCAAGGTGCGTTCAGGATGTGGACAGGTGGCGAGCAGTGATGGACAGTAACAAATTACATACATTAGGCCTACTGCAATATTACCGTATTGTGTATTGTCCTGAATATAAGACGACCCTGGTCATAAGTGACCCAGAGGCGGATCTAGGCATGGGCATGGGGGGGCAATGCCCCCCTAAATGCCCAGTCTGCCCCACCAAACATGATGGCATGCAAAACAACCCAAGATATTTCAAATTAAAGTGCTTATATTTAAAATGATTTGAAACACACTACTACTGCTACTAACTAACTACAGCTGTGTCACCACTAAACCAACAGCATTTCATCATTGAAAACAGAAAACTCTCTGAGTCAGACCTTTAGCTTTATGCATGCTGTGTGTCTGTTGCAACAACTGATGTTATTATTGATGCTTTACTTGCCTAATAAAAGTCCTAACTGAAAATGGTATGGGTGCGGGTTCATCGGCGATGAAGCCACCCCCATTATCATTTTCTCTTGCCCCTCCAACATGTTTTCTTGCCCCCCCCCCCCCCCCAAATGGGACATGTTACATCCGCCCTGAAGTGACCCCCATTTTTCAAGGCTCATTTGTATAAAAAGAAGATTGAATGTCAAATAATGTAGTCCCCAAATATAAGACAACTCCATTTTTTAGGATATTTCCATTGGGAAAAAACACTGTCTTATATTCAGGCCAGTAGGGTAACACTTTTCCCAGCAAAAGTATTGTAAGGATATTACTCGGCCAAAATGGGTAGTATGTAATATGTTACTCAGACAAAACTCACCACATTATTTACAAATGAGCTTGTTGCATGACGGATTTAGAAGCACAGAGATGTGCAGTAGTTTAGAGATCTACTGCAGCATTCTGCACACATGACCTACACTACAAGTCGTCTCTAACAGATGTGTTGTGCATCTCCGTTCTTTTGCGGGAACTGGGGAAAGTGATATGTAACATTGAATTGCATGATTATTATTTTTTATTATTATTATTTTGTTGTACTTTTTGTGATTTTTCTGTGTTTCTTTTACCCCGTGGGCCATGAGCCTGTAATAAAGTTTACATATATTGTTCTTTACAAATTACAATGTAGGTAGTTATCAAATGTGCTCTTGAATTTACAATTCACTTTACAATTTAAAGGTAATAGTGGCTACTTTTCAGGGGGAAAAAATGGTGAGTTAGATTCTGTTCTCAAACAAATCTGTTTACCAACACAGTGTTTGTACACACTAAAGTTACCTTTAAACAGTAAAATATGGTAATACGTTTGGCAGACACTCTAGTCTAACATCATAGCCTATGTGTCACAGCAGGACTTCCTACATAGGTAACTGCTATTTAAGTCTATAACTATGCTATGTAAAAAAAAAAAACTAGGTTGGCGTGTTTTCAGACTGCAGAGGAGTGAATCTTCAGCTGTGACTGCAATGGCAAGTCAATCATTCCGTATAGTTTTGGGGCCAGGAGCATTGCTTCTACCGAATGTACATGTTTCACACACAGGAGGAGGTCCATGGATAGTCATCGTACATCAGTGTTTTTTCAACCAGCGGCCCGGTGACCACCAGTGCTCCTTGAAAGGGTTCTAGGTGGTCCCCAGCTAAGTTGGTTAACCAGATGAAAACTTGGTTAACCAGATGTACTGTAACCCCACGAGAGTCCTCATATTTGCACTCTCAAGAGTTAAAATATTCATCATGTGAATTAGCCCAAGTCTACACAACTAGAGAATGTAGAAGATTAATGGTCATTTCGATCTGTACTGTATATGTTTGACTGTTTTGGTTCCCAAATCCAGCCTGGTATTATGGACAAAGTCAAAAGTAATCTTTAGTTTTGGGATCTGTGGGGCTAAAATGTAGTCAAATGGTGGTCCGTGGCTGAAATCCTGAAGTGGGCCCTGGGATCAGAAAGGTTGAAAACCACTGTTGTAGGACTACATTATCCATTCATTGTCAATACTGAAAATGTCATGTTTGTTTACGATGAAAATCTGCACTAATAGATTAATATAAATCATACATCATACACTGTGTCCTGTATATATGTAATTAAGATTAGCTTTTTTTTTTTTTTTTTTTTTAGCTGTAATCAAGATTTAGATATTGATGCCATGCTCATGTCAGAAGAAGGTACCCTGTTTTGAATAGACTTCTTTTGTTTCTTAAACATAATCACTTCAGACTGAGCAGAACATTCTCTGTAGACACTTCAAGTAACTGACCAGCAGAGGGCATCAATGACACACTTTAGATTATTTAGAATAGAGCTGAACTAGGTTTTGTAATCATCACAATCTACACAGGAATTAAATGTATTCCTTCAATTCATGGAGGCCAATAAATGATTTGAAGAAAAAATATAGAAAATGAGTGATTATTTAAAGTATATTTAAGCAATAAGTCTCAGAAGTTCAATGACCCTTTTTTTTTTCTTTCTTTCCTTTTCTAAGACCATTCCCAATGTGCAGCTTTGTGGTATATAATACACAAAACCCTATTAATCTGAACTTTTTGGGGGCCCTGCTCTGGGCCCTCCTAACCCCCCCCCCCCCCCCCCCCCCCATCAACGCTTGTGTGTATAGACCCGTGCAGTGACGTCACCGCCCCTGTTCCAGAAGTGGATTCCCCTTCATTTTTCTCATAGACTTTTTTGAAAAGGATTCATATAAAGACGATTACGCTGCATGCGGACAAAGCCAACTCGAGTCGTGACAATTGAGAAATCATGACGACACACACACAATCTTTTGGGACAGTCAAATAATTTCCCAATGAAAAAGGAACCAAAAAGTGTTGCATATCCTGCCGTTTTCTACTTCTTGGTAATTAAATATTATATGATAATATTGTGTTTGTTGTCATGATTTGGCATGGCCCGAGTGGGTTTTGTCTGCGGCGCAATCGTGTTTTTATTAACCATTTTCGAAAAGTCTATGAGGGAAATGAATGGGGAATCCACTTCTGGAACAGGGGCGGTGACGTCACTGCGCAGGTCTATAGGACATATATATTTAGAGTACAGAGGACTGGTAGAACAGGTCTGGTGTGTTTACGGCACAAAGACAACATTTCCACACTAAGGCAAGCCTGTGCTTGAAACATGAGGGGGGGGGGGGGCTGTGAAGGTCACCACCAGGATCACAACTACTCACTTTAAAGCTGAAGCTTCTACTTCAGGGATTTTCAGCAGGTGGTCCGGGGACCACCAGTGGTCCTTGAGAGGGTTCCAGGTGGTCCCCAGCTAAGTTTTTTTTTTTTAACCAAATGTAACTCTTGAGAACGTAAAAATGAAACCAAATGGACCCTGGCGGGTCCATTTGGTTTCATTTTTACGCTCTCAAGAGTTAAAATATCCATCATGCGAATTCGTCCAAATCTACACAACTAGAAGATTAATGGTCATGGACGCCGGAATCAAAATAAATCTTTAGTTTTGGGGTCTGTGGGTCTAAAAAAATATCCTCAATTTGTTGGTCCGTGGCTCAAATGCTGAATAAATGGTGGGCCCTGGTATGAAAAAGGTTGAAAGACCCTGTTCTACTTTGATGCTGCAGCGGGTCTCCGGTTTTACCAGTGGGCCCCCAGAACAAAATGTGCATGATGCCTTGTATGTCACCTGGCAATAATAAGGCATTGACATACTCATAAAACAATAAGCATGCAGGTATAGAGAAAACGACACCAGAGACAGCATTTAGCACGATTATGACGATGACGATTAGCACTATGGGATGGAATTTGTTTGTTTTTTAACTGCCAAACATGAAAAATAAATAAATGAATTAAACGTAATTAAGCTTAGTCTCAACTTGGTGCACAAAAACTAGTCTGCCAGGAAGATGGCAGTGGCATTTATTCACTTCTTTACAAGAGAAATAAACAGGCAGGCAGACAGGCAGACAGGCAGAGAGGCAGACAGACAGGCAGGCAGACAGGCAGAGAGACAGGCAGACAGGCAGACAGACAGGCAGAGAGGCAGACAGACAGGCAAGCAGAGAGGCAGATAGACAGGCAGGGAGACAGACAGGCAGAGAGGCAGACAGACAGGAAGACAGACAGGCAGGTAGGCAGTGGAGACAATGGGGTCATTGACAGCAGTGTTTTGACAACACAATCACAGATCAACATTGTAACCCTTGATTCTGCTAAGGCTAAAAGCACTGGAGTCAGCTAGAGTCAGACAGGTAGAGACAGACAGCTAGTCAGACAGGTAGAGACAGACAGGTAGAGACAGACAGCTAGTCAGACAGGTAGAGACAGACAGGTAGAGACAGACAGCTAGTCAGACAGGTAGAGACAGACAGGTAGAGACAGACAGCTAGTCAGACAGGTAGAGACAGACAGCTAGTCAGACAGGTAGAGACAGACAGGTAGAGACAGACAGCTAGTCAGACAGGTAGAGACAGACAGCTAGTCAGACAGGTAGAGACAGACAGCTAGTCAGACAGGTAGAGACAGACAGCTAGTCAGACAGCTAGAGACAGACAGCTAGTCAGACAGGTAGAGACAGACAGCTAGAGACAGACAGCTAGTCAGACAGCTAGACAGACAGCTAGAGACAGACAGCTAGTCAGACAGGTAGAGACAGACAGCTATAGACAGACAGCTAGTCAGACAGCTAGAGACAGACAGCTAGTCAGACAGCTAGAGACAGACAGCTAGTCAGACAGGTAGAGACAGACAGCTAGAGACAGACAGCTAGAGACAGACAGCTAGTCAGACAGGTAGAGACAGACAGCTAGTCAGACAGCTAGAGACAGACAGCTAGTCAGACAGGTAGAGACAGACAGCTAGAGACAGACAGCTAGTCAGACAGCTAGAGACAGACAGCTAGAGACAGACAGCTAGTCAGACAGGTAGAGACAGACAGCTAGAGACAGACAGCTAGTCAGACAGACAGGTAGAGACAGACAGCTAGTCAGACAGCTAGAGACAGACAGCTAGTCAGACAGCTAGAGACAGACAGCTAGTCAGACAGCTAGAGACAGACAGCTATAGTGTCAGACAGGTAGAGACAGACAGCTAGTCAGACAGGTAGAGACAGACAGCTATAGTGTCAGACAGGTAGAGACAGACAGCTATAGTGTCAGACAGGTAGAGACAGACAGCTAGTCAGACAGCTAGTCAGACAGCTAGTCAGACAGGTAGAGACAGACAGCTATAGTGTCAGACAGGTAGAGACAGACAGCTAGAGACAGACAGCTAGTCAGACAGCTAGAGACAGACAGCTATAGAGTCAGACAGGTAGAGACAGACAGCTAGAGAGTCAGACAGGTAGAGACAGACAGCTATAGAGTCAGACAGGTAGAGACAGACAGCTAGTCAGACAGGTAGAGACAGACAGCTAGTCAGACAGGTAGAGACAGACAGCTAGTCAGACAGGTAGAGACAGACAGCTATAGAGTCAGACAGGTAGAGACAGACAGCTAGAGAGTCAGACAGGTAGAGACAGACAGCTATAGAGTCAGACAGGTAGAGACAGACAGCTAGAGAGTCAGACAGGTAGAGACAGACAGCTATAGAGTAGAGTCAGACAGGTAGAGACAGACAGTTATAGAGCCAGACAGGTAGAGACAGACAGTTATAGAGTCAGACAGGTAGAGACAGACAGTTATAGAGTCAGACAGGTAGAGACAGACAGTTATAGAGTCAGACAGGTAGAGACAGACAGCTATAGACAGGGGTGAAAGTGAGGCGGGTCCCACCAGGTCTGAGACCCGGCAAAAGATTTCACGCCGGGTCCCGCCGGGTCTCATAAAATATTACGTTAAATAACCTGTCACCGCACGGAGAGAAGTCTCCTCTTGTCGGTTAGCAGCACAGCCAGAGCCACAGAGACAGAGTATAGACAGAGTTACGCAAACTCCGTCTATAGCCTACACCCTACAGTATAGATAGAGTTATGCAAACTCTGTTCACTTCATGGGGTCATGGAGGCTCTTCTACATAGACTTCTATTTAGAATAGCAACAGCAAATAGGGACAAGTCCTGAAGCTGACATAGAAAGAAATGCTGTGGACTCGGGCAACAGCCCGGCTACTGGTGTTATTCTTTCTCAACCAATTTTAGATCGTTTTCAGTTCACACAAATCACAACATAAACAATGTATTTCCAACTCCACGTTGTCCCTATTCAGGCTGCATGAACAGCGCTCAAGCGCTCAGTTTCTTACCCCGCAATGTCGCAAAAGACACTGATTACCTTGCAAATCCCGACGACGCGGCCAAAGGGATAATGGTGTCTATTTACTGCTCATTGCTGAGATCCTGTTTAAAGCCCGCCTACTAGTTTTGCCATTTGCACAGAATAGGACAGGAAACGGATCTGCAGCATGGACCCTCCTCCCTCCATGCAGTTGAGCGAGATCCTGTCATGGCGTCCGCCGCTCTTTGTTTACAACACACGTAGGGAAAAGAAAACTTTGCCTTTTTACCAAGGACTGCGTTCGGTTTGATAAATAATGACAGCGGAGCCGTTTTCTAAAGCCCGATACGGGCGGATGCATGGATTATAAGGCAGCACGTCGAGCTGTGGTGAGTAGCCTCAAATGAGCTGTTTGTTGTCCCTCTTGGGCTATGAAGTGAACGGTGTCTGCATTGCTCTGTCTATACTCCAGGCTTACATAGCTACTCTACCCAGGCTGCGCTGGGTAGAATCATGCCATCTAGTAGAGTTGCGACATTGGGGGGTCAGAAACCAAACGTGCTGGATAGTATTTTCTGTTGCGCGACCACTGCAGACAGCATTGCCATCGAACCTGAGAGATCGCACAACGGGGCTATAGTTTTTATAGTTTATAGTCTCCAATTAGTGTGTTTTTTGAGCATGTGAGTGTGTGCTTAATATGCAACTTTGGTGGGGAACTATGAAAAATATTGCCCCCCCTGAAAACATGAATGCCCCACCACTGATAATTTCCTGGCTACGGCAGTGGTTAGTAGCCTAGTGCTTTCACTGTTTCACTGGGGGGGACGCCTCTTAAAGGGGAATTCCACCCATTTTATTTTTCTGAGAGTGTACAAATATTATATATATTATATTATTCTCCCTTTTCTAACTGTGTGTGGTTGAAATAATGCTGTTTTGCAGTAGTTTGTAACAAAATAAAATCTTAAATGAAACCTATTTCTTGTGTAGCGTAATGTACAAATACAAAACTGTTTAATCATGCTGAAATGGAGTATAGGTAACCTAATGCAGGTGTAAGGCAGACCTGCTGTGTTTTATATTATGTTCCAGGTTAGGTTAGGTTAGGTTACTGTGCCACAAAAAGGCATTTTCCTATGCATTTTAGGGACACTGTGGAGTTTGAACCTCCAAAAATTTTTTCGGCCGCGCCGCGAACACGATGCTGTTTCCTATAGACCCGGCAAAAACTTCACACCACTTTCACCCCTGGCTATAGAGTCAGACAGGTAGAGACAGACAGAGTCAATGGGACTCTTAGGGAATAGTTTATATAAATAGGTGTCAGTGATGGTCAAAGCAAATGGAATGTCTTATTGTGGTCAAAGTTCACAAGCTAAACCTTAAGACATCCTTCATTCAGTGACATGTTTGTTTTTCCCAGGTCTCTCTCTCTCTCACACACACACACACACACACACACACACACACACACACACACACACACACACACACACACACACACACACACACACACACACACACACACACACACACACACACACACACACACTATACTGAAACTGTGATGTGTGTCAATGACATGCAGATGAAACAACAATGTCATTCATTAGCAGTGTCTGAGTCACTGTGTGAGTGTGTGGAATGCATGGCAGTCTGTAGATCTGTGATCTTGACACCGATTGGGTTTTTGGAAAACGTGACGACATCATGATCACCAACAAAAGCCAATATCAATATCAGTCCCGCATTGGTGGGAAGTTCTGCTCTGGTTTCGCTGAAATGTGAACTAGTTCTGGTCGTTTAATTCAGGGGTTTTCAACAGGTGGTCCAGTCCCTGAGAGGGTTCCAGGTGGTCCCCAGGCTAAATGATGGAAAGTTGGGTGACCAGATGTAACTCTTGAGAGTGTGAAAATGAAACCAAATGGACCCTTGCGGGTCCATTTGGTTTCATTTTCACACTCCATTTGTCCGTGGCTCAAATGCTGAAGAAATGGTGGTCCCTGGCATCAAAAAGTTGAAAACCCCCATGGTTTAATGTGTGCGGGTTAGTCACTGCATGGGGTCTCGCAGTCAGTGGCGTTTCTTAGCAATTTGGAGCCCTATAGGCAAGATTTTCCCTGGAGCCCCCCTTACCAAATGGACCCTTACGGGTCCATTTGGTAAGGGGGGGCTCCAGGGAAAATCTCCTGTAAAAATGGCGCCCCCCCAAGGGATAAAATTATGAACTATTTTTAAACTAAATACCATGATATGCGTTTTAAATATTCAATTCTAGTTATAGAGGATGAGTATAATGTATTTATCCATCCAATATTAGGCGTATTAGCCTGGTTTTTAATGCATGTCTGGTGGTCGCCCCCCACCCTCCCCTCATGGCGCCCTAGGCAACTACCTAGTCTGCCCAATGGCAAAAACACCCCTGCACGCAGTAAACATAAATGAACCCAACACACACACACACACACACACACACACACACACACACACACACACACACACACACACACACACCACACACACACACACACACACACACACACACACACACACACACACACACACACACACACACACACACAAGTAATTGTAAGTATGGAGCAACACACAGTCAGGAAGATGGCATTCATTCACTACTTTACGAGAGAAATGAGCAGACAGACACACAGACAGTCAGACAGACAGGCAGGCAGGCAAGAACAATGGAGTCATTGACAGCAGTGTTTAGACAACAAAATCACATATTCAACATTCTGCTACTCCTAATAAAATCACTGCCTCCTGCCACTCCTGTTTTCAACTTTCAGAAATAGTGACTTTTCTGAAAGAAAGAAATGAAAAAAGTAGCCCCTCAACACTCGTCCTATCCACTACTACTCGGTTTGAGTATAGACATATAAAGAATAGAGATGGCACAGAGTTTCGCCTCTTATCCATTGCCATCTCTATTATTCATACGTCTATGCTCAAACCGAGTGGTAGTGGCAAGTGTTGGGGGTTGCTTTTTTACTTTAAATTAATTCATGGTAGCTAGGTACATTTTTTGAATTCTTGTATTCAATAAATAATAAAAAAGTAATCAATTACAACATGTAGGAGCTGGAAAATAAAGCATGTTCATGGTGTACTTGTGAACAAAACTGGGTCTCAGCATGCATTTGGAAAAGTACGCTATGATGTTGAAACAGACAATCTGTCCCTCCTTCTTTGTAGTGTGTGCACGTGTGTGCGCACGTATACACACGCACACCTGAAATTCCAGGCATTCCTAACAGCCCTGTCTGTCTCTCTCTCTCTCTCTCTCTCTCACACTCACTCACACACACACAGGTTACGTCAGTGAATAGAAACTCCAGATTATAATCTCCTCCAGTCTGACTTGGTATAGTGTTTCAAACACTACCAGCACACTGTCATCAAAAACACATGATGGGATGGGATCGTGGAGCACGTTTTTTGTAGTTTTGAAGTACCGGTAATTAAACATCGATTTTTACGGAGTTTTGATCGAAAATACACAAAATTGAAAAGCTTCACTTTTTGGGAGGGCATGCATGTGATGACCAGATGACCACCGTGAAGTATGAAAAACACTTTTGCAATATTTTTCAATTCACTGGTCCGTCAAAGATTGACGAGCCCTTTGACTTTCATTGAAAAATAGCAGGCGTTCGCGGCTCATAGCGCGCCACTCTGTGGTGCGCTATGAGCCGCGAACGCCTGCTATTTTTGGGAAGAAAGTGAGAATGCAGCACAGTTAAAACAAACTGTAGATTTAGTCGAAACAAAACGAACTATGGAGGAAGACCTGTTGCTTTTACCTTTTATTTAGAAAACATTCAACAAGCCGACATGCAATATAACTTACGGGTCTTAGTTACAGTCAATACAAATTTAAAAAGAACGTTAGTCGACTTGTACAGGCAAACAGTATATATATATATACACGGAGTTAAGTTGAGATTGTAAAATTTTTTATAATGCTGTACAGCTTAACAAGATATATAACTATGTATTTGTGTATTTGTGAATGCTGATCATGGTTATGGCATTTAGTATTTAATTAGTATCACTGGAAACAAATCCCTGAATGGCCATATTTAAACTTTAATGTCATACAGAAGTGGTGAAAACTTAAAAAACAAAACAGCCGACCTACAAGCTCTCAACGCGCTGCCATGTGGGGCGTTGTCAGATTGTAGATCTGCTGATTTCTCCATTTAAAAAATAAAAATGGAACTGTATATAATAATAAATAATAATAATTTAAAAAAAAACATTCTGACATTTAGGTCTAGATTTTCGTCACCAGCTAAACCCCTTATCCCTTAACTTCTTTGCCTTTTTAAACTAAAAAAAAAAAAAAAAAAAAAAAAAAACATTTTTCAATAGTTCAAATGGCCAGTCTACATGCTCACAACATGTCAGTAGATTGGCACATTGAACTATTCCCAAAGGTTTTTAAAAATAGTAATAAAAAAAGGGCGATAAGGGGTTTAGGATAAGGGGTTTAGCATGTAACGAAAATGAAGCTCTAAGTCCCAAAAAGGCTGCTTGGTTTGACCTTTCGGACGTTTACTTTTTAAGGCAGATTAATAGTTTACTGTTCTCCACGCGGCGTAGGTTGAATACGGACATTAATTCATGACATTCAGTATTGGTAGCCGATGGCCGTTTTGTCCCATTTAATTTGGGACAAAATAGCCACTTTAATTGTTGTTGTGTTTTTTTTTGCACCCGCACCCATTCTATCCCATGCGCTGGAATAGCATCATCTCAGATTTTACCCCTCAATGTCCGCTTTTCCAGCAGACCAGCCGTTTTCGCTGGGAGAAAGCAGTTCATCCGGGAGCAAACCAAATGAACCCTAACGGGTTCATTTGGTTGCATTTGTAGGCTCTCAGTAAAAAAGAAGCATCTAAAGAAAGCCATTAACATGGTGAAAATACCCACCCATTTTCAACATAGAATGTTGAAAATGGGTGGAATTCCCCTTGAACACCGTGACATAGAAATTCCTCCCCTTACGCAATCCTCGCATGCAGCGCGTTTTTTGGGCTCATTTTTGCGAGGGTGTTGATGCGAATATACTAGATCACGATTTGTTTTATATTCCAAAATGTTGTCACTGACCTAAACATTGTATTTACATATAATACACTTTACAGCACACACGCATACACACACTCATGTCTCATTCATCATCACACAACCAGAAGAGAGGACTGAATAATTAGAATACACATCCTGTCAGCAGACAGACAGACTATAGACCTGCGCAGTGACGTCACCAGCCCTGTTCCACTAGTGGATTCCTCATTCGTTTTCCTCATAGACTTTTCGAAAATGCTTAATAAAAACACGATTGCGCCGCGGCCAAAGCTAACTCGGGTTGTGACAAATCATGACAACAAACACAATATTGTCATATAATATATAATTAGGAAGAAGTAGAAAACGGCATGATACAAGACTTTTTGTTTCGTTTTGTTCATCTCAGAAATTATTTGATCGTCCCAAAAGTTTGTGTGTGCCATCATGATTCGCCACGACCTGAGTTGGCTTTGTCCGCTGCGTAATCGTCTTCGTATGAATTATTTTCAAAAGGTCTATGAGAAAAATGAATGGGGAATCCGTTTCTGGAACGGGGGCGGTGACGTCACTCCGCAGGTCTATTACAGACATCATGGCTTCATAGTTCCTTTCGTAGTTCAGTCTAGAGGGCCTGAATAAATTACACTAGTGTACAATTACAGACCTGACTTGCCCTCTGTAACTAAAACAATAAATAAAAATAAATAAAATAAATTTAAAGGGGAACTCCACTCCAAAAGTTCCCCCAATTCTGTATTTCCTAAAAATGTCTGAAAAACATGGTGAAATACATCTGACGTCATCATCATGGTGTATTTCACCATGTTAATGATTTTTCTTTCAGACCCCCTTTTTTCCTGAGAGGGTACAAATGGAACCAAATGGACCCTAGCGGGTCCATTTAGTTCATATTTGTACCCTCTCAGGAAAATTTTGAAAATGGGTGGAATCCCCCTTTAATGGTTTTATTTATTTAATACACAGCATGTCTTTCACTCGATATCTAAAGAAATGACGATATCGAAGGTGATTTTAATCTTTTCGTTTTAGTTACAGAAGGCAAGGGTGGTGGTTTGAGGCATATTTGTCTTAAAAAGCATGGAGGTATCCTTTTAAAAAAGGGTCCACTTGGTTCTGAACTATCGATAACCTAAGCCGGGGACCCCCCTCAGGGGCCCACTATGAGAAGCTCTGGTATCAATAGGTCATTCACACACCCGACCAGCTAAACCAAACTAAAAACGTAATGTATTTAGAATAATATACAGTATATATACACATAAATATAAAATTACATCCAACAACCAGTGTACGCAAAATCTCTTAAGAGTTCAATTCAAAGTTGGAATTAAAAAGAGGATTTCACAGTCGGTGTTCAACTCATTAAAAGGTCCCAGAGATGGAAAAATAAACTAAAAGACCTTATTGGCCTGAATAGAAGACTTTTGTTTCCAGCTCCAATAGAAAAATGACAATTCAATAGAAAATTCAATAGAAAATTGACATTCAATGGAGACTTGGGGGGGGGGGGGGGGTCTTATAGCCAGAGTCGTCTTATATTCGGGACAATACGGCATGCGGTATGTTATCTAGTGTCCTGTGCATATGGGACAGGACATAGCCTGGCACGTCAGACTGCACTTTTCACTCAAAAAAGGGTCACCTTGCAACTCATCTGGTACCAAACAGACAGAAGGAGTTATCACTAAAACGGTCTTGTCCCTTTGGAACGATTAGGGCTTTATAGATCTGTCTAAAAATGGGGCAAAAAGTGCGTGATGGGGAAAACACATTAATCGGCAAACACAGCCAATTTCGGCCGATTTTAGTTGGTTTTAGTCTAATTTGCATCAGCCAGCCGATTAATGAATCGGCCCAATTAAATGGGGTCTGTCTTTACAGATAAACAAGCCCACAGTAACATCTTGAACAGGTCTACAAGCTCACAAGCTAAAATGTTGTCCCTGGAACTACATTTTTTCCCCCTGGAACCACAATTTCTTTTGACCCTAGAGCTAAAGTTTTTTTCCTTAGAACTATTTTTTTCCCCTTAAAACTAAAGTGTTTTCCTTAAAACTAAAGTTTTGATCCTAGAACTAAAGTTATGTCCCAGGAACTAAAGTTTTGATGCTGAAACTAAAGCTTTGACGCTGGAACTAAAGCTTTGATGCCTGAAATAGCATATTTGTACCTGTAAAATATCTTTGATATACACATTTCAAAAATAGCAGGCCTACAAGCTCGTAGCGCGCCACTCTGTGGCGCGCTACGAGCTTGTAGGCCTGCTATTTTTCCAACAGCTAAAAACACCTAAAAGTCTCTCCCTTCGAGGGTTGAGAACGGCTTATATAACTCAGCAGTTGCTGGTCTCCGTGTTTCCCGAGCTGGAGACGTAGCTGCGGCTCTTCTTGCTGTACTTCATGGACTCGAAGGAGACGCGCATGCGCTCGGCCGTGCGCGCGCTGCGGCAGCGCAGCACGTTGCGCGCGTGCTCCCGGAAGCCGTCCGACACGAAGTAGTAGACCAGCGGGTCCAGGCAGCAGTTGAGGCTGGCCAGGCACAGCGTCAGCACGTAGAAGCCGTAGCCGTTGTTGGCGCGGCCGGCGGCCAGGAGCGCGTAGTGGACCACCAGCATGATGTTACTGGGAAGACAGACGGACAAATGAATATACTGTACTGTTATCCCTCGACAAGCCTATACCCCCAGCCGGAAACCATTGCTGGTGTCCATTAAAATCAGTGTAGTCCGCGCACGTTTATATCCGGATTTGATTTGGTTTCATAGCAGATGCGGCTAAGAGCAGCCAAAACAAAGAAGAAGCAACAATGGGGAACAAAGGGAGGTCATATACTTCGTATCACGACAAACTATGGGGCGACCATGGGCCGTCAAAAAACATAGATTCTAGTTTCTGACACCAAGTTCTACAGTAGTTCCCAACACCAGGTTCTAGTTGCTGCCACCAGATTTTAGTTTCTGATGCTAGATTCTAGTTTGTTACACTAGGTTGAAGTTTCTGACCCTATGTTGTAGTTTTGGCCCTACATTCTAGTTTCTGACACTAGGTTGTAGATTCTGATCCCAGATTCTAGTTTCACACTAGGTTCTAGTTTCTGACACTAGAGTCTAAGGTTTCTTAACTAGATTCTAAAGTTTCTGGCACTAAATTCTAAAGTTTCTGACACTAGAATCTAGTTTCTGACACTCAATCCTAAAGTTTCTGTCACTAGATTCTAGTTTCTGACACTAAATTCTAAAGTTTCTGACACTAGATTCTAGTTTGACACTAAATTCTAAAGTTTCTGTCACTAGATTCTAGTTTCTGACACTAAATTCTAAAGTTTCTGACACTAGGTTCTAGTTTCTGACACTACATTCTAAAGTTTCTGACACTAGATTCTAGTTTCTGACACTAAATTCTAAAGTTTTTGACACTAGATTCTAGTCTCTGATCCCAAATTTTAGTTTCTGACACTAGATTCTAGTTGGACTCTAGATTCTAGTTTCTGACACTAGGTTCTAGTTTGATGCTTCTCATGGCTGGTTTAGGTGATAACATAATGGTGACATAACTTCAGGAGTATCTCCTGAAGCACTTTTTTTGTTTGATTTTGGGTTGCTCACGTGCAAGTTGGCACTGTACCAAGTGCTGATATAGTTAAAGTTATTAAGAATAATGGGGTGGACAATTTGGAGGGTTAGTAGGAAGCAGATCGTTTACTGTTCTATACAAACACAACAACGCTGACCTTGGCAGGAAGCAGAGCAGGAAGGTGATGAGCACCGTCAGGATGAGCAGCAGGGCTTTGCGTCGGTTCTTGGTGGCGGTGGAGTCCACCATGTTGTTCTCCAACCAGCGGAACAGCAGGACGTAGGAGACGATGATCACCAGGCAGGGCAGGAGGAACACCACGGTGGACATCAGCATGAAGTAGTAGTACGGATACCTGGCGGCGGTCATGTAGAAGACGTTTATTAGATGATCACGATGATCTCAAGTCTGAAGAAATGCCTTCCCGAAATTCCCGGAACAATTTAATTTTTCTAAAGTTATTCCCCTCTATAAAGCAGGTGACCCTGCTATTTTTTTCCTAATGACACATTTCTATTCTCTCTTGCTTCTCCAAAGTATTGGAGAGGCTTGGGCATACACCAATACATACACCGATGGCGGCGGAAACCATGCAAGGCACCAACCAGCAAACAACCTTACAGTTACCATCCAGTCCCTCAACCCCTGAGCCACCACCTCCCCTTTAAATTGTAAAAGTAAATTGTAAATTCAACTAATCTGCATCTATATATTGTATTGCAATGTGTTTTTTCTCGGTAACACTTTACTTGAACGTCACCTTTATAATGCATTATAATACATTTATAATGCATTATGAGACTTGTTATAAATGTCCATAAGCATATATATAACTAATTGATAGTAGTTATAATGTGCTGTTCCTTTGACCATCATAATGCATTATGACTAACAGTTATAATATGTTATAAATGTAGTTATGAAGAGTTATATATGGTTATGGGCATTTCTAACAAGTCTTATAATTCACTATAAATGTACTTATAATGCATTATAAATGTACTTATAATGCATTATAAAGGTGACCTTCAAGTAAACCGTTTTTTTTTTCTTTTACTTAGCCCATTTAAACCAGACACTAAATTCCACAACATATTCCCAAAATAGCAGATCTACAAGACGGCGTGGTAAAGGGTTTCGTACTTGACCGAGTCGAAGGGCTTCAGGCGGTCCTCGATGCGGTTGATGTCGTGGCAGGTGGTGATGTTGGGGTCTCGAACCCGCACCGTGTGGTCGTACTGGTACAGCGGGACGGTGGTCAGAGCGACGAACAGCCAGATGGACACGCACACCGCCAGGGCTATCTTGTTGTTACCCTTCTCCCCCGAAAGAGGATGACTGACCACCCAGTACCTGGAAATGACATATAGTATACTATATGATAAGACTCCAGTAGGTGGCAGTAATGTGGACGATGGCCGGAAATGAAGTGCATTTCTGGTCATACAGTAAGAGTACTTCCGGTCTGTCCGTTTCACTGCTGCTATGGAAACAGTGTGGTGTTGTGATCATCATCAAGGACAAAAAAGAGGCATCATGCCTTTTTTCAGGCATCATGCCTGATGAAGACCTGAACAGGTCGAAACGTCGCTGCCGTAACCCTTGTCGCTGAATAAAGTTTGGAGCACTTTAAAGTGAGTTGCGAGCCCCTTCTCTCTTTTTTGTCCATGTTTACTGTGTTTTGCAGTGTCTTTGGGGCTCAGCACCAGTTAGGGATGTGCGTTACTTTTTTAAACTTTTCAGTGATCATCATCAAGGCCTCGATCGGAGCGATTGTGTTTTGTATCATATATAAGTCAAATCAAGCTGTAATGACACACCGATGGTTGGATTATGATCAGCGATGGATATACACACCGCACATGATGCGCAAGCGCAAGTGTGCACCCGACGATTTTGTTCATGTGCGCATTCAGGAAACACTTCCTGATTTGGACACCAGATTTTGGTGTCCAAATGTGTAGTAGACCCTACTTCCGGCAGTCTTCCAGGTGCTTCAAAACACCACTGAGCAAGTTGTACTGAAATGGCAAGGGGGCGGGGCTATTGCTCCAGTCGGGTCTCTATATTTTATTACCCTATGCAGGGGTTGACACTAAGATCTCGGAGGCACTTGCCCATCAGGCATCACTTGCCCCCCAAAAATATATTGTAAATTTTTCAGATGTAACTCTTGAGAACGTAAAAATGAAACCAAATTGGACCCTTGCGGGTCCATTTGGTTTCATTTTTACACTCTCAAGAGTTAAAATTCATCATCTTAATTAGCCCAGGTCTACACAACTAGAGAATGTAGAAGATTAGGTCATTTTGATGTGTGTGTTAATTTTCCTGTTTTGTTTCCCAAATCCAACCTGGAATTGTGGATAGCTAGAAAGCAGGGAAAGACACAGAGGCAGAGTGCAATGACTGCTTTATCTTGTGTTGTGTTATAGTGCACTAAGTTGCACACTTGCCCGATCGGGCAACCAGGTAGCAGTCTTCACTTGCCCCACCATTTTTTTTACTTGCCCCGGGCAAGCGGGCAAGTGTTAGTGTCAGGCCCTGCCTATGCCTCCACTCCCGTTTCAGTGCAGCTTTAAACGACAAGAGAACCGGTGGATGAAGAGGACGTTATATATATTCTCACCAGGGGTTGACACTAAGGTCTCCGAGGCACTTGCCCATCGGGCAAGTGCAAGTCAGGTTCTACTTGCCCTCAGGTCATGGTCACTTGCCCCCCAAAAATATATTGTAAATTTTGCATTTAAGTTTACTTCCTACTTGGGTGCTTTAAACCAGGTTTTCAACACGTGGTCCCTGAGAGGGTTCCAGGTGGTCCCCAGCTAAGTTGGTTAACCAGATGTAACTCTTGAGAACGTAAAAAATGAAACCAAATGGACCCTTGCAGGTCCATTTGGTTTCATTTTTACGCTCTCAAGAGTTAAAATTCATCATCTTGATTAGCCCAGGTCGCAATGGCCACCTTCAAGACAAATTTATCTTGTGTTGTGTTATTGCGCACACTTGCCCGATCGGGCAACCAGGCAGCAGTCTTCACTTGCCCCACCATTTTTTTATACTTGCCCCGGGCAAGCGGGCAAGTGTTAGTGTCAGTCCCTGCCTATGCCTCCACTCCCGTTTCAGTGCAGCTTTAACCCTTAGTGTACTGAACGCGTTTTGGTGTTCTAAGCATTATGTTTTAACTATTGAAAAATAGCAGATCTACAAGCTCATAGCACGCCACCGAGTGGCGCGCTATGAGCTTGTATCTCTGCTATTTTTGAAAAATCGTGAAAACGTGGTGAAATCTTTGAATATTATGTTATTCAGAAACTAGATAGGACTCACCTCTGGACGGACAGGCAGGCGATGAAGAGGACGGAGCAGTACATGTTGCCGTAGAAGAAGCCGACCAGCACTTTGCACAGAGGCTCTCCGTAGGTCCAGTCGTTGCCCCGCAGGTGGTAGGCGATCTTCAGCGGGATCCACACCACGAACAGCAGGTCGGCCAGGGCCAGGTTGGCCATGTAGATGGACGACGGGCTCTTCTTCTGCGTCTGGAACAGAAACACCCACACGGCCATGCCGTTGGCGGGCAGCGACACCGCAAACACCTGGGAAAAAATTACAAACAAACGAACAAAAAAACTCAGCGAAGTGTTGAGGATTTCTTAACACACTTGGGGCCGCCCTTGTTGGCCATTTTGGATCCATTTGGGGATTTCACATAGAAAGGAAGGGAGGAAGTAAACAAGACCAGTGCAGCAGCAGCATATTACTTTATTACCTTCCCAAGCCCCCCCCCCCCCCCCCCCCCCCCCCACACACACACACACACACTCTGGCTAAAGACTGACTATTGGCCAAAAATAAACAGCTCAATAGCTCAATCTGGAATAGCTCAATTGCACGCCTATTTGCTACTCCAGAGAACTGAGGAGGCGCCAACCAGGACACATTACTCAAATGTTCGTATACCGAGTTCTGCTTGCATTGGCCGCCCTGATTTTCTGGAGTAGGAAATGGGTGTACATTTGAGCATTTGAGCCCAGACCTACCTGCCGACAGGCAATTGTTTGACTGTTGGCAGCTGATTTGGCCTGGCTTTCGCCAGGCTACCTCCCACCCGCAAAAGAATAGAGATGCACGACAACAATCTGTTTAAAGACAACTTGTAGTGTACTGTACATCATGTGTGCAGAATACAGGGGTGGATAAGGATCTACAAACTACTGCGCATCGCTGTTGTTATCTGTTGATAGCTTGTACAGTAAATCTGTTCTATTCTCACATCATGCAACAAGCTCAGTTGTAATAAAATAACAAGGCGTGTTTTGGCAGAGAAACATCTTGCATACTACCCATATTGGCAGAGAAATATTCTTACACTACTGTTGCTGGAATGGGCAATGATACTACAGTATTATGTGATTCGTTACTACCCAACACTGGCTATAGTACAGCGTCATTAATGCAGACTCCACTGCATCCTGTGTTCAAATACACACAATTTATAGACCAGGGACACATTTGGACAGCAAGCTAGACGTTTTCTTTAAAAACATTAGCTGTGACAGAATATGCAAAGGTTTCACAGCATTTTGACCTATTTTTCTTTTCTTTAAGGTTTCCCACAGGACTTGAATTTCAACATTTTAGTACATGTTACCAGACACCATTAAAAACACATTGGTGAAGACATTTCTTGGTAACCGTTTAGTTCCCAGACTGGTCAATAATATGCTAAAATTCCCAACCTAAAATGAACCAGTATTTAAAAGGTAATAGAGACAACTTTTTAGCCCCAAATCAAAATAGATTTATAGCTATATATTTTCCCTTTCCCCCCTCTGCATTGCTTCTACTTTGATGCTGCAGCTGTTTCCCTGCAGATAGACACTTGCTTCGTCCTGCAGACGGTCCAGAACTTTGTTGCTGTCAACAAATCATGAAAACCAAAACATTCGTCGGGCTCAGGACAAGGCGGGCGCCAGGTGTGAGGCCGGGGGGGGGGGGTTGTGTGAGGTGAGGCAGCGTTTTAGCCAATCACAGCACAGCAGTCTCCAGCAGTTTCATAATGAGCCAATAGAGTGGAGGTGAGGTGGAGTTAGATTCTGTTTTTAAACAAATCTGTTTACAAACACAGTGTTTGTAAACAGACTAAAGTTGCCTCTTTTACATTTAATGTGCACAGTCCTTGATATTTACATTGGAATCAATGAGCCAAAAGTCTCCTAAGTGGGGGAATGGGGGGCTATAGGCCAGTGGTTTTCAACCAGTGGTCCGGGGAGCACCAGTGGCCCCTGAGAGGGTTCCAGGTGGTCCCAGCTAAGTTGGTTAACCAGGTGTAACTCTTACAAGATTTTAAAGGGGAATTCCACACATTAAGGGTGTACAAATAGAACCAAATGGAAAAAAAGTTCCCAACAATATAGACCATGACAAGTTCAATCAACTAGAACATTCTAAAGCAATTTTGAACCTCACATAAATATAAAGAAAAAACAAACCTGGCGATTCCATATTGATATCATGGCATTGAGAATTACGATATATTGGCATATTGATTTTTTTGCCCACCCCTACTGTAAACGGGAAAGTTTTTTTTTTTTTTTAGGTGAACCAGAGTAAACCGAGTTGCAATAGTCGGCCTTGGCATTCAGGCCTTGGCATTCAGTGAGTTTGAATGGGAGACATTGTTGCAGAACGTGCTGTTAGGGCCCTGATACAACTAGCAATGTTTTGATCAACATCAACAAGCAACGTCAATTATCAACGTTGACTTTTCACGTTTTTATATTTTTTGGTGAACATCTTCCAATCACAGTCCTCCTTGGCATCACCTGATCCTTTCTTCTACTCCCACAGATAAACTTACATACTGAAACCACAGCTCTGCTGCTTCACTGCGGTGGCCAAAAAAAAAAAAAAAAAAAAAAAACAAGGATTTTGTACCTTTTTTTATTCCACTAAATGAACATTTTGAGTTGGGTGACAGTTGGGTGAAAATAATTCAATGCAAACTAAGGCTTCTTTTTTTTCTGAGAGTGTACAAATGGAACCAAATGGACCCGCTAGGGTCCATTTGGTTCACATTTGTACACTCTCAGGAAAAAAATGAAAATGGGTGGAATCCCCCTTTTAATGGGAAGGTGTTGTTGCTGTTGCCGTGTGTCTCATCATCATGTTGCCCGTTGATGTTGACATCGCTAGTTGATGTTGATCAAAATATTGCTAGTATATTATCAGGGCCTTTACAGAACATTTCCTCACCAGAATGTGTAGAAGATGGGCAGACAGATGGTGGTCAGAGGACTCTTTAGGATCCATGCTGCAGAATCGTCCACTGTGACCAGGTCTGAGTCCCGGGGGTCCACGTTACCGATGAAACCTCTGCCTGACCTGCGGTAGACACACACACACACACACACACACACGCACATGTCAATGATATGTTGCTGCTGTTTTGCAAATAAGTAGTTCAACTAACCACGTGCAGCCCAGATTCGGCACAAACAAGGGACTTAATTAGTGTGGTTTCCAAGGGGAACCCCACTATCGTTATTGTGGTGGCTGTAAACTTTTTTTCTGTAAACATTTTTCTAGGGGAACCCCACTACTGTTATTGTGATGGCTGTAAACTTTTTTTTCCCGTAAACATTTTTCTAGGGGAACCCCACTACTGTTATTGTGATGGCTGTAAACTTTTTTCCGTAAACATTTTTCTAGGGGAACCCCACTACTGTTATTGTGATGGCTGTAAACTTTTTTTTCCCGTAAACATTTTTCTAGGGGAACCCCACTACTGTTATTGTGATGGCTGTAAACTTTTTTTCCGTGAACGTTCTAATATTTATTTTGTAAACTTCCAGCCAATGAGAAACCACTGTTCTAAATGACTTAACTAAAGCATGTTAGGTCATTAGGGGGTGACTGTACTGTATGTATGTACTGTGTACTGTGTGTAGGCAGAGAAAGTGTAATATGTTGCTCTACTCCACAGAGGTTCAATGAATGAACCTAGAAAACCTAGACAGGTTGAGAGCTTTAGGACTCAGAGCAGCAGTCGTACAATAAGTGCCAGTGCAGCATCATTTGGAGCGGCGCCCACCCGAGCGGTCGACTCCCACTTCTAGGCCACCGCTTGTAGGTTTACTTTCTACTTGGATGCTTTAAATTTCCTTTCGTGGTTGGAAAACTATGTTTTTGTTTCAGTCAGGGGCGGATCTAGGCATGGAAATGGGGTCAAATGCCCCCCTAAATGCCCTGACTGCCCCACCAAACACAATGGCATGCAAAACAATCCAAAATATTTCAAATTGCTTATATTTAAAATGACTTTAAACACTACTACTGCTACTAACTACAGCTGTGTCACCACTAAACCAACAGCATTTCATCATTGAAAACAGAAAACTCTCTGAGTCAGACCTTTAGCTTTATGCATGCTGTGTGTCTGTTGCAACTTCAACAACAACTGATGTTATTATTGATGCTTATACTTGCCTAGCAAAAGTCCTGTAACTGAAAATGGTATGAGGGCGGCTTCATCAATGAAGCTGCCCCCATACCATTTTCTCTTGCCCCCTTTCAATTGGGACATGTTACATCCGCCATCCCTGGTTTCAGTCACAATCGCCTACCGTAAACATTTAAAAAAAAAAAAAAAAAAAAAAAAATCAGTGGTTCCAAGTGGGTCCGGGGACCCCCAGGGGTCCCCGTTTGAAACCAAATGCACCTGGAAGAGAGATAGACACTAGACAGAGAGATAGAAAGCAGAGAAAGACGCAGAGGCGGAAATATACAGTACCTAGTGTTGTGTTATAGTGAAAGTGAACTAAGTCGGTCGTATCCCCACTCAAAATGCACACTTGCCCGATCGGGGCAACCAGGTAGCAACCTTCACTTGCCCCACCAGTTTTTGTATTTGCCCCAGGCAAGCAGGCAACCGTTATTGTCAAGCCCTGAGTACAGTTTAAAAATGACCCCCCCAAAAGCACAACCCACAACAAGTGACAACCAAAAAAAAATCCCCAAGCCCCAAGTCCCTTATAGCAAGCAGACATGGTAACAGTGAATGCAGCTATGAAAAAGGTGAACATTTAGCAACAGTAACATTATTGTGTTGCGATGCAAGGAGTCAAGGACACACCACTCCTTGCTAAGCAACCAGGCCTACATGTCTACCAGAAACAATTCAACTCAGAGAAGGAACTCAAGGTCAACAAAGAGCTTGATTCCTATACAGGATCTACTCACTGGTCAACAAAGACACCTAACAATAGCCCTATAGTACAAGGTTTCTTCCACTATGCTTGTACCTCTTGGTACCACCTCAAAAGGCCCTGAAAGCTAGGCTACGGACCTCCCAAAACAAACTGGCCAGGCTGTTAGTTGCCCGCACTTCCCGAACCCACCTCACCCCTGCCCACTTAGACTGGGTTGGCATAGGGTCCAGTTCGAAACTGGTCCCTGTAAAATAAAATAAAAAACACAATTCCCCAACCCAAAACCCTTTCCATGTTTCTCTTTTCCCTTTTTTTTTTTACCTCCGCTACATGATTTGCTGCTACTGGCTTTACAGAAGTAATTATTTCGTACATTTGTGTCTTGATGAAATGAACGAGGTGGACCCTATTGTAAACCGGTGTATTCTTAGCTATGAATACAATGATGAAGAGGATGTGCAAGTATATTACATGTACTTTTATTTCCCAAGCTAGTTCAAAATAATGCATGTAGGTTAGCTCAGAGGCCATTACTTGCAAACTACTACAGCTACACTACAGCCACTACTACTCCACTTAAGCCCACACAAAGCCATTGCATTTGCAATGGAAATGTGGTCTTCGGTTCTCTTGCAATCAGAGTAGGCTAGACTGAGATTTGGGTTGGCTACAGGCTTCAGTACAGTCAGCAGTCCTTAGAGTTTTTTTTTTTTTTTTAATTTGAAATCAACAACAGCTTGTGGATTTACAGTACGATTCAAACGCAACTCAATGCCAGACTGTTAACTGTGAAGGGACAAACCAGTTAAGAATACACATGTTTACAATGGCAGCCACAGTGTTCATTTCATCAAATGATTCACTTCCATAAAGTCAGAAGCAACAGGTCATAGAGGATAGCCTGATTTCAGTCTAAATGCTGAAGTGAAACAAAGTGCCTCGTCATGTTTTGATAGAGGCAAAGTTTCGAAATGCAGACGTCCACAGGTGGCCTTTGAGAGTGGTTTTGAAGGAGTCATGGGATTCGCATGCCTTAATAACTGCTGGTAGGGCGTTGGAACTATCGTTATCAATGCAGCCTCACAACTGCCGAAGGCTGTTTGGTCCTCTATGAAGTCTGAATATACTTTCACATCACATCACCGCACCATGTTCAATGTTCGGCCATTATGATATGGCCCCTTTAGAATTGTTTGATAGTAAACACTGCTGCAACAAAATGCTGTATCTGGGACCCCCAGGGGCCACAACATGTAGTCCCTATGGGGGCCGGGTGTGGCCATTGTCATTGTCATACCAGAACTCTGCGAGCAGGGACCCCTTTAGCTGAGGAATACACATGAAGCAGAATATAGATGCCCAGTCCAGAGAGGGCCAGAAGGCTAGGGCAGTGGTTTCCCTAACGCAGGGGTTTTCAACCTTTTCGACACCAGGGACCACCATTTATTCAGCATGATTTGAGCCACGGACCACCATTTGATGACATTTTAGCCCCAAAGACCTACAACTAAAGAATTCTTTTGGTTTTGTTCACAATTCCAGGCTGGATTTTGCAAACAAAACAGTATAGACTTCTTAATTAAATTAGTGCTAATTGAGATGATGCATATTTTAACTCTTGAGAGTGTGAAAATGAAACCAAATGGACCCGCAAGGGTCCATTTGGTTTCATGTTTACATTCTCAAGAGTTACATCTGGTTAACCAACTTTCCATCATTTTTTCTTTACAGCTCTAGCAGTGATTCTTCTTGGATCTATTATCTGCATTCACTCTCATCCATATATACATGTTATATGACTTACAGGTTTCATGCAAAACACATCATATTTCACAAATGGAGGCCTATAAACAGGGCAGTTTTACTCTGCTTACACATTGCTATGTTCACTTGGAATGCAGCCTAGGTGCTTATTATTATAGTCTTCCGCTGCTTGTGTTGTCTTTCATTGTTTATTTTATCAATATTAAACGTTTCAAAAGGTTTTCTGACGTCATTTAAAGCTCATTGAAAAGGATATGCGGCTATAGAGCTATTCATCTTAACATTAACTTTAGGAGGATTTTGTAAAGGCAAACAGTTTTTCCTGGAGTTGTCTTCTTAAATACATAGCCTACAGCACAGCTGGGTGACATCATCTCTCTACTCTAGTCTAAACGACCTTCCCCTGTGAAGAGCTGCCCGAAGAGCTTTAAGGCTTAAAGTAACTTTTAGCTTGTACAAATGCTGAATCTAAGCACATGTCCAGGAAGCTTCATTTGTTAGGATTGTATTCGGAAGGATACTATAATCCGAACGCCGGTAGTTTACAATAGAAAATGCCGATTTGATCCACTTTGAGTTTCCGAATCTCCTCCGAGTCTCTTCTAATAGCACGCAGATGCAACTCTGGTCGCTAGGTGGCGCCGTTTTCACATTTTGCAGCCAACGGAGGAGAATTCAAGATGGCGGCCAGAAGCAGAGACGGAGAAGTGGATCAAAACAGCATTTAATTTAATTTAAACTACGAGCGTTCGGGTTATAATTTCCTTCCGAATACAAACGGGACAAATAAAGCCATAAGACAATTTGCTTAGATTTACCCTGTGTCCAAGATAAGAGTTACTTTGAGGCTCAAATGTGTTGGCCCAGCTCTACATGGGGGAGGCTCGTTTTGACTATCAAAGTGTGACAGAATAGACAAAATAGACGTTTAGAGCACTGGTTTACAAACAGTGGTCAGGGGACCACCAGTTGTCCTTGAGGGGGTTCCAGGTGGTCC
>CM076985.1:6856789-6991789 GCA_039105355.1 Benthosema pterotum
TGTGTGACAGTCACAGGTGTGTGCCACTCAGCCACAGGTGTGTGCCAGGCTCGGCGAAGGTCTTATCACGGTCTTTTTTTATGCTCCAAGCAGCAGCATCACTGGTGGATATCAGGGGCGGATCTAGGCATGGGCATGGGGGGGCAGACTAAATACCCAGTCTGCCCCACCAAACACGATGGCGTGCAGAACAACCCAAGATATTTCAAATTAAAGTGCTTACTGCTTATATTTAAAATGATTTGAGACACTACTACTGTTACTGACTAACTACAGCTGTGTCACACTAAACCAACAGCATTTCATCATTGAAAACAGAAAACTCTCTGAGTCAGACCTTTAGCTTTTTATGGATGCATCACGTCAGTCGCAACAACTGATTTTATTATTGATGCTTAATTGCCTGAAATGAAATGAAATGAAATGATTCCTTGTTTACCCAGGGTGAACGGACTAAGCTTTGAAAACTTGTTTACAGCCGTTGCCCTGCATATTTCATAGAACATTTCATGGTTGGGGTTCAATGCCTTGTTCAAGGGCACTTCAGCGGTGGTAATTTTAACGTGCCGGTCCGGGGATTCGAACTGGGGACCTTCCGGTATCAAGACCGATCCCCTAACCGTTCGGCCACTGCTCCCCCTAATAAAAGTCCTGTAACGAAAATGGTATGGTATACCATTTTCTCCTGCCCCCCAATATTGGGAAATGTTACATCCGCCACATTACATCCATAGTGAAAATGCAGATGCACGTTTGGGCATCAACAACGTTCCAGCATACAGAGTGGAGCAACAATTGGTCCGTTGGGAGATCTGCTCTCGTTTTGGTGAAGCGTAGAGGTCATTGGGGTCACGCTTTTGAAGTAAAGGGAAAAAAAAAACGTTTGTATTGTTGAATTAATTTTAAAATATGAGCACATGGAACTACTTTTAGCGATATGGTCACAAAAAATAGTTTCCTGTCATAGAGGGGTCAAAAAGGAACAAAGGATGTGGGAATATTTTACAAATGTGTCAACAATACCAACTGACCTTTGTTTTTGTTGTTTTTGATTCATTTAACAAAAAAGAAAAAGACAAAAAAAAAGTCATTTCCCCAGTGACCCCCAAATGATGCTTGGTACAGTCCTGTCCTCAGCTTACATGATTGATGATTCACATTAATATGTATAAATCAATGAATATATTCTTTTATTATGCAGCTTTGGAGAAAAACACGGCTCTATCATCATATAGAGAGCTTCAACCGTTTTTAATAATAAAAACATTAAACACAAGTATTTCAGGCACGTGACAATTCAATGTCAGCCCTCTTCAAATAAAACAGTTAAAAATATTTGCATCTTTTATTGTGAAGACAAACATAGCCATTATCAACAGTACAAAATGGCCAAGTATATACAAACATGAGTAAAAACACACATACTGTATGTACAAACAAAGTTGAAAGTAAAATAAACCTGAGTTACAGTAATGCTTGTTGTAAAATAACAATAAAAAAGTAAGACCACTCATTCAGACACTAATAAAATAAAACCACACGTTTTGGTGATGCTGCATAGTGTCTGAATCAGCTTTGTGTTTAAAAGAGTAACTTTGAGAGATGTTTTACGGTCTTTGACAATGTAAGTTACATTACTGCAGGAATTTGGCACAAATCGTTGAATATATTCGGTCACAATGAACTTTTTTTTTTTTTTTAACTCAAATGTTTGAGCGATGGGGTCCCTGGACCGAAATATTTTCGGACGGAGATCGGTGGGGTCATATGCAGATTGTTTTGGGGGCTCCGCGGCATGAAATATTGAGGACCAGAGCACACAGAAAACGGTCAGGATTCAGAAGACATTCATAGGATCATCTCCCAGGTCATAATGGGCTAGACGGCAGAGCGGTCCAAGTCAACCATAAGGTCCAGACAAAAGAACCACTTCACCACCTTTCAACCTGACTTCATGTACCTCATCCTCACTAGTGTTTATGGTGAAAATACCACTATTTTTACTACTCTGTCTCTCCTGGGAGGACTAAGAAAGGGAAAAAACACCAGTGACATCATTGATGGGTAAATCTAAGCTAATATATAGTGCAGGCTTTCTATTCCTGAAAAGTAGCAAAGTGAAAATGGAAGACGTTCTCACGATAACAAAACACCTAATAAATACTGTAATGTGATATGTAAAAGTACTGCCCGCAGCCCTCCTAACCAAACTGCCCGAACAAGTTCATAAACCTAACTTTGGGAATTGTTGATTAGTCACCTTTACAACAAGGTATGGCCAGTAGAGATCGGACATTCCTGGATTGAGTAACTCTGCTAAACGTGTGGGTTGTTGCAACCCTGAAAAACTTTGCCAGGCAGATTCTGAACATATGGGGTCATAAAGTGAAGAAAGTGGCAGGACCCATACTTATGTGCCTGGCACACACCTGTGACTGAGTGGCACACACCTGTGACTGAGTGGCACACACCTGTGAGTGAGTGGCACACACCTGCCAGCAATTGAAAGTGCATGTCAACAGAGCATTTCATTTTGGTGCATTTTGTGAGAGTGCAACCCACACGTTTATCAGCGTTACTCATTTCAGAACTGTCCAATCACTACAAGCCATGCCTTGTTGTAAAGGTGACTAATAAACAATTAAAATGATATAAGATACAATACCAATTAGCTAAGTCCCTCCCCAATCCGGTCTTGTCCAATAGGCACGTTAGAATTTGAAAGCTTGACCAGGAAAGCTTGACCTGCATAGCAACAGTTGCTAAAGTGTCTGGATTGGCATTGGACCGTGAACAAACCCCGCCCCCAAAGGGTGGGGTTTTGTGAAGGGCTCATTGGTGTTATAAGGGTCGAGAAAATGATTCACAAAATTTGGTTTCTGAACTTCTGTGGGCTGGTTTATGAGAGACAGACCGAGTAGAAGACATTTTATCCTTTGAGGGGCATGTTATCATGTACAATACATGACATGAAGATGGGTTGAAAAAGTGGCAAATTGGTCCTTTTTAAATGGTCGATAAATACAAAATGGTGCGCAAAACAGAAAACGAACGAAAAAAGCAACAACTTTGAAACAGAGAGCGGACACTGAGGAAATACATCAAATAGATTTGTGGACAGAGCAGATGTGCTGTAGAAATAAAACAGATAGATTTGTGTTCAGAGCCGGCACAGTTGCGACACAGATGGCGACGGGCAGAAACCCCGTATCTCACATATTACAGTGCATATTATTAGTACATACAGTACTTCACCTAATGGAGTTTTTCATCGTCGCGTAGGTCAGTAGTGACCCTCGCGCTTCATCTCACAAGAGTGCCGTGCGGCGAGCAGTAAAAACAGCAGCTCACTTTGTTCTAAAGATTAATAAAGCGAAGGTGGAGTTTTTAAAAGTAAACAGTGAAACCATAAAAAGCATTAAAGGGGAACTCCACCCACTTTCAACATTTAAATATGTCATTTATATACCTTAGAGGTGCTGGGGGGGGACATGATGACAATTCCGTATTTCTTAAAAATGGAGGTCTGAAAAAAATCATTAACATGGTGAAATACATCTGATGACGTCATCAAGTTGTATTTCACCATGTTAATGATTTTTTTCAGACCCCTTTTTCCTGAGAGGGTACAAATGGAACCAAATGGACCCATGTGTACGCCCTCAGGGAAATTTTGAAAATGGGTGGAATGCCCCTTTAAGCGCTCGTGATTAAATGATAACGACGTTGGATTCCTTGTAATGAAAAGTACGAGTTTTGTTGTTTTGAGGTTTTCTGTCTGACAACAACGATAGCAAAAAAAAAACCCTTAAACAATATAAAAATAAGGCAAACAATGGTAAATGGCAGCATATGATAAATGTTCCAGAGAACAACAGAGGGTGTTAACCCTTTATAATATAACGAACGAAGTCACATAACGAACGAAGTCACAGTGCAGTTAGATTGCAGTACACGATACACTACCTCCGAATGTGCTGGTAAAAAGAAGTACAAGTGTAAAGATAAAAAAGTAAAAAATAAAATAAAACAAACATTTGAACGTTCCACGCTGAGTAACAACGCTGGCCTCCAGAAACAACACTTAAAGGGCAAGACCGCTTTTGTTGAGGGTTTTTTTTTTTCTTCTTCATTTTTGTGTAGTTAGTTACTTTGCCATGGATGGAATTCCAAATGTGGACAAGAAAAACAAAACAAAAAAGCTCCAGTGATTAGATATTGATGATTCAAAATCTGCTCCTCCTTGACTTACATTGTACACTAACACAGCATTATAGAGCATCACCATAACTCATGTCTTTTTTTTTTTTTTTTTTTTTTCATTAAAAAAAAAGTTACTGTTGATTTTGCCATTTCAAGATCAGGAAGATCCGTTTTTCCCTTTAAAAGAAATCGTGAAATCAACAGGAAGTTACCATTTTTATATAAAAAAAAACACATGAGTTAATTGGTGATGCTCTAGCATCTGAATCAACTTTGTGTTTGTTTACGTACTAAAAGAGCGACGGTTTCGTGTACAATATTAAGTCAATCAGGAGCATATTTTGAATTATCAATTTCTAAATCACTGAAACATTTCTATTTTTTTAATCATTTCTGGTCCGCATTTGGAATTCCATCATGGCAAGGTGACAACACAAAAAACAACAACAACAACAACCAAAGTGGTCTTACCCTTTAACTATCATTTCATCGTTTTAGAACACGTGCTTCTCAAAGCAATTTCATGTCAAGGACCCCCCCTACCACCACGTTGATATGCAATTTGACCACGCGTGGACCCCCCCGCCCCGCCACTTCTGAAAGTACTGCGTAAGTCCAATGGCTTAAACGGGAATTCCACCCATTTTCAACATTTTTTCGGAGCTTTTTTAGTTCTGAGAGCGTACAAATGCAACCAAATGGTTCCAGCGTCTAAAGAAATCCATAAACATGGTGAAAATACATCTTGATGATGTCAAGATGTGTTTCACTAGCGGTTTTCTTCAGACCTCCATTTCTAGGATACACAGAATGGGGGAAACGTTTTCATCATGTCCGCCCAGCACCTCTAGGGTATACTAATGACATATTAGAATGTTGAAAATGGGTGAAATTCCCGCGGCCCGCTTACATATATATATATATATTTTTTAGGAGGGGGTCCTTGACATGAAAAGGGTCGAGCTCCACTGACATAGAAAGATAGGGTTATGACAATTTGTTCCCAGAATACTGTTTAGAAGGATATAGAAGACATTTTTTTAACGTAGAATCGAAGCTCAGTCCTAATAAATCAATGACTTACAAACTATTCCTTATTTCGGTTGCTGGGGGAGGAGTGGGCCTGGGGACCGCCCTCGCCAAGGAAGCCTGGAATGTGGTCGAGGACCGTCAGGACCCCCGGCAGAACGTCGCCAGGGACCCCCGGCGGCGGCGGCGGCAGAGCCCCCAGGCAGCAGTGAGAGGCGGTGCTCTAACACTCGGTGCTGTGCGTGTTCCGGTCGGTGGAGCTGCTGGAGGTGTAGGTGCTGCTGCCCTTGTTGGAGCTCTTGGAGTTCTTCAGGGCGCTGAAGGACACCTGGGGACGGGACAGGGGATTGGACCGAGTTAGGCCCCGCCCATATATATATATATATATATATATATATATATATATATATATATATATATATATATATATATATATATATATATATATATATATATATATATATATATATATATATAAAAAAACTTGATCTAGCCCTAGAAGGCCCTGTGTTGCTTTTTAGCAACATTAACCCTTTAACCCAGGGGTTTTCAACCATTTTGATGGCAGGGCCCACCATTTATTCAGCATTTGAGCCACGGACCACCACTTGAGGACATTTTAGCCCCACAGATTCCCAAACTAAAGATTTCTTTTGCTTCTGTCCATCTTCTAGTTGTGTAGACTAGGGCTAATTCAGATGATGAATATTTTAACTCTTGAGAGCGTAAAAATGAAACCAAATGGACCCGCAAGGGTCCATTTGGTTTCATTTTTACGTTCTCAAGAGTTACATCTGGTTAACCAACTTAGCTGGCGACCACCTGGAACCCTCTCAGGGACCACTGGTGGTCCCCGGACCACCTGTTGAAAACCCCTGCTTTAACCCATTCAGGCATTACAGCATTAACGTTTTTTGATGCTTTTATATACCTTAGGTCAGGCCTAAATGGGTTTTTAATTATTAAAGGTAGGGGAAGTCTTTGTCAGATATCACCCCAAATTTGTCAGACATCACCCCAATTTTTTTTCTGTTAAAATGCTCTATTACAGGGGTGGGCAATTATTTTTCCCAAGGGGCCAAATGAGATACATAAAATATTGTGTAGGGCCAAGACTAAAGGCTGACCTAAAGTCTGTGTAGTATTAATTTAATTTTAAGATAAAGGCACCAGTAAGACCAACCATTTTGACATCAGGGCCCTCTATTTATTCAGTATTTGAGCCACGGACCACCATTTGATGACATTTTAGCCCCAAAGAGCCAAGAACTAAAAATTTCTTTTGCTGTTGTCCATAATTGCAGCCTGGATTTGGCATCCAAAACAGGCAAACATACAGATGAAAATGACCATTAATCTTCTACAGTACATTCGCTATAGTTGTGTCGACTTGGGCTAATTCAGATGGTGAATATTTTAACTCCTGAGAGTGTAAAAAAATTATTTACGCTCTCAGTTACATCTGGTGATCTCTGGACCACTGGTTGAAAACCCCGGTACCCTTTCACGGGCCATTCAGAGTCAGCCAAAGGGCCGCATTTGGCCCCCGGGCCGCATAATGCCCAGGTATGCTCTATTATAAAGGTGTGCAGACCATATATGGAGTTTCCCCCTCCCCCACGTTAGCAGAGGAGCTAATAAAAGTTCCCCAGGTGGATGGTGAATTCTCCTGCACCAGGCTGGTACTACACCATGAATTTCAAATCACTTAAAAAAAAAAAATATATATATATATATCACTTTTTTTTTTTTTCACACAGTAGTTTTTGTTTTTCACACAGTAGGCCATGGCATACTTGTGCGCGAGCAGGGCGAGCAGATATAGAGCTATAGGGAAGCCTGTGGGCCACGACAGGAAGAAAAATCCTCTGGTGTAGGAGGGCCCCTTTTGCTGGCGGCGGCACAGGGGCCCATAATTACTTAATCCGTCTATGTAGATACTTGGCAAGTCGGCACAATACTGAGTGCAGATCTAGTTATGAATGTGACTAATGTGACACTATAATAGACCCGCACAGTAACGTCACCGCCCCGGTTCCAGAAGTGTTTTCCCCGTTCATTTTTCCTCATAGACTTTTCAAAAATAATTTATACAAAGACGATTACAACCCGGACAAAGCCAACTCGGGTCGTGACAAATCATGATGACACACACAATCTTTCGGGACGATCAAATCATTTCTAAGCTGAAAAACGAAAGAAAAAAAGTGCTGTATCCTGGCGTTTTCTACTTCTTGCGAATTAGATATTATATGATGATATTGTGTGTGTCACCGTGATTTGTCACGTCCCGAGTTGGCTTTGTCCGCGGCGAAATCGTCTTTATATAAATTATTGTCGAAAAATGAACAGGGAAAACACTTCCGGAACTGGCGCTGGCGTCACTGCGCAGGTCTATATTTATGTACACGGCTTGACACTAACACTTGCCGCTTGCCCGGGGCAAGTAAAAAAAAAATGGTGGGGCAAGTGAAGACTGCTACCTGGTTGCCCGATCGGGCAAGTGTGCAACTTAGTGCACTATAACACAACACAAGATAAATTTGTCTTGAAGGCAGTCATTGCACTCTGCCTCTGTGTCTTTCCCTGCTTTCTAGATATCCACAATTCCAGGCTGGATTTGGGAAACAAAACAGGCAAATTAACATACACATCAAAATGACCATTAATCTACTACATTCTCTAGTTGTGTAGACCTGGGGTAATTAAGGTGATGAATTTTAACTCTTGAGAGTGTAAAAATGAAACCAAATGGACCCGCAAGGGTCCATTTGGTTTCATTTTTACGTTCTCAAGAGTTACATCATGCATGCAAAATTTACAATATATTTTTGGGGGGCAAGTGACCATGAGCTGAGGGCAAGTAGAACCTGACTTGCACGTGCCCGATGGGCAAGTGCCTCGGAGACCTTAGTGTCAACCCCTGTATGTACCTTCATGCGGTCGGCTTTCCTCACGCTGCGGCAGATGATGGTGTTCTTCACGTGGTCCCTGAACTCCTCTGAGATGAAGTAGTAGACGAAGGGGTCCACGCAGCTGTTGAGGCTGGCCAGGCACAGCGTGGTGATGTAGAAGGCATACATGTTGTTGGTCCTCCCGGCCAGCATGAGGCAGTAGTGGACCACCAGCATGACGTTACTGCCGCGACGCAGGAGGATAATAAAGACAACACACGTTAGTAAAAGGTCCATTTGTGGTTCCATTTTTTTTGAAGCACTCGCCGCTTCACCGAAAACTACAACATGACGTCACTGAGCCGCGGCGGTATTTACTCGCCTCCTAGCCTGGTCTAGCCCTCAATGATTTTGGCCTTGGGGGGCGGGGGTGTCGTGGGATCCACACGGCGGAAGTGCTGCGCTCTGATTTGATCTCACTAACGTGTCGTCATCTCCGGCCCCTCCCACGCCCGTCCACTGCTGTTCTACGTCACATCATTTAGAGCCACGCCCACCCCGGAAGGTTGACACGCCCTCAAGGCCACTTTCCAACGCGCGTTAGTCCAGGCTTTCCGTTTTCGCACAAGGCGGACGAAAATGAAAGCCTGGGTGTCGAGGCTACTCGCCTCCTAAAATCCAAGCTACGAATGAAGGCCAAAGACAATAGACCTTTAGGTAAGCCCCGCCCTCTTGTCCACCCTATAGGACACTTTCCAGCCAGGCTCATTCATTCTAATGTAAATATCATGGACTTTACACATTAAATACTGGTTTATTTTTGGAACCAGACCTTCAAAATGTCTTCCAAATCCATGAACAAGGCATGCCCTATGCAGTGGAAAAATGCGTGTGTGACGTTTACTTTAAAACAATGTTTTATCACACAGGAAAGCTATTGGTCGAGAGGTTTGTCTATCACATGTTATGCTTGTCTATTGAATGGCCATTAAAGATAACAGAGGCAACTTTAGTGTGTACAAACATGGTGTTTGTAAACAGATTTGTTTAAAAACAGGTGATTGAACAGAATGACTGAAACGCCACCTCACTCCACACAACCGCCCTCCCCCTCACAAACTAGCACCGCCTTTCCTGACCCCGACAAATGTTTTGTTTTCATGATTTGTTGACAACAACAAAGTTCTGGAGCGTCTGCAGGACAGGGCAAGTGTCTGTCTGCAGGGAAACAGCTGCAGCATCAAAGTAGAAGCAATGTAGATGGGAAATAGGCAAAAAAATATATAGATATACTGTATATCAATTTTGATTTTTTTTTTAAGTTGGCTCTATTACTTTTATTATTAAATCACAACAAAACATAACCTGAATGACATAATCAACATTGATAGTATGATTTTTTTTTAAGGGGGAAAAGGTTAGACTTGTCTTTTTAATGACTCCAGACATGCAGAGACACATTACCTGACTATCTTGCTTTGACATTAAATATTAATCCTGAATTGAGAAAAAAAAAAAATCGAATCTCCAAAATGTTGAGAAACGACTTACTGTAACTATAATAGGCTATGTCATCCAAAACCATAAACTATAGTATGTCTTTCATTCATTTCATTCACATTTTACTTTGAAATGTTTTGTAGTTTCTGAGTTATTTAACTTAAAACACCCAATGCATTCTCAATGGCAATAGCACAAACTTTATTATGCTTACTTCTACATACTTACACTTAGAAACCGCATTTAAGGCTATGGTTTGCTTGAAAAGGAATCTTTGAAATGTTTCATCGTTTTAGAAATATAGTGCTTCCAAATTTGAGAAATGAATATAATGGGGGTCAATGGCAGCTTCATAGCACGTAAAAAAAACAAAACAAAAACAAAAAACACTTTCACCTGTTAGTGAAACAGATGAGTTTACTCTCTATAGAACTAACCTGGTAGTGAAACAGAGTTTACTCTTTACTGCAGTGGTATTCAACCCTTTTCATACCAAGGCCCACTATACAGTATATCCAACATTTGAGCCACAACCACCATTTTGTGACATTTTAGCCCCACAGACCCCCAAAACTAAAGCTTTCTTTTGCCCACAATTCCCGTCTGGATTTGGCAAACAAAACAGGTAACTAAACATACATATCAAAAATCATTAAATCATTAAACCATGAATCTTCTACATTCTCTAGTTGAGTAGACTTGGTCCTAATTCACCATTGAATATTTTAACCCTTTTGAGATTTTACGCTCTCAAAAGAGTTACATCTGGTTAACCAACTTTAACCATCATTTAGCCTGCATGGGGACCTAACCTGGAACCCTCTCTGAACTAACCTGGGGGTGAAACACAGGAGGAACATGACCAGCACGGTGATGATGAGCACCACGGCCTTGCGGCGGTTCTTGGTGGCGGCGGCGCTGCCCATGGAGGCCCTCAGGGTCTTCAGCATCAGGGCGTAGGCCACCACGCACACCACGGTGGGAACTACAAACCCCAGCATCGCCATGGTCAGGAAGTAACCCGCCGCCATGCTCTTCTGACTGGGCCTGGGGTCGAGAGAGAAAAAAGGACACGGACCGTTTAACACCATCACCGCTTAAAAAGGTAGGGGAAGTGATTTCACTTTTGCCAGATATCACCCAAAATTTTTATTTTTTCTGTTAAAAGGGTAAGTGATTTGAAATTCATTGTGTAGTAGTCGGGCTCCCAAGAGTAGCTACACTATGTGAACCTGCTGCTCGATCCTGATTGGAGGAGAATTCACCCTCCACCTGGGGAACTTTTATTAGCTCCTCTGCTAACGTGGGGGAGGGGGAAACTCCATATATGGCCTGCACACCTTATAATAGAGCATTTTAACATTTTTTTTTGTAATATCTGACAAAAGTGAAATCACTTCCCCTACCTTTAAAATGCTCTATTATGAAAGGTGTGCAGACCATATATGGAGTTCCCCCTCCCCCACGTTAGCAGAGGAGCTCATAAAAGTTCCCCAGGTGGAGGGTGAATTCTCCTCCAATCAGGATCGAGCAGCAGGTTCAAACGTTTAGTTCTAGAGACAACATTTTAGTTCAAGGGACAACATTTTGGCTCCAGGGAAGAGATGTCCAAGATGGTCCCTGGAGGAGCTGCATATTTTCAGATGGGGGTAAAAAAAAATCAGATCATTTTAGAGCTCTTTAAAAAAAATAGCTGACCAGAACTTATTTTTAGATTCAACCTCCGTCCAAAACAGTTTAATTAAGTACGATGTGGTGGTGAGGACGGGGCGGGCGGTGAGCAGCGGCAGCATCTTCCGTTACCTGGTGATGTCGTGGCAGGTCCATATGTCCAGGCTGGCCTCGCGCACCGTCTGGTCGTACAGGTAGAGCGGCGCCGTCAGCAGCCACACCGCCGCCCAGACGCAGACGCACACGCCCAGCGTGGCGCGGTTCTGCCCCTGCTGGCCGCGCGCCAGCGGGTGCACCACGCCGCGGTAGCGCTGCACGCTGATGCACGCGATGAAGATGCAGGAGCAGTACATGTTGGCGTAGAAGAACGCCACCAGGACCTGACGGGAACGATTTCACAGTCAATAAAGTCCAACACGGTTAACAAGCTGTGTGTTCAATATTAAGGTACAGGAGAATAGAGGAGAGGAGAATAGAGGAGAGGAGAGGAGAATAGAGGAGAGGTGTGGAGAATAGAGGAGAGGAGAGGTGTGGAGAATAGAGGAGAGGAGAGGTGTGGAGAATAGAGGAGAGGAGAGGTGTGGAGAATAGAGGAGAGGTGTGGAGAATAGAGGAGAGGTGTGGAGAATAGAGGAGAGGTGTGGAGAATAGAGGAGAGGTGTGGAGAATAGAGGAGAGGTGTGGAGAATAGAGGAGAGGTGTGGAGAATAGAGGAGAGGTGTGGAGAATAGAGGAGAGGTGTGGAGAATAGAGGAGAGGTGTGGAGAATAGAGGAGAGGTGTGGAGAATAGAGGAGAGGAGAGGAGAGGAGAATAGAGGAGAGGAGTGGAGAATAGAGGAGAGGTGTGGAGAATAGAGGAGAGGTGTGGAGAATAGAGGAGAGGTGTGGAGAATAGAGGAGAGGTGTGGAGAATAGAGGAGAGGTGTGGAGAATAGAGGAGAGGTGTGGAGAATAGAGGAGAGGTGTGGAGAATAGAGGAGAGGTGTGGAGAATAGAGGAGAGGTGTGGAGAATAGAGGAGAGGAGAGGAGAGGAGAGGAGAGGAGAGGAGAGGAGAGGAGAGGAGAGGAGAGGAGAGGAGAGGAGTGGAGTGGAGAATAGAGGAGAGGTGTGGAGAATAGAGGAGAGGTGTGGAGAATAGAGGAGAGGTGTGGAGAATAGAGGAGAGGTGTGGAGAATAGAGGAGAGGTGTGGAGAATAGAGGAGAGGAGAGGAGAGGAGAGGAGAGGAGAGGAGAGGAGAGAGGAGAGGAGAGGAGAGGAGAGGAGAGGAGAGGAGAGGAGAATAGAGGAGAGGAGTGGAGAATAGAGGAGAGGTGTGGAGAATAGAGGAGAGGAGAGGAGAGGAGAGGAGAGGAGAGGAGAGGAGAGGAGAGGAGAGGAGAGGAGAGGAGAGGGAGAGGAGAGGAGAGGAGAGGAGAGAGGAGAGGAGAGGAGAGGAGAGGAGAGGAGAATAGAGGAGAGGAGTGGAGAATAGAGGAGAGGTGTGGAGAATAGAGGAGAGGTGAGGAGAATAGAGGAGAGGAGAGGAGAGGAGAGGAGAGGAGAGGAGAGGAGAGGAGAGGAGAGGAGAGGAGAGGAGAGGAGAGGAGAGGAGAGGAGAGGAGAGGAGAGGAGAGGAGAGGAGAGGAGAGGATGATCTGGCCAGTCACGATTCTCAGAGGGACGGTAGTCGGAGATTTGAGCCAAACCAGCTCCTACTGAAAAACAAGATACTGACAAAAATGATGCACTTTCAGGAACACGGAAACACTTCAAAAGTGCACTAAAGAAGTATTGTCAATGATAAAAACAGCTGAAATGGTCCTGGGCGATCGGCAATAGTTTTTTATAGACTATTGAGAAAAAATAAAGAAAAAGAAAAATGGCCAACCCTCAAAAAATGGCTCATGAACTCCAATGCAAATATTTTTTAGGCTTTAGGACAGGCCCCTAGAACACAAAATCTTCCATTTTATATATTTCCTTTAGTTCTGTGACCCACAAGATTTATATCTTGAACATGACTTACGTGTATTTTAGGCTGAAGTTGCAACAGGAACGCACGGATAAAGCAGTCTGACTCAGAGATTTTTATTTTTTGAATGATGAAATGGTGTTGGTTTAGTGGTGCGACAGTTGTAGTTAGCGCAGGATTTCAAATCATTCTAAACATAAGCACTTTCATTTTATTTTAACTCTCAGACAGATTAGCAGAAAAGTGAGGCTTGCTCCCATTAGGCTCAATAGTAACAAAATCATTTAGAGAAAATCCTCTGCTGTGTATTTGTGCAAATGAATGATATGCAAAGACAGCTTAAAGGTAGGGGAAGTGATTTCACTTTTGTCAGATATCACCCAATTTTTTTCTGTTAAAATGCTCTATTATAAGGTGTGCAGACCATATATGAAGTTTCCCCCTCCCCCGTGTTAGCAGAGGAGCTAATAAAAGTTCCCCAGGTGGAGGGTGAATTCTCCTCCAATCAGGATCGAGCAGCAGGTTCACATAGTGTAGCTACTCTTGGGCGCCCCTAGTGCACCAGGCTGGTACTACACCATGAATTTAAAATAAAAATGATGTTTCTTTTTTTTTAAATACATTTGACAAAAGAGCCTGTATTTTCACGTTTCCAGGGTTCATTCAGAGACAAATGCATTTAAAGTTATTTCATTTATCATTTATTTTATTTAACATTTATTCATCAAATATAGTTGTAGTGAGGTGTTTTCTGGGTTGTGTCGCGCAATCACCATAAGGACTCCATGAGGTGATGTGCAGTGAGTTAATGAGCTTGTTAATAAAACTGACTTTTGGGGTGATAAGCAGACAACAGGAATAATCAATCACCCAAAAGTTCTGGTAAATCTGTCAAGGAGATAAATATATTTGAAATTTGAAATTGTTTGCTCGTTTGGTGGGGCAGTCGTGCCTAAATCGGGCCCTCGGATATGAACCTGAACATGCTCAGAGATGGGAACTTTGGTGCGGTCCTACCTTGCACAGAGCCTCGCCGTAGATCCAGTTGTTCCCGTTCAGGTGGTAGGCGATCTTCAGGGGAATCCACACCTTTCGGAGAGAAAGCACAGAGATCCGCGGAGAACACACTCATTTATTAGGGATCAGGGCTTGCTAATGTTTATTGATGATCACTCCACCAATCAGGCTTACCATCAGAACTTAAAAACAAAGTGGTATCATGTCTTTTTTTTTTTACATGGGTCAAAAAATGAACAAAAATAGCTGAAAATGTTCGGTTCACAGTTACATTTCTTGGTTTACTGCATTCTTAGATAAAACAATATGCAAAAATAACCTGTGACATAAATATGTCTTTCCTGGGAGCGTGAGAAACTGGGATCTAGCGTCAGAAGCTAGAATCAAGCGCCAGAAGATTCCAATAGAATCCTATAGGATCTCATAAGATCCTATAGGATTCTTATTGGAATCCTACTGGATTCCTATTGGAAATCCAATAGGATTTTGTTCCAAAATCTGATAGGACTTTTCTATTGTTATCCTATAGCAGGGGTTTTCGAACAGATGGTCCGGGTACCACCGAGAGGATTCCAGGTGGTCCCCAGCTAAGTTGGTTAACCAGATGCAACTCTTTGAGAACGTAAAAATGAAACCAAATGGATCCTATAGGATCCATTTGGTTTCATTTTCACACTCTCAAGAGTGAAGACATTCATCATCTTAATTAGCCCAGGTCTACACAACTAGAAATTTTGATGTGTATGTTAATTTGCCTGTTTTGCTTCCCAAATCCAACCTGGTATTGTGGACAAAAGCCATAGAAATCTTTAGTTTTGGGCTCTGTGGGGGCTAAAATGTCCTCAAATGGTGTGGTGGTCCGTGGCTCAAACGCTGAATAAATGGTATCAAAAAGGTTGAAAATCGCTGTCCTATAGATTTTTTTGGACTAGGGTAGCGTGGGGACAAAACGGAGCAGACGTACCACGAACATGAGGTCGGACAGGGCCAGGTTGGCCATGTAGATGGAGGCAGGGTGTTTCTTCTTGGTGCGGAACAGGAACACCCACAGGGCCATGGCGTTGGTGGGCAGCGCCACCACAAACACCACGATGTAGAGGATGGGCAGGAAGATGGTGGTCAGCCAGCCTTCCAGGACCCGCCGGTCCCTGAGCATGAGGCGGACCGAGCCGTCCGTGTTCTCCTCACCTGTAAGACCTCTATCCATGTCTGGTGACGCTGAGAGAGAGACGAAAGTAATATGTGACATATTACTCTGTGATTCAACTAGAGCCTGCCAGGCAGAATACTAGCTGCTACAGTGTTTTTTATGTTCATGTGGCAAAGTGAGAGTTGGACTGGCATTTGTTTGTCTGTGTCACTATTCACTCTACTCCATTTGTTCCTTGACAGCTTGACTGGAAAAGTTAAAAATAGAAAGGTCGGTCTTCAATAAAGATATTGGCTTAAGAAAGCAGTTTGCCTGTACTACGGTCTATGTAACTGTACCACTGCATAATCATAGCGGCACAAAATCGTTGCACAATTCACAAAGAAAAAAGGTCTATTTTCATTCCAGCTAAAAAACAAAACCTATATCGGTTGCAAATCGGTTATCAGTGGTTGCATACCTCTATTGTATCGGTTATAGCATTGTTTCCAAACTTCCATATTGGTGGGGCTCAGCATACTAGGGGTGGGACAATTAACTGAGCTCATGATACGATACAATATTGATTATACGATACAATATTGATTTAGTGTTCTGAATCAATTTATATTGCGATTCTTAGTTATGCTGTGATTCAATTTGATATGTCGATATATCACATTTTTCCCTGCAAATGACTGTGCTTTTATTATACTAGAACAAGGAGGATTCCACCCATTTTAAAGATTTTTCCTGAGAGTGTACAAATTGAACCAAATGGACCCCAACGGGTCCAAGTTGTGTTTCATCATGTTAATGGTTTCTTTCAGACCTCCATTTTAGGAAACAAAGAATGGGGCAAACTTTTTTTATCATGTCCACACAACATCTAAGGTACAGTAAAATGCTGAAAATGTTTGGATTTCCCCTTTGAAACAATCCTAAATGATATGGACCATGACAAGTTCAATCAACTAGAACATTTTAAACAATATGGATAACAAAAAGTTCAATTATACACATCAATGCAGCCTGATAACAGTCAGTCAGTCTTTCTGACATGAACAAATTAATGAATAGGTCCTACATAAATATCAAAACATCGATTTTGAACCTGGCGATTCGATATTGATATCATGGCATAAAGAATTGACATATATTGGCATATCGATTTTTTTTGCCCACCGCTACTGCATACTGTACAATATTATTAGTTTTTCTAAGGGTCATAACAATGAGGCAGGATACCAGGATACAAATGGAACCAAATGAACCCGTTAGGGTTCATTTGGTTGCATTTGTACACTCTCAGAAAAAAAGTTGAAAATGTGTGTAATTCCCCTTTAATAAACACACTGTCTTAGGGATATTGTCGGGTGAAGATGTTTCTGTCAGTCCTAAATGAAGTGAAATAATTCCAACTAAACCTATAGCTCTGGTCCATAGCTCTACTGCATCGCCATGTATTGTTGAATTATTTCTAAAATATTGGGACCTCCTTTGTTCATTTTTGATCCCTCTATCACATGGAACTACTTTTTGGGTGTAGTGACATGGACACAAAAAAACATAGTTCCCTGTGATAGAGGGGTCAAAAATGAAGGAAGGAAGGATGTGCTAATAGCTTAGAAAATGTGTCAACAATACAAATGACGTTAGTTTTTTGGACACCTTTACTTCTGTTGCGTGTCCCAGGCAGTGACCCCCAAAATGACCAAACTACTTAAAAGGATCCCTGACTAATAACATAAACATCGCTTAAACATTATTTACAGCATTATTTCCCTATATGACTAAAATAAACAAATAAAAAACACCAATGGCATCTTCTTTCTTTCATAAATAGAGAATATTTCACTCAACAGGAACTGATGTGATGTCACGTGTGATCTAGCTCTATGGATATATATACTGTAAGAATGAACATGCTCATGTGACATCATCATCCTGCAACCGGAGCACCTCCTATTGAGTGAAAGATTGTCTATTTATTAAATAAATAATGTATTGAAGGTGTTTCTATCTGCATGTTTTAGTTATAGAAGGCAAGTATAGTGTTTTAAGGCATATCTGTCTTATTAGCCAGGGATCCTTATAGATAGATAGATAGATAGATAGATAGATAGATAGATAGATAGATAGATAGATAGATAGATAGATAGATAGATAGATAGATAGATAGATAGATAGATAGATAATATTTCACTAAAACCAGAGCAGAACTCCCACCACGGGACACTGGACATCAATTAATCCAGCTGACACCACTCTGGCAAGTATTTCATACAGCTTAACTAAAAAAAAACCTAAATGATCCCTTTAAGCTACAATTGCCATAATGTAATTCCAAGTGTGGACAAGGAAAAAAAAAAGTTCCAGTGATTAGAAATTGATGATTCTAAATATGCTCCTCATTGTACAATAAAACAGCTCAAGTCATTCTTTTAGTACACACAAACACAAAGTTGATTCAGACACTATAGAGCAGGTGTCCCCAAACTGTTTCCAGTGAGTGGAATGCAACTCTAGATTCTTTTATAATTGGGCTGAGTCTAGGTCCATTGACTCCCCATAACAATCATAAACTCACCAACATTACAACTGTATGGAAACGTTGAATTATCCTTAAAGCATTTGTTTAATAAAAATCCACAGTAGACATAAAAAGTGACTTTGAAGGCACTCGTTTGTATTAATGGGTCAGGCCGGTGCCTCCTGCATTATGTGCCAATTGTAAACAGGTGGTACACAGGGCTGTTCAGTGACTAAATATATGAGCGCATCCAAACTCCAGTACCTAGAAAAGGAATCACCTACAGAGAATCTATTGACAGAAAGTAGTTCATGACATGTCTATGGTGGATTTTTTTTTTATCAAACAAATGCTTTACATAGAAAGAGGATAATTCAACCTTTCCATACAGATGCAATGTTGTGAGTTTAACGTTGTTTAATACAAGCAAATGGCAGATAAAAAAAATCTTGTTATGGGGAAGTTGATGGACCGAATTGCAACTCTAAATTCAGCTCAATTATGAAAGAGACTAGAGTTGTTGCATTGCAGCTACACTAGAGCAATGAACTAAAAGCAGGCTCAGCTAGCACTTAAAAACAGCCTTTAAGAATTTAAACCATTCTAGCTATAGAACTTTCTTTTAAACAAACAGAAATCAGTCCTAACTAAATGAGTGGAACTTTTCAAATTCAAACCAGACTCACCAGGTTGAGTCACACAGCAGTGGATGAAACAACACAGAAGCAGCAGCAGCTTGACTGGAGACATCATGGCAGGATCAAACTATTAAACCTATAGTTAAACTAACTAAACACAAACATTAAGCAGCACTAGAACTAGTAAAACTAACTCCACTAACGTCTTTGTTCCTCTCAATAAGCAACAACAAACAACAAGCTCTGGTCTGGAGGGAGTGGAAATGTTTGGAGCTGCTTCCTGTCTCACACCATTATACCTGAGTGACGTCACTGCTGTGTCTGGGTGACCAGATGTCCCTTTTACTGTCTGTCTGTCTGTCTGTCTGTCTGTCTGTCTGTCTGTCTGTGTGAGTGTCTGGGTGACCAGATGTCCCTTTTTACTGTCTGTCTGTCTGTCTGTCTGTCTGTCTGTCTGTCTGTCAGTCAGTGTCTGGGTGACCAGATGTCCTTTTTACTGTCTGTCTGTCTGTCTGTCTGTCTGTCTGTCTGTCTGTCTGTCTGTCTGTCTGTCTGTCTGACCAGATGTCCCTTTTTTCTGTCTGTCTGTCTGTCTGTCTGTCTGTCTGTCTGTCTGTCTGTCTGTCTGTCTGTCTGTCTGTCTGTCTGTCTGTCGATTGACTATTTGTTTAGCTTGTAGATCTCCTAAATCAACTATTAGTTTTAGCTTGTAGATCAACTTGAACTACAAGCTAAACTATATAGTTGATCTACAAGCTAAACTAATAGTTGATCTACAAGTTAAACTGATAGTTGATCTACTAGCTCAAAAATAGTTGATCTACAAGATCAAATATAGTTGATCTACGAGATCAAATATAGTTGATCTAAACTCAGATATAGTTTATCTATAAACTCAAATGTAGAAAGGATCTGGTCACCTAGTGTGTGTGTGTGTGTGTGTGTGTGTGTGTGTGTGTGTGTGTGTGTGTGTGTGTGTGTGTGTGTGTGTGTGTGTGTGTGTGTGTGTGTGTGTGTGCACATACAGTGGAGATTCCCACTCTCACAGTCTGCTGCTGTAGTAGTTTATTACATTAATAATTAATGAAATCTGTTCTACAAGCTAGACTGAATGAACAGATCTAAATGACGTATCATCAATTCATTCATTAATACATCATTTAGAATTATAGAGTTGGTATTTAAATGTGCTGTAATTCATTCTGCAAACTTAATGCATAGTTCATCAGTGTGTAGTAAATGGTGCAGCAGCACCACCTAGTGGAGGACACACACACACACACACACACACACACACACACACACACACACACACACACACACACACACACACACACACACACACACACACACCTCTCTTAATCCAGAGTGATTTACATTAAAGGGGGATTCCACCCATTTTCTGAGACCCTAAACAGGTCCATTTGGTTCCATTTGTACACTCTCAGAAAAAAAATCCACCCCAGAAGGCTTTCTTACCTTTGTTTGCAGTTGACTTATTTCCAAAAAAGTGTTCTAGTTATTTTACAGGGGGAAAAAAATCCCCTGCCCCCAAATCAGATTAGAAACAAAATGTCTTGGATCCTGCCATGTTTTCTTCTTGCTAATTATATATTGTATGATAATATTGTGTGTGTTATGATTATTTGAGACACGAGTTGGTTTTGTTAACAGAGTAATCGTCTTTATATACTGTAGCTCATTTTGAAAAGTCTATGAGGAAAATGAATGGGGAATCCATTTCTGGAGCAAGTTTAAATGTATTGTTACATAATGGGTTAATAATACGAGTAATAATAATAATAATAATAATAATAATACATTAAACACAGAAAAAAGGTTTTATTTTAATATTTTAATCATTTTGCTTTTTATATCACATTCCTGAGTGACCTCATTACATTACAATAATAAAAACTGAAAAACAAAACAAAACAAAAAACTAAATGAGATCACCAGATCTCACACACCTCTGCTGTAGAGTTAATACCAACATATATCCCTACATACAGAGGTTGTGTGAATGTGGTTCTCTCTGTGTGAATGAGACTCATTGTGTCTCCACTCACATCATAGAAACACAGAACACCTGCTGAGGGGTCTACATACACCCCCACCCTGGATGGTCCACAGTAGGAGGGAACAGGTCCTGACACTTCAGTGTCAATGCTGTTGTGACGGAACCTGTAGCGTTTATTAATATCACTGTACCGTAACGCCCATGACTGGACATTGTGTCCAAAGTCTGATAGACTCACACCCTCTCTGCTGATGTCATCCTGGCTGACTGCTATATCAACCAACTCTCCTCTCCACAGAACCTCAAAGTAAGCAGCTTCAGATACACTCTCTTTACTCAACACATTAAACCAATCTCTAAACCTCCTGGGATGGTCAGCATAAGGTTGGTCTTCACGTGTAAAAGTCACTTTCCTGTTGTTCTCTGACAGGAGGAGGTTTCTGTGTGCTGTATTTACATCCAATGAGAGACGAGAGGAATCTGTGGAAGAAGAAAAAAGCTGTGAGAAGAACAGAAAGAACTTAAACTCTGCTTTACTCAGTCTGTTCAGTATGCTCACGCACGTGTGTGTGTGTGTGTGTGTGTGTGTGTGTGTGTGTGTGTGTGTGTGTGTGTGTGTGTGTGTGTGTGTGTGTGTGTGTGCGCGTGTGTGTGTGTGTGTGTGCATGCATTACGTGTAGCAGTAGTGGCAGTGTGCAGAGCGTTCTCCACTCCCTCCCACAACAAAAAAAAGAGAGGACCACCATTTAGTCCTGTAACATCTCACAATTTTATCGGTCAGTCTCGCTAAAAGCAGAAAATGTCCATAGAGTTGCTCACAGTCAGTGTTGTAGTGGTGCTTTTAGAAGTGGGGGACGCCTCTTAAAGGGGAATTCCACCCATTTTCTTTTTTTTTTTTCTGAGAGTGTACAAATGTGAACCAAATGGACCCTAGCGGGTCCATTTGGTTCCATTTGTACACTCTCAGAAAAAAAGGAAACTCATTAACATGGTGAAACACATCTTGATTATGTCATCAGATGTATTTCACCATGCTAATGATTTTCTTCAGACCTCCATTTCTAGGAAATACAGAATGGGGGGGACCTTTTTTATCATGTCCACACAACATCTCTAAGGTATATTAATGACATAGTAAAATAATCAGTGGAATTCCCCTTTAAGACACACGCATGCACACTTGCATTTGCGTGCACCTGCGCAACACACAGACACGATATTAAAAGTATAGCATATTGAGAAAGATATTACAATGCCTAATTGTATCCATAAAAGTCAATGACAAGACGAAAAACATAGGTATATCTTTGCTCCAAAAATATTTTAGATGTGAGAAGTGGGGGGACGCCCCCCCCCCCCCCCCCCCCCCCCCCCCCCCCCCCCCCCCCCCCGCGGCCCCCCTCCACTACACCCCTGTATATAAAATATTTTAGATGTGAGAAGTGGGGGGGGCGCCGTCCCCCCGTCCCCCTCCACTACACCCCTGTATATAAAATATTTTAGATGTGAGAAGTGGGGGGCGCCGTCCCCCCGCGGCCCCCCTCCACTACACCCCTGTATATAAAAGATTTTAGATGTAAGAAGTGGGGGGACGCCATCCCCCCGCGGCCCCCCTCCACTACACCCCTGTATATAAAATATTTTAGATGTGAGAAGTGGGGGGACGCCGTCCCCCCGCGTCCCCCCTCCACTACACCCCTGCTCACAGTCACAGATAGATAGGAAGCGACTGGACATATACAGTATTATAGGTCGGCTTATTATGCATAATATGCAATATATAGTGGTATATCAGACAGTGGTGGAGAGAGAGAGAAGGGTGAGTGCGTGCATGTGTCTGCACACGCACATGTGTGTGTGTGTGTGTGTGTGTGTGTGTGTGTGTGTGTGTGTGTGTGTGTGTGTGTGTGTGTGTGTGTGTGTGTGTGTGTGTGTGTGTGTGTGTGTGTGTGTGTGTGTGTCTGTCTGTCTGTCTGTGTTAGAGGTCTTCACGGGTCTCAAAAATGCCATCCGAAATCCGAAATATATCCGTGCAATATCACCGATTCCGAACTGTTCAGAAAATATTTTCAAATAAATAAATTGGATCCGAGTCGATCCGTGGCATGGTTTTCCGGTTCCGAACTGTTCCGAGATTTTCCCCAAATTGCTTCGCCGAGCTCGACCGAAGTCGGATTATTTTTGACTGTCCGACAGACCCGACCCTTTAAAAGCGAATATGAAACGATCTATGCTTGTTGAAATCATAAGTTACCATAATAGTCTAGAAATCCTTCGCATGCAATGCGGCGCATGCTATCAAAATGAATCAAATACTGTAGTTGTTTTTTTTTAGACTGTAATTAGGCCTACAAGGGGCGACTACGTCGTGTTGTTTGAAAACAATCAGATATATATTGAACTTTCATACAACTGTTAATAAAGTCATGCTTTTTGTGCATCTATATATCTTGATGAAATGAACAAGCCTGTTGTAGGCTAAATAACTAAGCTTTATTCATTACCAGAGCCCACTATTTATTCAGCATTTGAGTCGCAGACGCTGAGTCTCATAATATAACGTAAATGTAAACTTATACCACAAAAAGTATAGCATATTCAATTAATGTAGCATACATGTTTTTGTACGTCTATAAATGTCTCGATGAATTGAACAAACATGTCATTGTAATTTGTAAACAAGTGCTTTATTTATTAAAGGTAGGGGAAGTGATTTGAAATTCATGGTGTAGTACCACCCTGGTGCACTAGGGGCAACCAAAAGTAGCTACACTATGTGAACCTGCTGCTCTCTCCTGATTGGAGGAGAATTGTGGTGACCTGGGGAACTTTTATTAGCTCCTCTGCTAACGTGGGGGAGGGGGAAACTCCATACAGTATGTGGTTTCCACACCTTATAATAGAGCATTTTAACAGAAAAAAAAAATATATTTTTGGGGTGATATCTGACAAAAGTGAAATCACTTCCCCTACCTTTAAGACCCGTAGTCAGCAGCATGAGTCACGGACAATAATTATTTTTGATTAGCCCTTCACATAAAAAGGTGAAATAGCATGCAAACATTGAACAAAATAGCAATTATTCTATATTTTCTATAGAGGTATTATTGGAGATATTTAGCTGTTAAGGGCGTAGGCCTAAATTAAAAACAAATGTTCCCGCGGGGACCACCGGTGGGCCCTCAGGCGGTCTGTCCCGCATTAGGCAAACAGGCATTAGGCAATAGGCCTAAAAAAAAAAAAAAAAAAAAAAGTTCAATATAACGAATATTAGGCCTACTCACCCCTCCATTAACAACACATCTCAAATCTGAACAATTCAACCCGATGCAGAGGCTGCAGGATAACACTGTGAATGTAGCCTGTCTATTTTAGCAAGCATTTCACATGTTACTGTTAAGGAACAGTATGGAATCAACGCTAGTTGTGCTTAAAGTGGTTCTGCGATTTTCGAGAGTGCGGCCTGCTGTACTAAAGGCAGACTCGCAGCTAACACTAGATGCGGGCACGCACAGATATTTCCTAGCCAGCCGGCTTATGTTTGGAAAAAAACGTAGAGAAAGAATACGTCTCACTGTAGTCTCGGGTCTTGTCGGATTTTCTCAGGTATTGCACATAATGATTGACAGGTCCGACTTCCGACGGGGATACGTCCGAACCTGTCCGAGTGACTGTGATAAAACACACCGCCGGAACCGTCCGGAACCGTCGGGTCTCGGACGGACTCGGGTTTTTTCGGGTTCGGACCCCCCGTGAAGACCTCTAGTCTGTGTGTCTGTGTGTGTGTGTGTGTGTGTGTGAGAGAGTGAGATGGAGACAGAGACACACTATGGTTTTAAGGAGCTTAATCTGCTCATTCAAATACACTTAAATTACCTTAATACACCACTGATAACTGATAAGGTAGTATTTTCAAAATTGTGATACAAATTAAATCCCATGTTACATGTGAATTAGGGGGAGAGAGAGAGAGAGAGCAACATGCTCCTATGATTATTAAATAAAGTCAAAGTTGCTTATCACTGCCTGGCAATCAACACAGCAGAAGAGCACTATTGCCTGCATTCAGGCTATTTGCATAATATTTCGTCGGCAGAGGGCCTTGTGCAGTCTTGCTGCAGTCTTTTTACAGTCTTTTCACCCGCCTCTACCTCTATCCATGGATCGAATAGAGCATAATCACAAGTAGTCACATGATCGAATAAGAGTAGACGCAGATACTCAGACACCCGCCGGGCAAGTAGATATTTTGTATTGGTATCGGTTGATCACGGCTACTAGTAGTAGGGCGGGGCGAAGGAAGTTTTACTGAGGTTATGGTTAGGTTAGGTTTAGGCATAAGTTTACTGAGGTTAACTTTAGGGTTGGGGTTAGGTGTAGGCATAGCCTAGTTTTACTGAGGTTATGTTTAGGGTTAGGCTAGGGTTAGACGGTGCTTTATGCGGTTACTAACCCTAAACATAACCCCAGTAAAACTATGCTTACTATAGGCAATAAATACAAAATATGTACTTGCCCGGCGGGTATCTGAGTATCTGCGTCTACTTGTTGTATTCGATCATGTGATTACTCGTGATTATGCTCTATTCAATCCATGGATAGAGGTCGAAGCGGCTCGTCTTTTGAACGTCTCATCTAGTCTGGAGTCTGTGGACAATCTGTTAGGTCTGAAACTACCTCTAACCCTTACAGGTCTGTAACTCTGAGAGTGTCACATTTGGAACCAAAGGGACCCTTATGGGTCTGTAAATCTTGTCAGAGTTAAATCAAATCTGAATTCACAATCTAAATCGGGGATCCCAGAGACAGACTGCCATTAAGTGGGGGTCTGTAGATGCATGCATCCACGCACACACGCACACACACACACGCACACACACACACGCGCACACACACCACTATACTCACATTGTAAGAAGTCCTTTCTGTTGGTGCTCCCAGGAATCACTGCTCTGCCTGAAATCACAAAGTACACAACCCTGCTGAGTAGGATTGGGCGATATTTTGGTTTTATGGTTTGATACGGTTTAATTATATCATTTTGTTATCTAACCGACCAAACTGTTTCAGCTGACAGAGTGTTGTGTGCCTGTGATTATGGAAGCGGAAGAGAATGGCAGCATCAAATAATACTAGTTTACATGATCCATCTTGGATCAGAAAAAAATACTATCACCCCATCCCAACTTTTAAGGTGAATGTAATATCTGTGTATGAACAAAATGCAATAATGTGAATGCAGGGCCACGTTAATTACATTTTACAGAACAGAAACCGTGTTGTATTGGTCAGAGTAAATCAGCGTTTTAAAATTTGCAAAACCGTACAACCTTACTGCTGAGTACTTGTACTGATTACTGCTTACTACAGAGTAAATGTAGTCTCTAAAACACTATTTCTAACCAAAACCCAAAATCCTGAAAAAATGACAGCATGTACAGCTTAGGTCTGACCCAGCATGGATTTAAACATTCCATAGAACTCACCTGGACGTTGCTTTGGAGATGCAACCTTTAGTTTCTCCATGTCAGCTCTCAGATCACGCAGCTGCCGATCTGCAATGACATTAACTGTTTACTATATTTATTTTATTCAACCTTTATTTAACCTGTAAAACACATTGAGACAGAGTCTCTTTTTATATACATACACACACACACACACACACACACACACACACACACACACACACACACACACACACACACACACACACACACACACATATACATATGTGTATATATATATATATATATATATATATATATATATTATATATATATATATATATATATATATATATATATATATATATATATATATATATATTTTTTTTTTTTTTTTTTCAGGGGATGGACTTAAAGACTTCAAACTCATTCCAGATATACAATATAACCATTTCTCTCAAACACTGTTCACAAATCTGCCTAAATGTGTGATGTTGAGCACTTCTGCTTTGTTAAGATAATCCATCCCACCTCACAGGTGTGCCACATCAAGATGCAGATGTGATATCATGGTTAGTGCACAGGTGTACCTTTTTTTTCAGGTTTTAAATGCCAGTAGCCTACTACACACCGAAACCACGCATTTGATCTGAGGTTTAGACCATTTTGGACAATAACACATTTTGAGGAAATGTAGGACCCCCAGATAAAAATATACCAGTGTTGCATCCAACGTGATGCCAAGATAAGTTAGTTATGAATCTCAATGATAACTTAAGTTAAGATCTTTCTTTCAATCTTTCGTTCGCCTTTAATTCCAATTTTTCATCCTAGATGTCATTTCTTCCAGTGGAAGTCAGATGTTTTGTCTGAAAGTCTGAATACTATGTCCATCAGACATTTTGGCTGATATCCAATATAATGAATTACTGTTATGGCGTTTCCATACAGTACAGTAGAGGGACCCCCTGGGGACCTCCACACAGTAACTCTGTCATTGCCATTTTGGATGTATAGGTGTAGACCCCCCTGACCCCCACCCCATCCCCTTTAATACTTTAAATGATAGAACTCACCTGGACGTTGTTTTGGAGCTGCAACCTTTGGTTTCTCCAAGCCAACTCTCTGATCTACAATGACACACATTTATACATGTTGATAAAACTGTGAACACACACTCGATACTACAGCAACGATTACTGTCACAATATACAGCTATTTAACACTTTGACTGAACACACACTATGGGAATGATTACTAGATATGTGTGAATGGATATGTTACAGAATGTGTCTCTTTATTCTATATTTGATGTTAAAAAAACAACACCAACTTGTTAAACTGTACAAGGATGAAACCAATCTCACCTCTTTGTGCATCCTTTGGTCTGCCATCAGCATCCTGTTGAACAACCATTACAATGAGTTCTATTGAACATCATTTACTGAGTTACATTATGAGTTCTATTGAACATCATTTACTGAGTTACATTATGAGTTCTATTGAACATCATTTACTGAGTTACATTATGAGTTCTATTTAATATTGTTTACTGTGTTACATTTATGAGTTCACATTTTGAGTTCTATTGAGCATTGCAGTCTCGCCCCTTTTGTGACGTTGCCCCCAGCCCAGAAGTGAATTGCCCATATTCCTCATAGACTTTTCAAAAATGATTTAAATCAAGACGATTACATTATGGACAGAGACAACAGAATCAAATAATTTGTTTCATTTTTCTTCCTACAAATTATATGATTCGCCCAAAACATGTGGGAAGGGGGGGAGGGGGGGTTACACATTATGAGTTCTATTGAAAATAATTTGCATTATGAATAATTTACATAATTCACATTATGAATGTTGAATGTGAGTAATCATCATTACCAGTGTCTTCTGCACTGTGTAAACAGCATCATTGATCCCACGCTGGTGCTTCTCATACAGGCCTTCTGTCACAGCAGAGCATTCTGGGAAACACAAGAATTAATCCACAGCGATTTACAATAAGCAAGAACAAAAAAAAAGATCCAGAAAGAAAATGAAAAGTAAAAAAAAGATTTAAAAAAGTTTAAATCCAGTGTTTCAGTTCAACGATCATATTAGATTACCCATAGAAGGCCTAGATATATTTCTACTTTCAAACAGACAACCTTACTATTACTTTGTACTACTATGTATCCTCACCTTTAAAAGTGGGTCTCCTACGAGGGTCTTGGTGCCAGCATCTCTCCATGAGTTGAATCATCACCTCCAGTCCTGGAGCTTTCAACCCTTTAACAACATCTAGAGATGGTCTTCCTCCACGATGGACATCAAACGCTGCAACGTCATGGCCAGAATCTGAGGAAGTGACAGGATTAGAAGAGACTAGAGGTAGGGAAACTTCACAAAAACATGCAGTAATTCTCACACTCAGTTGCAGAAGAATGTTTTTGAAAGCTGTAGTTAATTAACTAGTGTGTTCATGAAATTGAATAAATTACTTCATGATGAACAATATATACTAGCATAATGACAAATAGACAATGCAGTAAAACAATACATAAATGGTGCTTCTGCTTGATCAACTCCTTGCTTTCATGGTGACTGTGTTGAATCAATAAATGAAATACTTTCATTACCGTAAGCCCAGAAATAGGTTACTTCTTGCTTTTTAAATTCATGTACGTATTTATTTATCTATTTAGTAAGTAGCCATTAAAGTGTGCATATAGACCCAATCTTCTAGATGCATACTGGCCTTATATTTTGTAGGTACTTTGCGGTGTATCATGGATGCATCATTGTGTACATGACATGTACTATGTAGTATTGTATATTATACTATTAGGGCTGGGACTTTAACTGGTTAATTGAGATTAATTGATCACAGAAACAATAGCGCGATTAACAAAATTAACTCATTTTAATCGCCACACAAACCCCAAAAGTAAAGAGTTCTTTTGCTTTTGTCCACAATTCCAGGCTCAATTTCAGAAACAAAGTCACAGTCAAACATACAGATCAAAATGACCATTAATCTTCTTCATTTTCTAGTTGTGTAGAATTGGACTAATTCAGATGGTGAATATTTTAACTCTTGAGAGCGTAAACATTGCGGGTCCATTTGGTTTCATGTTTACGCTCTCAAAGAGTTACATCTGGTTAACCAAATTTTGATCTGGATAACCAACTTGCATCGTCGACACAGTGATTTAGAAAAACTCTCACACGCTATACCAGCCTGTTTTAATTGACAAAAAAATGCTTCTTGGGTCAAATATTGGTATGCGATTAATTGAGATTAATTAATTACAAGGCTTCAAATTAATTAGATCAAAAAAATGAATCGAGTCCCACCCCTATATCCTATACAATACACAATGAATACTACACAACACAAGTATAATTTTATTTATGCTACGTGGCCATTTTACAAATGTAAAAGATTCAGTGTGTTTTTACTGTGTAAATAGAGATTGAGTAAAATGTAATATAAATGAAATTGTTACTTTCAAAAAATGGGAAAAGATAATTAGTAGGCCTACTCACTTAAAACGCTCCACATCAGAATGGCAAAACTGAAACAAAAAGAAACATTCATCAGTAATTACTTACACAAGATTCGACACATATAACAACTTGTATTAGCTAATATAGATACGATAGCTAATTAGAAAATAAGATAAAAATAAATAGTAAATGGATGAAACTTTATGTTGTTTGTGTTGTCTGCCAGTGTACATTTGCTCATAAGAAGCTGCATGAATCTAAACATAAATATCACCATGCGTTCTATAGCTAAGCAGACCGGGGGCAGACCAAGGACCAGATGGATTATATCTCCATTGGGAGGAGACCCCGGGGCAGACCAAGGACCAGATGGATTATATCTCCACTGGGAGGAGACCCCGGGGCAGACCAAGGACCAGATGGATTATATCTCCACTGGGAGGAGACCCCGGGGCAGACCAAGGACCAGATGGATTATATCTCCACTGGGAGGAGACCCCGGGGCAGACCAAGGACCAGATGGATTATATCTCCACTGGGAGGAGACCCCGGGGCAGACCAAGGACCAGATGGATTATATCTCCACTGGGAGGAGACCCCAGGTCAGACCAAGGACCAGATGGATTATATCTCCACTGGGAGGAGACCTCAGGACACTCAGGTTACTGCATGGTCTTGGAACGTTTTGGGATTGCCCAGGAGGAAGTTCCTAACATTGCACTAATTAAGGGAATGGTGGCTACCTGTAGACATCAAAGGAGCATGCAGATGTGTAGAATGGGGAGAATGCCTCTGGAGGCATGAAGAACGGTGTCCCCGCCCCTTTGAGACGAGTCGACGTCACGTTGGTGACGAACTTGGCAAGACCAAAGTCAGTGATCTGGACGAGAGACGGGGGGGGGGGGGGGGGGGGGGGGGGGGGGGGGGGGGAACTGTCAGTTCAGTAGGTGCATCATGTGGTATTGCAAAAGATGCACATACATCGTTCTTAAAGTGTTGACCGTTGACCATGTGTTGTGCCATTGGCATCTGTTTTTTCCATAGTGTCAGCCAGTTCTCTGTTCTTCATCAGTCCAATACACATGTTTATATTGCTTTACTGTCTCTTATCCACAGTAAGCTTGATAATGTTAGCGGTAGAGGTAGTGCACCATGCTACAAACACTTCAACCACAACATTTGCAATTTGCTGGGTCAGCTACTAGCATGTGTCCCTCCATTCCACATTATTTTATGAAAATCACACCAACGTGTGAACTGAGTGGTGCTGTGTATCTCTGGAGGAGCATAGACACTCATACACATAGATTCTCCTGTTTAGTTTAATAGTTTAATTCTCATGTTTAAGAGTTACTTTTCCTTTGACTTCTGTACCTTTTAAAGGGATAGTTCAGATTTTTGGAATTTAAGATGTGTGAATACTGTCCATTAATAGGCGTATAGTGGTGTCAAATGTATTGTGATGAATGTATGATCTACAACTATGCGTAAGGGCATGCATGAACCATAAATAGTACAGTATTAATTGGTATCCAGATTGCCATGGTGGGAGTTCTGCTCTGGTTTAGGTCAATATTAAGTAATTCTGGTCATTTTGTGGTGGTCACTGCGGTACTTCTTGTTCTTAACCCTTTATAGGTTTTTTCGACCAATTGGTAGATCACATTTTAAGTCACTATTTCTCATTGAAACCATGCTCAAACTAAATTCCAACTGATTGAGCCATTTCTACCATTCGGTAGAGGCGAGTATGCAAAAAATATCCACTAGATGTCACTGTGGCTTCACACAGCATGCTTTACAAGTCAGGTGGTAATGAGGAACTTAGACAGAGAGAAATCACTCCTGACATCTAGGCTCTGTTTTGCCACAGATTCAAAGGTGAGATGATTTATTCTGCATATTGCCACTCCAGAGATGTTACTGAATGTAAATATGTAACTTGATTCAATTAAAATAATAATTATAATGGTTAAATAATTTTCAGAAAACATGCTCTACCAAACGGGTTGTTTGTCACTTTATGGTACAAGTAGTGCAAGTTTTAGTTTCTTGCACAATAATGTATATATACAATGATTTAGTTTCCATCTGTGTAAACAGAAAGAAAGCTCTATAGCCATTAGCAACAGTGGATGCCCAAATGTTTTTATTTTGCTCTGTTTTCCATCATAAATAGTCAAAATATTATCTTGGTATCATTCTGGCATCACTGCCTTTTACCTCTAAATGACAATTCAACCATTTGGTAGAGCATGTTTTAGGCATGAATAAAACATGCTTATACAACTATTTCAGCATCCAAATATAAATGCACCTTGTCTCTGTGCATATACACATATACATACATCTGTAAGCTACATAACTAGAAAACTGTTCTCCCCACTGACTACCAATTTGACACACGCATTCCACCCGCCACAGGACGTGCAGTGTCTGCAGTCAAGTCCGTCAGTACACCAGTTGTCCAGAACCAGCACAACAGCCTCTGCCAGGGTTCTGGACGGTGCCCCAGCCTGGGCTGGGCTGGGGCACTGGTTCTCCATAAATGGAGCTGGCCTATTATGACAATACAAAAACCTCTACTTGGGCTCTGGGCAGGGGCCCTGTTCAGGCTTTGGACATCTCCATATATGGATCTCACGCGTTCTGACATCACAATGATGTTCTGACATATGCATAATTTGCATATACTACATATTTGGGCATACTGAAACAAATAAACTCCATATAAGGGCATAAAAGGGCACAAACATAATAAAAACTGGGTGGTGCATGCATTTCAACTTGCATCGTTCCAGGCCAGTGCCAACGGGCAACGCTCTAGTATTATAATGAAAAAACAATCAATATATCATAATCACAACAATTAATTAGCAGAATTTGTATTTATTCATTGCAAAAAGTATTTCTTGGATTACTTTAGTTCATTTTACACGTTTACCCTCAAGTGACATTTCTACCGTTTGGTAGAGGCTTATATTTTAATAACTGGTGGGTATGATGTTAAAAATAAAATTGATTCTTGTTATTATTGCCTAAAGGAAGTAAAAAATGCAAAGAAATAATTTTTCCACTGCTTCTTTAATGGTGGGAACTTTAAAGGGTTAATGTGGGTTTATGAGAGCACCAGATACTGCAGTCAGCTGAAGTAAAAAAAAAAAAAAAAAAAAGTACAGCCTACTCATCTGGATAGTTCTAATCCTGAGCTTCACTTGTGTACATGATGTACATTTTGGCTTCCAGCCTGGTCCTTCATCCAAAATCATTTTCATCAGTTAGTATGTATTTTTGCGTGTTACATGTTTGTCCTGTCATTGTCCTGTACAGGTTAAATGAAGGTTAAAGAAAACAGACTGACCTTGGCGTTCAGACCAGAGTCCAGCAGCACGTTGCCAGGTTTCAGGTCTCGGTGGATGATGGGAGGAGTCAGACTGTGAAGGTAGTTCATGCCCAGAGCCACATGGTGGACCAGCCGAAACACCAGGGGCCAGGGAGGAAGACCCTTTAGTTTGTTCTGAAACACCAGGGAGGAAGACCCTTTAGTTTGTTCTGAAACACCAGGGAGGAAGACCCTTTAGTTTGTTCTGAAACACCAGGGAGGAAGACCCTTTAGTTTGTTCTGAAACACCAGGGAGGAAGACCCTTTAGTTTGTACTGAAACACCAGGGAGGAAGACCCTTTAGTTTGTTCTGAAACACCAGGGAGGAAGACCCTTTAGTTTGTTCTGAAACACCAGGGAGGAAGACCCTTTAGTTTGTACTGAAACACCAGGGAGGAAGACCCTTTAGTTTGTTCTGAAACACCAGGGAGGAAGACCTTTAGTTTGTACTGAAACACCAGGGAGGAGGAAGACCCTTTAGTTTGTACTGAAACACCAGGGAGGAAGACCCTTTAGTTTGTTCTGAAACACCAGGGAGGAAGACCCTTTAGTTTGTTCTGAAACACCAGGGAGGAAGACCCTTTAGTTTGTATTGAAATATCAGGGAGGAAGACCCTTTAGTTTGTACTGAAACACCAGGGAGGAAGACCCTTTAGTTTGTTCTGAAACACCAGGGAGGAAGACCCTTTAGTTTGTATTGAAACACCAGTGAGGAAGACCCTTTAGTTTGTACTGAAACACCAGGGAGGAAGACCCTTTAGTTTGTACTGAAACACCACACACACACACACACACACACACACACACACACACACACACACACACACACACACACACACCACACACACACACACACACACACACACACACACACCTTGTTGACAATTGACCAGTGTTGCACCATCATTGCCTCTCTTGGGGGTAATAGCCTAATTATTTTCCATCGTGTCAGACATTTCTTAGTTCTTTATCAGTCCAATAAACATTTTATATTCCTTTACTGTCTCTTATCACCTGTAAGCTTGATAACTTCAGTGCACCATGCTGAAAACATGACTATTACTTAATTATTTAGGTAGGCTATTTGATGCAATCTACCTGTGAGATTGGTCCAGTGAAGAAAATAAATAAATAAATTAAAATAAAATAAAAAGGTCCTTTGTGAGTGAATGGGGATTTTTCTACCACACTATCACACACACGGCTCAATTTACCCCCTTCCTGAAGAAAAAACTAGGGGTGTGTGCATGGAAACAAACCCACATTCTGTGATGTCATTGAGCATCATGAAGCTACTGAAAGACCCGCCCACCTCAGACATCAGCAACATTATGATGTCACTGAGCATCATGAAGCTACTGAAACACCCGCCCACCTCAGACATCAGCAACATTATGATGTCACTGAGCATCATGAAGCTACTGAAAGACCCGCCCACCTCAAACATCAGCAACATTATGATGTCACTGAGCATCATGAAGCTACTGAAAGACCCACCCACCTCAGACATCAGCAACATTATGATGTCACTGAGCATCATGAAGCTACTGAAAGACCCGCCCACCTCAAACATCAGCAACATTATGATGTCACTGAGCATCATGAAGCTACTGAAAGACCCGCCCACCTCAGACATCAGCAACATTATGATGTCATTGAGCATCATGAAGCTACTGAAAGACCCGCCCACCTCAGACATCAGCAACATTATGATGTCACTGAGCATCATGAAGCTACTGAAAGACCCGCCCACCTCAGACATCACAACATTATGATGTCACTGAGCATCATGAAGCTACTGAAAGACCAGCCCACCTCAGACATCAGCAACATTATGAAGTCACTGACCATCATGAAGCTACTGAAAGACCCGCCCACCTCAGACATCAGCAACATTATGAGGTCACAGCATCATGAAGCTACTGAAAGACCCACCCACCTCAGACATCAGCAACATTATGAGGTCACTGAGCATCATGAAGCTACTGAAAGACCCGCCCACCTCAGACATCAGCAACATTATGATGTCACTGAGCATCATGAAGCTACTGAAAGACCAGCCCACCTCAGAAATCAGCAACATTATGAAATCACTGACCATCATCAAGCTACTGAAAGACCCGCCCACCTCAGACATTAGCAACATTATGAAAATTGCAAAAAGTATAAATGGTAAAAATCAGCCATGTTCAGCGTTCTATGGTTAAAGTCCATCGACTTGGCTGCCATTATGATGAAATCGTCAAATGCCACAAATTCAAAAATCTGACCTGCAAGGACTGCAGGGACCCCCTCTCCATCAGCTCCATGACCAGACCCACTTGTATGAAGGAGGAATAGGGTGTACATCCCCTGAAGACCCCCAGGACCCTGATGACGTAGGGGCTCTCTGCATCCTTCATCAGCTCAGCCTCACGACAAAGATCCTTGTAGATTGACCTGAACAAACAGAGACTCAACATGACATTTTCTCTTATGGGGTCCCTGGCATATCTTTTTGAATTGGGGTCCACAGCTAGTATTGGCAGTGCTAATTTTATAAGTGGGGGATGGCCACGATTGTGCACATTTCCATGCATGTGTGTAACAGAAGGTGTGCAAAGACGCACTATAAAACATGCAGGCTGTATTACACGCCTATAGTTTATTTGAAAACAGTGTTTACAATGGTAATCATATCCATGACAGTCAACGACATGTCCAAAAAATGTATTTGAACCACAAAATAAATTTAGGGTTCCCCAAATTCAAAGTCGATTTGGGGGTCTTTTTATTTTATTTTATTTTTTCACAATAGGAAAAAGACCTATTTGCACACCCAATTGCAGTGAACCTTAATCAGGGAGCAGCCGCTTCCTGATTAAAGTTCACTGCAAGTGTAGGCTAGACAGTGTGCAGGTGTTTTTTTCCATTTTATTTTTTCAGCCAAGATCCATGTTTTAGTTGTAAAAGATGAGTGTTCATTACTTTCATTTACTGCTTTCTTTACTTTTCAGTGGAGGTGGGGGATTCCAACTTGGGGCTATTATTTATTTATTTATTTATTATTTTTTTATTCGTTCAATCGTTCATTTAGTCATAATATGTTAAGTTTGTCACATTTAGTAGATACTGTAATCCTTCGTGGCCAGATGTAATCTCCTGGGGTTTATTAGAACTATTAATACCCTAGATAACAAATAATAAATAAATCAATGACTATAATATTTTTAGATGATAGTGTAATATAAAGATTTCTCTCCTGAATCGTCATCAGTGCTCAGTAACATTCTCCACTTACCCGTCATCCCGACCTAAGATTTTAACAGCCACATCCCATCTCCACTGAACATGTCTGGTTTTGGAGACTTGTCCGAATCCTCCTGCACCAATCACCTCCCAGCTCTGATCCAGACTCTCTGGACCAATCAGCTTCCAGGTGTGATCCCGGCTGCGTCTTGCAGGGGCAATGGAGTGAGCCATTGTCCCCTGGAGAGATAGAGAGAGAGATATGATTATTGATTAGTACGGTATGTAAACCGGGAGGAAGATTGTGCGCTGTAACACTTAGTGCTACCGTGTTTTTTAACATTATTATTTTAACATTATTAATGATGACTTTATGATGGAATGTAAGAAAATAAAAACAAAAAAGGTAAGTAAAAAAGTAAGTAAAAGTAAGTAAGCAATCACATTTGTCCATCTGACATTCTGAAGCATAGAAAAGGGTGGACTGTGTTGTACACAAGTGTAATGCTTTGAGAAATAGCAAAATCCACTAGCGACCAACGACCTGGTTGGATTACTAACCCTATATCTCTAAAAATGAAGTCAAACATAACCCATCTCTAACACGAAGCCTAAACATAACCTTGTCTCTAACCTTGAGCCTAAACATAACCCTAACTCTAACCCAAAGCCTAAACATAACCCTAGCTCTAACACTAAACCTAAACATGACTGGTAAGCATATTTGAGTAACCTGTATATAAAAATAAATTACTGTGTGTTTTACAGTTCCTACCTGCTTTGTGAGCGTCTGCAGATCTCTCCAGTCGTGTGTAGAATGTCAGAGTGTCTCAGTATCAGGAACAACTTGACGCTGATAAAGGAAAAAAAGGTTTAACCATTACCAGAGAGACTGTATGTCATCAGAGACAGAAGAGTTATGACATTGAGGGGTCAGAAAAAAGTCTGGTCATGTCGTCATGTACTTGTGCAAGCCCATAGAGTGCAATGCATTTCGTAACATCTGGTTGTCCTCATTCAATAGAAAGTTGATGTAGAAGAGACTCCATTGGACTGACCCCATGAAGTGAGTGGAGATGTCAAAACTCTCTTACTCTATGGCTCTGTATGTCATGTAATTACAATCACACAGCGTCAGCATGCAAAGTACTATCTAGGAATATCTGAAGGCTCGGCCCAGATCCAACTCGGAACATTGATGGGTCAGAAAACTGAGCACTCGAGAAGCTGTCCATCAGCATGCACCCTGAAAGAGGGACAAATCGTATTCTGAAATACATTGTTTTCAATGAGGGCAGCACTAATAAGACCTATTTACGTGTTCAACATGTGATTTGTTTTAAAGTATTGCACAGTGACAACTAAAGTCTCTTTAAAGTTTATGCTGTTGGGCTATTATCTATTACTACAAAACAATCTAAAATAAAGGGGTTATAATCATGAAAGCCGGGCTGTTGGTGTTTCTATGGTGTACTATTACTGCATAATCTAAAATAAGGAAGAAGAGCAGCCATTGGACTGACCCCATGAAGCGAACAGAGTTTACGACGGCACAATTCTGTCTACCGTACACTCAAGGCCTGAGTTGGATCGGGCTGAGCCTTCCTGTTACCCTATCAGGTACAGGTGGATAAAATGTTTTAATCATTAACAGGGAGCTGTATAGAGACACACGGAGACTACAAATTTCACGCCCCCAAATGAAACAGCGGCTACCCAAGAGGGTACATTAGAACAGAGTATTCCAGCGGCCAGTGCAATCCCTGCAGTCCCTGTCACAAAATACCGTAATTTCACTAATTTATTACTGAGGCTGTAGCGATTTATTCTGTGTTCTGATGACGTGTAAAATATGATTTATTTATCCTTATTACTGTCACACACCTGCCTTCTGAATATACAGCCCACAATGTACTATAATATACTCCATCAGAAATTCACATGGACTAGCATTATAAATCTCAAGTTAATGTGGTCGCACAGTATATACGTCATGGTCCCATCCCTTGAGATTTTCAATACTCAGATATATTAGCTGTGTTTTGTTTTATATGCTATGTATTTGTTTATAATGATCCAAACGGCATTTTACAAGACTAGTTAATACTCCTCTGCATAATTCACTATGTCAAAATCAATGCATATTGATGTATACACACCCACACCCAGACAGACGAATCAGTTTTATCTAGCCATTTAGTAAAAGAATATGGCAGTATACATTTGAATTGTCAACACTGAAACTTGTGCCCTCGATAGGAAAAAGTTTTGTGGGAAATCTGGTATACTAAAGCAAACCACCTGATCACAATATCCACACTGGGTGGTTTGTACAGAAGCATTAAGGCAGAGACGTGTTTTTTTTAAGCAAAGTGCAAAAAAGATTTATTCAATTAACAGATCAGTTTATGCATTTGTTCTCATCGTCATCATCACCATCATGATCATAATCATCATCATTATCGTTGTAAGGAAAGAGTACCAACTTATACTCCTCCAAATATAGCTGGCTTATTTTCCCAATTAATCAGCCACATTTATTAATACAACAAGCTGACAACAGTAAAACAGCTGTCAGAGCTCCGAGGTAGGTAAAACATGATAATAAGCTGTGACATGTACCAAATATAGACATGAATGAACAAAGTCAGTCGGGATTGGTGTGTATTGTTGAGAATTCGACTCTTCAAAGTCGGCGATTGTAGCCTCGTAAAGACAGTGACGTCATTTAAAAGCGACAGGTTCTCTGTCTGCAGTCTCCTCTCTGCTCTGTTAGCATTATGGGTAACTAATTCAAGTGGTAAATTAAATGTGAAACACGACCTCTATTGAGAAAAAACAACAACATGTGTTGAGAAAGACTTCATACATTTGGAATCATATTTTTATTCAAATCAATATAGTCTTCTGTTCATTTCATATTGTTTTAAGGGTAGGCTAACTACAGTGGAATTTCAGTGGACTTCAGTGGGCTGCCGGCAGTCCCCCTTTCTGACGTACCCTCTTGCGTCTCCGCTGTTTCATGACATTTGTAGTCCCCGTGTGTCTCTATGTCATCAGAGACATCTATTTGTAGAGTTGCGACATTAAGTGGTCAGAAAACAGCCTGATCATGTGGTTCATGTACTCATGCGAGCCCATAGACTCAGACATTCCGTAACTTCTGGTTGTCCCCTTTCAATAGAACTCTATGTAGAAGAGCCTCCATTAGACTGAACACCATGAAGTGAACAGAGTTGTCATAACTCTGTCTATGGCTTTGCATGTCACGTACTTACATTCACATAGTGTCAGTCTGTCAGAGTATCATTGCAGTATCAGCTACACACTGATACTGGTAATAAAATGTTTCACTGATTACCACAATCTGAGTCATCACAGCATGACAGCATCACAGTAGTATTTGATTCTTTGTAATCAAATGTTGTAATTTGTAATCAGAGAGAGAGAAGAGGGCAGAATTGCGGCCACATTGATTGTCCTGTGATAAATTGGTGCCATATAGGAGTGTGTGTGTGTGTGTGTGTGTGTGTGTGTGTGTGTGTGTGTGTGTGTGTGTGTGTGTGTGTGTGTGTGTGTGTGTGTGTGTGTGTGTGTGTGTGTGTGTGTGTGGTCCCTTATGTCAGTGTTTCTCAACCTTTTTTGTCCCAAGGCACACTTTTCATAGCCCCTAAACGTCAGGGCACACCTAGATGAACGATGATAACCCTTGACGGAGCGCGTATCGCAGGATATGAATGCATCACTGTCCGGCTGTATTCTTTGTCATTTCTTGTTCAAAATGTTATAACGTTACACGTAACGTCGTTACTGTTTTCAAGGGAAGAGAATTGCTTATTTCGGGTAGGCTATTAGCCTACTATCGCTGTACCGAGGACATGTCTGTGCTGTGCGCGTCTGTGCTGCGTCGTCGTCCTCCTCCTCCTTCCCCCGCAGTCTGTCTCAAAGAACGCGGCTATGATCGCTTATTTGCTTATTTTTTGGAACCACGGCACAAACACCTAAAGTTCACCACCGACGTGATGAGAGGAGCCGTTTGGGAACATGTCACTGCTTTCTTGTCAAATCTCGAGCTTTGGCGTGCGCTCAAACTTGAAGATGTTTTTTTCCTCTCTCTCTCGCTGTCGGCTTTTGTCAGGCCCGGGTATAAAATTTCACAATTGGGGGGGGGGGGGGGGGTGCGGGGGGGCAGGCGAAAAGTTTATGTTATATTTAGGGCGTTTAGGGGGGCATTCCCCCTGTGCACAGCCTTTTATCCAGCTCTGCAAATGTTACCCAAAAGAAGGAAAAAAAGAAAGCAAGAAAGAAGGCGATCACGGACGCCCTTTCCCCTCCGCCAACCCTCGTGGATTTATGGATTATATATGGATTATATCTTTGATAAAATACTGCAAAAGGTACACAGTGACAGTAGCCTAAGTTAACATCGATTCTCTCAGAACACATGCACACGGCTGTGATGTGAGCCGTATGGCAACATTTTGCGTTGGGTCCCGCGGGCGCCGCGGGCTAAAGAAATATAATAATAATAATAAAAAAAAACATTTAAATTGCATATTTCATCTATACAATATTCATGTGCATTGGAATCTCAATGCTTTCAGCATGTCAAGTAGGCCTATGATTAATAAATAATAATGAAGTTTGATTGTGCAATGCTCATTTAATTAAATATTCACAGATATTATATTCAAATATGCAGCCAGCAAGCATTCTTTTATCATCTCAGCATCTGTGAATGTTGTGTGCAAGTTCGGGGGTTCGAATCCCCAGAGACCACCATATGCATTTGCACCACTTCTCTTCACACGGGTGTGATTTTTTCCCCCTTCTTGCCATTGATCAATGATCAAGCTCCCTGTGGGGGATGCCATGAGCCCCCCATGGGCGCACCCATGCACCCCCGGAGTCGACACCATTGAACTGAAATAACCTGACATATTTTATTTAATTTTGTCTGCATCGATTTTTTTTCTACAAATCCCACAGTGATTAATACACAATGGTTGTTCATGCGTTGTCGTTGTCACAAACTAGAATCTAGCGTCATAAACTAGAACCTATAGCGTCAGAGACTAGAATCTTGCATCAGAAACTAGAACATAGCGTCAGAAACCAGAATCTACCGTCAGTACAAAACAGAGGCAACGTACCACGAACATGAGGTCGGACAGGGCCAGGTTGGCCATGTAGATGGAGGCAGAGCCTTGGAAAAAACAGAGTTACGCCAACTCCTTTCACTTCATAGGGCCAGTGCAATGGCGGCTCCTCTACATAGACTTCTATGGGATAGTGACAACAAATAGTGACAGCCGGAAGATACTTAATGCATTGGAACCTATAGGGCTCGCGCGGGTACATGAACCACGTGACCAGCCTATTTTCTGTCCCCTCAATGTCGCAACTCTGTCTATTTCTAAGGCTCTGGATGGAGGCAGGGTGTTTCTTCTTGGTGCGGAACAGGAACACCCACAGGGCAATGGCGTTGGTGGGCAGCGCCACCACAAACACCACGATGTAGACTCTACATCGTGGGAGCCCAACCAGTAGATCGGGATCTACCGGTAGATCTCGGCCTGATTGCAAGTAGATCTCGGGAGATGGGGGGAAAGAAAAAAAATGGGGTGAAAAAAAAAAAGAGCAATTTTCGCGTGTGTGTGTGTGTGTGCGCGCATGTCTGTCTGTCTACGAAGCAGCTCATTAGGAGGATCGTTGTCTGCTGTCTGTGAATTATGCCAACAGTATTGTTCTGCAACGTGTAATGGACTGTTCTGCAACTTATAATGGACTATTCTGGACTGTTCTTATTATGATTGCATTTGCAATGGCAGTGTTTGACCAAGTCTGTTGTACTTATGTTGTACTGTTGTAGGCCTACTTATGACAAGTCTGTTGTACTTTATGCTTATATGGACATAAAGTAAAGTGGTAAAACAACGTAGTGTTGTGTTGTTGTGAAGTTACTGCAGGCTGGCAACGATGCGTGTGGTTTGAAATGTTGATATTGGAATGGTAGATCCCGGAGGGGTTGGCTGCTGAAAAGTAGATCTTGGGTCAAAAAGGTTGGGCACCCCTGGATGGGCAGGAAGATGGTGGTCAGCCAGCCTTCCAGGACCTGCCGGTCCTCTTGCATGAGGCGGACCGAGCCGTCCGGGTTCTCCTCACCTTTAAGACCTCTGTGCTCGTCTGGTGACGCTGAGAGAGAGACACACGCGCGCGCACACACACACACACACACACACACACACACACACACACACACACACACACACACACACACACACACACACACACACACACACACACACACAGTCCAGTGTAGTACAGTGTCCCACTCCCGATCCACTTTTTTCAGTTACGTTACGATACCTATATCACAATTTCTGTGTTAGCCGATACCAAGTTTAAAAAAAAAGGTCGCATATGAAGTCCACCAAATAGCAGAATAATATAGCAGGCGAGAATAGCAGACTCCTCACTCAACGTGCAGTTGGGCAACTCCAAAGCAAATTCCACAACATTTTATTTAAAAAGAAGGGTCGGTCTTCATTGTTTTAAGAAAGCAGTTTGCCTGTACTACGGTCTATGTAACTGTACCAATGTGTAATCAAAGCGGCACAAAATCGTTGCACAATTCACAAAGAAAAAAAGGTCTATTTTCATTCCAGCTAAAAACAAAACCTATATCAAATGCAAATCGGTTATCAGTGGTTGCATACATCTATTGCAAGGGTTTTCAACAGGTGGTCCAGGGACCACCAGTGGTCCCTGAGAGGGTTCCAGGTGGTCCCCAGCTAAGTTGGTTAACCAGATGTAACTCTTGAGAACCTAAAAGCCCAAGTCTACACAACTTGAAGATGAAATATTTTTTTTGTTTTGGGGTGCTGTGGGGCTAAAATGTCCTCCAATGGTGGTCTGTGGCTTAAATGCTGAATGAATGGTGGTCACTGGTGTCAAAAAGGTTGAAAACCCCTGCTCTATTGTATCGGTTATAGCATTGTTTCCAAACCTCCATATTGGTGGGGCTCAGCATACTAGGAGTGGGACAATTCACTTAGCTCACGATACGATAAAATATTGATTATACGATACAATATTGATTTAGGGTTCTGAATCAATTTATATTGCTATTCTTAGTTATGCTGTGATTCAATTTGATATGTCGATATATCACATTTTTCCCTGCAAATGACTGTGCTTTTATTATACTAGAACAAGGAGGATTCCACCCATTTTCAAGATTTTTTCTGAGAGCGTACAAATTGAACCAAATGGACCCCAACGGGTCCAAGTTGTGTTTCATCATGTTAATGGTTTCTTTCAGACCTCCATTTTAGGAAACAAAGAATGGGGACAACTTTTTTTATATAATTTCCACACAACATCTAAGGTACAGTAAAATGCTGAAAATGTTTGGATTTCCCCTTTAAAACCATTCTAAATGATATGGACCATGACAAGTTCAATCAACTAGAACATTTTAAACAATATGGATAACAAAAAGTTCACATTATACACATCAATGCAGCCTGATAACATCAGTCTGACAAATTAATGAATAGATCCTACATAAATATCAAAACATTGATTTTGAACCTGGCGATTCGATATTGCTATCATGGCATAATGAATAGCCATATATTGACATTTTGATTTTTTTGCCCACCGCTACTGCATACTGTACAATATTATTCGTTTTTCTAAGGGATCATAACAATGAGGCAGGATACCAGGATACAAATGGAACCAAATGAACCCGTTAGGGTTCATTTCATTTGGTTGCATTTGTAATGAACCCTAACGGGTTCATTTGGTTCCATTTGTATCCTGGTGCATTTGTACGCTCTCAGAAAAAAAGTTGAAAATGTGTGTAATTCCCCTTTAATAAACATACTGTCTTAGGGATATTGTCGGGTGAAGATGTTTCTGTCAGTCCTAAATGAAGTAAAATAATTCCAACTAAACCTATAGCTCTGGTCCATAGCTCTACTGCATGTATTGTTGAATAATTTCTAAAATATTGGGACCTCCTTTGTTCATTTTTGATCCCTCTATCACATGGGTCTCCAACGAGTAGCTTGCGAGCTACCGGTAGCTCGTTGGTTGTTTTTGGGTAGCTCGCAAAGGAGTTGCAAAATTAGGCTATGAATGATATGAAAAGCAAATGCATTGCAACTCTTTCCCTATGTCATTCAACATACAAACGTATGCCCATTTGCCCACTTGAGCGTAACTAGGCCTACGTCAATCCCAGAATACGCCTATCAGTAATAGGCTACATCAGTCGTCTTCAGGTCAAATCAAATCCAATCAAAGCAAAGACAAATCTGTCAAGTGACATGATCAGTGCTGCAGGCTCATTTTACATGCAACAGGTAAAAAACAAGAGACTGCAGCATTTTCCTTCAATGAGGAGTGTTGGAAAACAATGCAGAGGCAGTTGATGTGTTGGATGTGGATAAATATTGTGACCTACTGTCCAAGCTTGGGCAGGAATTTGAGGACAGGTTCACAGATTTTGATGAACTGAAGCCCTGCGTGGCATTCATTGCTAACCCTTTAATGGAGGTAGATGTGAGTGTAATATCAGGGCAGATGTGAATCTGCATTCTCTGATATGAATGTGATCAAATCCAAATTCAGAACTGATGATGATTTGAATGACTCTATCAGAGTGAACCTGAGTGGATACACCCCAGCGTTCAAGTGTCTTGCGGAGGCCATGCAGTGCCAGGCATCTCATTATCATGTGAATGCACTTTTGAACCAGATCCATGAGTGGATACAGGAATAAGAGTTAGTGCCTGGCCTAACTAAAATAAAAAGCAGTTTGTTGATTGTTAATGTTGTTGAATAAGGCCTCTGTGAATATGCACTATGAATATTGTTGATTGTGTTGTTAAATAAATGAAAGCTAAAAGTGAAGTAGCTCTCGGCCCCTCAGATTTTTTTCAAAGTAGCTCTAAAATGAAAAAACGTTGGAGACACCTGCTCTATCACATGGAACTACTTTACACACATAGTTCTCTGTGATAGGAGTCAAAAATGAAGGAAGGATGTGCTAATACTTTAGAAATGTGTCAACAATACAAATGACGTTAGGTTTTTTTTTGCACTCATTTACTTTAACTGCATGGCCCCAGGCAGTGACCCCCAAAATGACCAAACTACTACAAAGGATCCCTGACTAATAACATAAACATCGCTTAAACATTATTTACAGCATTATTTCCCTATATGACTAAAATAAACAAATAAAAAACACCAATGGCATCTTCTTTCTTTCATAAATAGAGAATATTTCACTCAACTGATGTGATGTCACGTGTGATCTAGCTCTATGGATATGGATGCACATGCTCATGTGACATCATCATCCTGCAACCGGAGCACCTCCTATTGAGTGAAAGATTGTCTATTTATGAAATAAATAATGTATTAAAAGGTGTTTTTATCTGCATGTTTTAGTTATAGAAGGCAAGTGTTGTAGTGGTACTTTTAGAAGTGGGGGGACGTCTCTTAAGACACATGCACGCACACATGCATGTGCATTCGCGTGCACCTGCACAACGCAGACAGACACACTATTAAAACATGCATATTGAATAGTATATTGAGAAAGATGGTTTACAATGCTTAATTGTATCCATAAAAGTAAATAACAAGTCAAAAAAAAAAAAAAAAAAAAAAAAACAATTTTTGCCCCCAAAAATATTTTAGATGTGAGAGAAGTGGGGGGGACTCCGTCCCCCGCGTCCCCCTCCACTACACCCCTGCTTTTAAGGCATATCTGTCTTATTAGCCAGGGATCCTTTTAATATTTCACTAAAACCAGAGCAGAACTCCCACCACGGGACTCTGGACATCAATTAATCCAGCTGACACCACTCTGGCAATTATTTCATACAGCTTAACTAAAAAATGTGAATTGTCCCTTTAAAGCTACAATTTCCATAATGTAATTCCAAATGTGGACAAGAAAAAAAAAATGTTCCAGTGATTAGAAATTGATGATTCTAAATATGCTCCTCATTGTACAATAAAACAGCTCAAGTCACTCTTTTAGTACACACACAAACACAAAGTTGATTCAGCACAATAGAGCAGGAGTGCTATAGCATTAGAGCTGGCCGCAATACAACTCTAAATTATTTTATAATTGGGCTGAATCTAGGTCTATTGACTCCCCCAAACAAACAAACTCACCAACATTGCAGCTGCATGGAAACGTTGAATTACGTGTATCCTCTATCTGGAAAGCATTTGCTTGATAAAACCCCACAGTGGACATGTTTATGTCAGTAAATAAAAGTGCTGGACTTTGGAGGCACTCGTTTGTATTAACGGATCAGGCTGGTGCCTCCTGGATTAAGAGCAACTTCTAAACAGGTGGTACACAGGGCTGTTCAGTGACTAAATATGAGCGCATCCAAACTACAGAAAGTAGCTCATAACATGTCTATGGAGGATTTTTTTAATCAAACAATTGCTTTACAGATAGACAGAGGATAATTCAACCTTTCCATATACAGATGCAATGGTGGTGACAAGTTTAACATTGTTAAATACAAGCAAATCGCAGTCGCAGTTGGAGTTGATGGACCGAATTGCAACTCTAGATTCAGCTCAATTATAAAAGAGACTAGAGTTGTTGCATTGCAGCTACATTAGAGCAATGAACTAAATACAGACTCAGCTATCACTTAAAACCAGTCTTAAATGAATTTAAAGTCTTAAATGAATTTAAACTATTCTAGCTATAGAACTTTCTTTTAAACAAACAGAAATCAGTCCTAACTAAATGAGTGGAACTTTTCAAATTAAAACCAGACTCACCAGGTTGAGTCACACAGCAGTGGATGAAACAACACAGAAGCAGCAGCAGCTTGACTGGAGACATCATGGCAGGATCAAACTATTAAACCTATAGTTAAACTAACTAAACACAAACATTAACCAGCACTAGAACTAGTAAAACTAACTCCACTAACGTCTTTGTTCCTCTCAATAAGCAACAACAAACAACAAGCTCTGGTCTGGAGGGAGTGGAAATGTTTGGAGCTGCTTCCTGTCTCACACCATTATACCTGAGTGACGTCACTGCTGTGTCTGGGTGACCAGATGTCCCTTTTTACTGTCTGTCTGTCTGTCTGTCTGTCTGTCTGTGTGTGTGTGTGTGTGTGTGTGTGTGTGTGTGTGTGTGTGTGCGCTAGCGCGCGCGCGTGTGTTTTACCACTCACTCCCTCTGCTGCTGCTGTAGTTTATTACATTAATAATTAATAATTCTGTTTTACAAGCTAGACTGAATGAACAGATCTAAATGACATATCATCAATTCATTCATTAATACATCATTTAGAATTATAGAGTTGGTATTTAAATGTGCTGTAATTCATTCTGCAAACTTAATGCATAGTTCATCAGTGTGTAGTAAATGGTGCAGCAGCACCACCTAGTGGAGGACACACACACACACACACACACACACACACACACACACACACACACACACACACACGGTATTGCATGTGGTTTACAGTTCAGTCATTTCAGACCAGACATTAAAGGGGGATTCCACTCATTTTTTTCTGAGACCCTAACAGGTCCATTTGGTTCCATTTGTACGCTCTCAGAAAAAAATCCACCCCAGAATGCTTTCTGACCTTTGTTTGCAGTTGACTTGTATTGTTACACATGGGTTAATAATAAGAGTAATATAATAATAACACATTAAACACAGAAAAAAGGTTTTATTTTAATATTTTAATCATTTTGCTTTTACATCACATTCCTGAGTGACCTCAATACATTACAATAATAAAAACTGAAAAACAAAACAAAACAAAAAACTAAATGAGATCACCAGATCTCACACACCTCTGCTGTGGCTTTATAAACATTTATCCCTACATACAGAGGTTGTGTGAATGTGGTTCTCTCTGTGTGAATGAGACTCATTGTGTCTCCACTCACATCATAGAAACACAGAACACCTGCTGAGGGGTCTACATACACCCCCACCCTGGCTGGTCCCCTGATGGAGGGAACAGGTTCTGACACTTTAGTTTCAAGGCTGTTGTGACGGAACGTGTAGCGATTATTATAGAAAAGGTACCGTAACGCCCATGACTGGACATTGTCTCCAAAGCATGATAGATCCCTATCCTCTCTGCTGATGTCATCCTGGCTGACTGCTATATGAACACACTCTCCTCTCCACAGAACCTCAAAGTAAGCAGCTTCAGATACACTCTCTTTACTCAACACATTACACAGATGTCTAAACCTCCTGGGATGGTCAGCATAAGGTTGGTCTTCCCATGTATGAGTCACTTTCCTGTTGTCCTCTGACAGGAGGAGTTTTCTGTTTGCTGTATTTACATCCAATGAGAGACGAGAGGCATCTGTGGAAGAAGAAAAAAGCTGTGAGAAGAACAGAAAGAACTTAAACTCTGCTTTACTCAGTCTGTTCAGTGTGCTCACGAATGTGTGTGTGTGTGTGTGTGTGTGTGTGTGCGTGTGCGTGTGCACGCACGTGCGTGTGCATGCATTACGTGTAGTGGCAGTGTGCAGAGCGTTCTCCACTCCCTCCCACAACAAAAAAAGAGGACCCCCATTTAGTCCTGTAACATCTCACAATTTTATCGGTCAGTCTCGCTAAAAGCAGAAAATGTCCATAGAGTTGCTCACAGTCAGTGTTGTAGTGGTGCTTTTAGAAGTGGGGGGACGCCTCTTAAAGGGGAATTCCACCCATTTTCTTTTTTTTTTCTGAGAGTGTACAAATGTGAACCAAATGGACCCTAGCGGGTCCATTTGGTTCCATTTGTACACTCTCAGAAAAAAGGAAACTCATTAACATGGTGAAACACATCTTGATGATGTCATCAAGATGTATTTCACCATGCTAATGATTTTTTTCAGACCTCCATTTCTAGGAAACACAGAATCACACAACATCTCTAAGGTATATTAATGACATAGTAAAATAATCAGTGGAATTCCCCTTTAAGACACGCGCATGCACACTGCACACTTGCATTTGCGTGCACCTGCGCAACACACACAGACACGATATTAAAAGTATAGCATATTGAAAAAGATTGTTTACAATGCCTAATTGTATCCATAAAAGTCAAGACGAAAAACATAGAACATAGAACATAGAACTACTCGCTCCAAAAACATTTTAGATGTGAGAAGTGGAGGGACGCCGTCCCCCCCGCGTCCCCCCTCCACTACACCCCTGTATATAAAATATTTTAGATGTGAGAAGTGGGGGGACGCCTCCCCCCGCGTCCCCCCTCCACTACACCCCTGTATATAAAATATTTTAGATGTGAGAAGTGGGGGGACACCGTCCCCTCGCGTCCCCCCTCCACTACACCCCTGTATATAAAATATTTTAGATGTGAGAAGTGGGGGGACGCCGTCCCCCCCACGTCCCCCCTCCACTACACCCCTGTATATAAAATATTTTAGATGTGAGAAGTGGGGGGACGCCGTCCCCCCACGTCCCCCCTCCACTACACCCCTGTATATAAAATATTTTAGATGTGAGAAGTGGGGAGACGCTGTCCCCCCATGGCCCCCCTCCACTACACCCCTGTATATAAAAGATTTTAGATGTGAGAAGTGGGGAGACGCTGTCCCCCCATGGCCCCCCTCCACTACACCTCTGCTCACAGTCACAGATAGATAGTGAGCGACTGGACATATACAGTATTATTTATAGGTCAGCTTATTATGCGCAATATGCAATATATAGAGGTATATCAGACAGTGGTGGAGAGAGAGAGAAGGGCGAGTGCGTGCATGTGTCTGCGCACACAGAGAGAGAGAGAGAGAGAGAGAGAGAGAGAGAGAGAGAGAGAGAGAGAGGAGAGAGAGAGAGAGAGAGAGAGAGAGAGAGAGAGAGAGAGAGAGAGAGAGAGAGAGAGAGAAACGTTCTCCTATGATTATTAAATAAAGTCAAAGTTGCTTATCACTGCCTGGCAATCAACACAGCAGAAGAGCAATATTACCTGCATTCAGGCTATTTGCATAATATTTCGTCGGCAGAGGGCCTTGTGCAGTCTTGCTGCAGTCTTTTCACCCGCCTCGACCTCTATCCATGGATTGAATAGAGCATAATCACAAGTAGTCACACGATCGAATACGAGTAGACGCAGATACTCAGATACCCGCCGGGCAAGTAGATACTTTTGTATTCATTGCATCGGTTGATCACGGCTACTACTAGTAGGGCGGGGTGAAGGAAGTTTTACTGAGGTTAGGGTTAGGTTAGGTTTAGGCATAAGTTTACTGAGGTTAAGTTTAGGGTTTGGGGTTAGGTGTAGGCATAGCCTAGTTTTACTGAGGTTATGTTTAGGGTTTAGGGTTAGGCTAGGGTTAGACGGTGCTTTATGCGGTTACTAACCCTAAACATAACCCCAGTAAAACTATGCTTACTATATGCCAGAGGTGTAGCATCATTTGGGCCATTAGGGCCATGGCCCAGAATTATTTTCACACAATGAGTAGCCTAGTGTGGGGGATCGGAGGTGTTAGACGGCTTGACGCCCCGCTATTCATCCAGGCTATTGTTATCAAATGGATCAAACCTGTTTAACTGGTCCTGGTGACTGGAGGTGGCAAAGTTGGTCCCCCAAAACAATAGGTGTTAATGGCCCATGTGCCCATCTATTTCCAGTGAAACCTTTTGTACTTGCCTTGAGAGGCTGGGGATGAAAGGTATTTGTAAATACAAATTTTGAGAATAAACGAAAATACATATACTTATACATACAGTATATACAAATATACTTGCATTGTGTATTTATTGACGTTTCATTCACGCTTCTCTTTCTTGCATTACTTATTAGAAAGTAACAATCTAAAAATCGCCAGGCTTAGATGTCCGCCTCTATGCAGGGGGGGGGGGGGGGGGGGGGGTCATTGGCCCAGGCTGATGTCCGACCCACGCTACGCGCCTGCTATAAGCAATAAATACAAAATATGTACTTGCCCGGCGGGTATCTGAGTATCTGCGTCTACTCGTTGTATTCCATCATGTGATTACTCGTGATTATACTCTATTCAATCCATGGATAGAGGTCGAAGCTCGTCTATTGAACGTCTCATCTAGTCTGGAGTCTGTGGACAATCTGTTAGGTCTGAAACCACCTTTAACCATTACAGGTTTGGAACTCTGAGAGTGTCACATTTGGAACCAAAGGGACCCTTATGGGTCTGTAAATCTTGTCAGAGTTAAATTAACTCTGAATTCACAATCTAAATCGGGGATCCCAGAGACAGACTGCCATTAAATGGGGGTCTGTAGATGCATGCATGCATGCACACACACGCACGCACGCACGCACGCACGCACACACGCACGCACACACTATACTCACATTGTAAGAAGTCCTTTCTGTTGGTGCTCCCAGGAATCACTGCTCTGCCTGAAATCACAAAGTAAACAACCCTGCTCAGTAGGATTGGGCGATATTTTGGTTTTACAGTTTGATACGGTTTAATTATATCATTATATAATTTTGTTATCTAACCGACCAAACTGTTTCAGCTGACAGACACTGTTATGTGCCTGTGATTATGGAAACGGTAGAGAACGGCAGCATCAAATAACGATAGTTTAATGATCCATCTTGGATCAGAATAATGGATCAAATAATATCGCCCCATCCCTACTTTTAAGGTGAATGTAATGGCTGTGTATGATTAACAAAATGCAATAATGTGAATATAAGGCCACGTTAATTACATTTTACAGAACAGAAATCGTGTTGTATTGGTCAGAGTAAATCAGCGTTTTAAAATTTGCAAACCGTACAACCTTACTGCTGAGTACTTGTACTGATTACTGCTTACTACAGTATGAGTAAATGTAGTCTCTAAAACACTGTTTCTAACCAAAACCCAAAATCCTGAAAAAATGACAGCATGTACAGCTTAGGTCTGACCAAGCATGGATTCAAACATTCCAAACATGGGCGGCAGTGGCTCAGAGGTAGAGTAACCGGATGGTAACCACAAGGTTGCCGGTTCGATCCCGGGCTCCCGCAGAGTTAGTGTCGATGTGTCCCTGAGCAAGACACTTAACCCCGAATTGCTCCTGATGTGCTAGTAGGTACCTTGCATGGTTTCCACTGCCATCAGTGTGTGAATGGGTGAATGTGATGCACAATCTATGTAAAGCGCCTTGGATAAAGGCGCTATATAAATGCACCATTCACCATTTACCATTTACCATTCCATAGAACTCACCTGGACGTTGCTTTGGTGATGCAACCTTTAGTTTCTCCAAGGCAGCTCTCAAACCACGCAGCTGCCGATCTGCAATGACAGATATTAACTGTTTACTATATTTATTTAATTTAACCTTTATTTAACCTGTAAAAACACATTGAGACAGGGTGTCTTTTTCAAGTGGGAACTGGCCAAGAGGCAAAACAAAAAATTCTTCAGGACCAGTGTAATTTCCTGAAGTGTAGTTCAGGAAATTACAGTTTACTACACACCGAAACTCCGCATTTGATCTGAGGTTTAGACCATTTTGGACAATAACACATTTTGAGAAAATAAAAATATGAAAATAAAAGAAAATAAAAATATGCCAGTGTTGCATCCAACGTGATGCCAAGGTAAGTTAGTTATGAATCTCAATGATAACTTAAGATGTTCTTTCGATCGCCTTTATTTCTGATTTTTCATCCTAGATGTCATTTCTTCCAGTGGAGGTCGGATGTTTTGTCTGAAAGTCTGAATACTGTTCAATATGTATTTAACTATGGATATGTCCATGAGACATTTTGGCTGATATCCAATATAATGAATTACTGTTATGGCGTTTCCAAACAGTACAGTAGAGGGACCCCCTGGGGACCTCCACACAGTAACTCTGTCATTGCCATTTTGGATGTATAGGCGTAGACATAGACCCCCCTGACCCCCACTCCACCCCATCCCCTTTAATACTTTAAATGATGGAACTCACCTGGACGTGGTTTTGGAGCTGCAACCTTTGGTTTCTCCAAGTCAGCTCTCTGATCTACAATGACACATACTGTACAGTATTTATACATGTTGATAACACTGTGAACACACATTCTATACTATAGCAATGATTACAATATAGAGCTATATAACACTGTTAATGAACACACACTGTATAGCAATGACTGCTGTCACAATATAGACATATTTATCTCTGTACACTATGAGTACTACATATGTGTAGATGGATATGTTACAGAATGTGTCTCTTTATTCTATATTTGATGTTAAAAAGAACACCAATGTATACGAAGATGAAACAAATCTCACCTCTTTGTGCATCCTTTGGTCTGCCATCAGCATCCTGTTGAACAACCATTACAATGAGTTCTATTGAACATCATTTACTGAGTTACATTATGAGTTCTATTGAACATCGTTTACTGAGTTACATTATGAGTTCTATTGAACATCATTTACTGAGTTACATTATGAGTTCTATTGAACATCATTTACTGAGTTACATTATGAGTTCTATTGAAGATCATTTACTGAGTTATATTATGAGTTCTATTGAACATCATTTACTGAGTTACATTATGAGTTCTATTGAACATCATTTACTGAGTTACATTATGAGTTCTATTGAACATCATTTACTGAGTTACATTATGAGTTCTATTGAACATCATTTACTGAGTTACATTATGAGTTCTATTGAACATCATTTACTGAGTTACATTATGAGTTCTATTGAACATCATTTACTGAGTTACATTATGAGTTCTATTGAACATCATTTACTGAGTTACATTATGAGTTCTATTGAACATCATTTACTGAGTTACATTATGAGTTCAATTGAACATCATTTACTGAGATACATTATGAGTTCTATTGAACATCATTTACTGAGATACATTATGAGTTCTATTGAACATCATTTACTGAGTTACATTATGAGTTCTATTGAACATCATTTACTGAGATACATTATGAGTTCTATTGAACATCATTTACTGAGATACATTATGAGTTCTATTGAACATCATTTACTGAGTTACATTATGAGTTCTATTGAACATCATTTACTGAGTTACATTATGAGTTCTATTGAACATTATTTACTGAGTTACATTATGAGTTCTATTGAACATCATTTACTGAGTTACATTATGAGTTCTATTGAACATTGTTTACTGAGTTACATTATGAGTTCTATTGAACATCATTTACTGAGTTACATTATGAATTCTATTGAACACCATTTACTGAGATACATTATGAGTTCTATTGAACATCATTCACTGAGTTACATTATGAGTTCTATTGAACATCATTTACTGAGTTACATTATGAGTTCTATTGAACATTGTTTACTGAGTTACATTATGAGTTCTATTGAACATCATTTACTGAGTTACATTATGAGTTCTATTGAACCTAGTCTACTGAGTTACATTATGAGTTCTATTGAACATCATCTACTGAGTTACATTATGAGTTCTATTGAACCTAGTCTACTGAGTTACATTATGAGTTCACATCATGAGTTCTATTGAGCATTGCAGTCTCGCCCCTTTAGTGATGTTGCCCCCTGTCCAGAAGTGATTTCCCCATAATCCTCATAGACTTTTCAAAAATGATTCATATGAAGACGATTACATTGTGGACAAAGACAACTCAGGTCTGACAGACCATGAAATTAGTCGTAATGTTTTCAGCCAATCAAATATTTTTTTCTTCTTAAACATATGGGATTGGGGGGGGGGGGGGGGGTTACACATTATGAGCTCTATTATAATTTAATCATTTACATTATGAATGTTGAATGTGAATATTACTGAATTGAATTTTCACCTGTGGGCCTACAATATGTTATAATATTGATTCAAAGTTATCATTACCAGTGTCTTCTGCACTGTATAAACAGCATCATTGATCCCACGCTGGTGCTTCTCATACAGGCCTTCTGTCACAGCAGAGCATTCTGGGAAATACAAGAATTAATCCAGATTACCCCTAGAAGGCCTAGATTTCTACTTGCAAAAAGAGATTACAACCTTACTACTACTTTGTAGCTACTACTGTGTATCCTCACCTGTAAAAGTGGGTCTCCTACGAGGGTTTTGGTGCCAGCATCTCTCCATGAGTTGAATCATCTCCTCCAGTCCTGGAGCCTTCAACCCTTTAACAACATCTAGAGATGGTCTTCCTCCACGATGGACATCAAACGCTGCAACGTCATGGCCAGAATCTGAGGAAGAGACATGAGTAGAACACACTAGAGGTATGAAATCTCACAAAAACATGCAGTGATCCTGGTATCTAGGGGAGGGTTATGGAACTGGTTGAGTTCAAGCTTAGTAGCAAAAGAATGTTTTTTGAAAACTGTAGTTAATTAACTAGTGTGTTCAAGAAATTGAATCCATTCATTCATGATGAACAATATACAGTATACTAGCATAGTGAGAAATAGACAATGCAGTAAAAATAAATGGTGCTTCTGCTTGATCAACTCCTTGTTTTCACGGTGACTGTGTTGCATCAATACATTAAATACTTTGTACTTTCATTGCCCAGAAATAGGTTACTTCTGGCTGGTTAAATCTATGTATTTATTTATTTCGTAAGTAGCCATTAAAGTGTGTATATGGATGGGCCTCACGGCTCGGCCTAGCCTCATGACATCATGGCTAGGCAAGGCTTACTTACTACTTACATTAAAGGGTGTATATAGACCCAACATTTACAGATGTGTAGGCTACTAGCCTTTATATTTTATAGGTACTTTGCGGTGTATCATGCATGCATCATTTTGTAATTTTGACATGCGCATTGCACAATGTAGTATATACTACACAAGTATAATTTTATTTATGCTACCTGGCCACGATTGATTGAACAGAATGTAAGAATGTAAAACAAGTGAGAAAAGAGAGAGAATTAATACTCACTTAAAACGCTCCACATCAGAATGGCAAAACTGAAACAAAAAGAGACATTCATCACCAGCAATTACTTTAAACGTCATCACACATGGAATTATAGATTCAATGCATACATTTTAAATTATTTCAAGTATTTATTGGTTTAATTTTTTAACATAATTTTGGCATCCAGCTCATAAAACCCATCAAAACAGAATTTCAAAAAATGTGAATATTTTACGAGACCAGTAAAAAAATAAAAAAAGAAGAAATGTTGACTATCGAAAAGTATATTAATGCATGCAGTTAATCCTTGGTCTGGACTTTTGAACAAATTATTTCATCAATGGGGCATGGAACCTGTGACACTGTTGAGGTGTTATGGAAGCCAAGTTTTGCTGTTTACAACGGCAGTAAATTAATTTGTATTGTTCAGTCTTATGTCTCACATGTTCCCTTTGGCAATACAACCCAGATTTTCTGTTGGGTTATAAAGTTAGGACAGTTGGCTGGTCAGTTAAGTGCAGTATAATACCATGGTCAGTACAGCAGTTACTAGTAGTTTTGGCTCAGTGGGCAGGTGTCAAATCGAGCTGGAAAGGAAAATTAGCATCTCCATGAAGCTTGTTAACATACCGAAGCACAAGGTACTCAGCCGATAACATGGCCTAAATCATGTGTTTTACCATGTCAAGTCTCCAGGCCATATTATCGACTGTTGTTGATCCACTGACATTAAAAACTTATTCAATCATGTTTTCAACACAGCCATCTTTAGAGTACCGTGTGCTTCAGTATGTTGACAAGCTTCGTGGAGATGCAAACTTTCCTTTCCAGCTTGATTTGGCACCTGCCCACAGAGCTAAAACTACTAGTGAGTAGTAACTGCTGTACTGACCATGGTATTACTGTACGGAATATTCTAATTAATTGGATTTGGATTAATAGGATTTTTCAGGAGCTGTACTGCACAACCACTTTTTCTATTATATTATGGAAGAAAATGAACTTTTATACATAATCTTTTTTTTTTTTTTTTTTTTTTTTTAAAGGACCTGTAAATATCATCATGAGTTCTACAGCTAAGCCACAGTCAAAAACTATGTTGAAGATTCACACGGCTGTGCAGTGACAATGAGAATTATAGTGAGGGAGCGTCTGCTGGCCTTATGGTCCAGGCACATGCCACACTTCACTAACTGCTATCAATAAAGGCCAAAAACAAAAATTAAAACCAAGGACAGGTGGATTATATCTCCACTGGGAGGAGACCCCGGGGCAGACCAAGGACCAGATGGATTATATCTCCACTGGGAGGAGACCCTGGGGCAGACCAAGGACCAGATGGATTATATCTCCACTGCGAGGAGACCCCGGGGCAGACTGAGGACCAGATGGATTATATCTCCACTGGGAGGAGACCCCGGGGCAGACCAAGGACCAGATGGATTATATCTCCACTGGAAGGAGACCCCGGGGCAGACCAAGGACCAGATGGATTATATCTCCACTGGGAGGAGACCCTGGGGCAGACCAAGGACCAGATGGATTATATCTCCACTGGAAGGACCCCCTGGGACATACCAAAGACCAGATAGATGGATTACACTCACTGGACTAGGAACATATTGGGATCAGCCAGGAGGAAGTTACTAATATTGCAAAGGAGAGAGAAGCAACCCTAACCCAAGTAACAAAGGGAATGGTGGGTACCTGTAGACATCAAAGGAGCATGCAGATGTGTAGAACGGGGAGAATGCCTCTGGAGGCATGAAGAACGGTGTCCCCGCCCCTTTGAGACGAGTCGACGTCACGTTGGTGACGAACTTGGCGAGACCAAAGTCAGTGATCTGGACGAGAGACAGAAGGGGGGGGGGGGGGGTTATGAAGTTCAATACCACACTGATTCCTGTATGTGTGTTGAACTGTCAGTTCAGTAGGTGCAACATGTGGTAGTGCAAAAGATGCACACACATCGTTGTTAAAGGGTTGATCGTTGACCATGTGTTGTGCAATTGGCATCTGTTTTTCCATCGTGTCAGCCAGTTCTCTGTTCTTTATCAGTCCAATACACGCGTTTATATTGCTTTACTGTCTCTTATCCACAGTAAGCTTGATAATGTTAGCGGTAGAGGTAGTGCACAAGCACAATGCTACAAACACTTCAACCACAACATTTGTAATTTGCTGGGTCAGCTACTTGCACGTATGCCTCCATTCCGCATAATTTTATGAAAATCACACCAACGTGTGAACTGAGTGGTGCTGTGTGTCTCTGGAGGCGCATAGATTCTCCTGTTATTTCAATAGTTTAATTCTCATTTTTAATAGTTCTTTTTCCTTTGACTTCTGTACCTTTTAAAGGGATAGTTCAGATTTTTGGAATTTAAGATGAATACTTTGAATACTTTACATTAATAGGCGTATAGTGGTGTCAACTGTATTGTGATGAATGTATGAATTACAACTATGCGTAAGGGCATGCATGAACCACAAATATTACAGTATTAATTGGCATCCAGATTGCCATGGTGGGAGTTCTGCTCTGGTTTTGGCCAATATTAAGTAGGTCTGGTCATTTTGTGGTGGTCACTTCTTGTTCTTAATGTGAGTTTATAAGAGCACCAGATATTGCAGTCAGCTGAATTAAAAAAAGTTCAAGTACAGCTTACTCATTCGGATAGTTCTAATCTTGAGCTTCACTTGTGTACATGATGTACATTTTGGCTCCCAGCCTGGTCCTTCATCCAAAATCATTTTCATCAGTTAGTATGTATTTTTGCGCGTTACATATGATGTTTGTCCTGTCATTGTCCTTTAGTGGTTAAATAAAGGTTAAAATAACCAGACTGACCTTGGCGTTCAGAGCTGAGTCCAGCAGCACGTTGCCAGGTTTCAGGTCTCGATGGATGATGGGAGGAGTCAGACTGTGAAGGTAGTTCATGCCCAGAGCCACGTGGTGGACCAGCCGAAACACCAGGGGCCAGGGAGGAAGACCCTTTAGTTTGTTCTGAAACACCAGGGAGGAAGACCCTTTAGTTTGTACTGAAACACCAGGGAGGAAGACCCTTTAGTTTGTACTGAAACACCAGGGAGGAAGACCCTTTAGTTTGTACTGAAACACCAGGGAGGAAGACCCTTTAGTTTGTTCTGAAACACCAGGGAGGAAGACCCTTTAGTTTGTACTGAAACACCAGAGAGGAAGACCCTTTAGTTTGTACTGAAACACCAGGGAGGAAGACCCTTTAGTTTGTTCTGAAACACCAGGGAGGAAGACCCTTTAGTTTGTTCTGAAACACCAGGGAGGAAGACCCTGGGTCTGCCCTGGGTGAAAGTGGTGCTGGTTCCTTTATTTAGTAACAAATGCTCCTCTCAATCCCCTCAAAGATCCCATGAAACCGACTACCATTATCACCACGGCTACTAAAAATAAAGAAAAAATACAGAAAAGAAAGAAATCTGACCTGCATGGAGTCCAGGGACCCCCTCTCCATCATCTCCAAGACCAGACCCACTTGGATGAGGGGGGACCAGGGCGTACATCCTCTGAAGACCCCCAGGACCCTGATGACGTAGGGGCTCTCTGCACGACGCATCATCTCAGCCTCAGCAAGAAGGTCTTTATCTGAGAATGATCTGAACATGACATGTATGACATAACATGAATGAATGGAATATTTATTAACAGCTTGTAGTTTTCCAGTACATTTCAATCACAACTCCATCCAAAGACTGTTAACTGTGAGTCTACAACACCATAAAGCATTCCCAGAGAGACGTACAAATATTCACTTCTGTAAAGTCAGAAGCAGCAAATCATAGTGGAGGTAAAAGAAAAATATACAACTATGTCCAGCACTCGGTAGAGTGCAAACTTGTATGTTGCGCACAAGTAGGCCAGTTTGGAATCAATCAATCAATCGATCAAAAAACCTACCCGTTATCCAGACATAAAAGTTTGACAGCCACATCCCATCTCCAATGGACATGTCTGGTCCTGAACACTTGACCGAATCCTCCTGCACCAATCACTTTCCAGCTCTTTTGATCCAGACTCTTTGAGCCAATCACTGCGAGAGCTGCTGCAGGAGGGCCGGCCTGCGCCATTGGTCACTGGAGACAAGAGAGAGAGAGAGAGAGAGAAAGAGACGGGACTACTACTACTACTACTACTACTACTACTACTACTACTACTACTACATGGAGTACACCCATGTCCGTGTCGTGTCGAAGTCCTAGAGAAAGCTTTCTTAAAGTCCCTGATAACTCTGAGAGTGTAACACACCAAATGGACCCTTACAGGTCTGGAATTGTCAGAGTTAAGAGGGTCCTTCCTTGCAAATACAACATAGTATTCCTGCTAGTGCTAATATGCTATAATATTGTGTCATAAAATAAACTGAAAAAAAGAAAAGAAAATATCAATCAACAGCTTCACAACATTATTGCATAATGTGTTTTCATGCGTTTCAAATATAAATGGTTACTTATCTGCTTGAGTTCTAACCAGTGTATGAATTATTCTGTGTTAAAAGTTCCTACCTGTGTATAATAAATATCGTCACCTTCTTAAAATAATCGCCTAAGTCATTTTTTGGCCATTTTTTGCGATATACTGTATATTATACAGTATAATTTACTGTATAATATACAGTATATCGCAAAAAATGGCCAAAAAATGACTTAGGCGATTATTTTAAGAAGGTGACGATATGAAGTATTGTGCTTTCTACCCGTGTATAAGTAGCCTAAAAAAGTGTTTTAGAGTTCCTACCTTTGTGTGAGCGTCTACAGATCTCTCCTGTCGTGTGCAGAATGTCAGAGTGTCTCAGTATCAGGAACAGGAACATAATAAAGTATTATAATCATTACCAGAGAGGCTGTAGAGACATCTACTAGAAGAGTGGTGACATTGAGGGGTCAAAAAACAGCCTGGTCACGTGGTTCATGTACTCATGCGAGCCCATAGACTGCATTCCATAACTTCTGGTTGTCCCCATTCAATAGAACTCTATGTAAAAGAGCCTCCATTAGACTGAACACCATGAAGTGAACAGAGTTGTCGTAACTGTCTATGGCTCTGCATGTCACGTACTTACATTCACATTGTGTCAGAGTATCATACCGGTATCAGCTACACCCTGATACTGGAAACATAAAATGTTTAATCATTACCAGAATCTGAGTCATAGTTATCGTACATTGACAGCATCACAGTAGTATTTGATCCTTTATAATCAAATGTTGTAATGTGTAATCGAGAGAGAAGAGGGGGGATTGGGACCAGGACCACATTGATTGTCCTTTGATAAAAGGTGCCATATAAGTAACACAAGAATGTAACACACACACACACACACACACACACACACACACACACACACACACACACACACACACACACACACACACACACAAGTGTGTGTGTGTGTGTGTGTGTGTGTGTGTGTGTGTGTGTGTGTGTGTGTGTGTGTGTGTGTGTGTGTGTGTGTTTTTCACCCGCTTCGTCCTCTATCCATCGATGAAGTAGAGCATAATCACGAGTAAAGTAATCACACGATGGAATACAATGAGTAGACGTGAGTAGACGCAGATACTGAGATAACCGCCTGGCAAGTAGATATTTTGTATTGATTGCATCGGTGGATCACGGCGGCTACTAGTAGGGCAGGGCGAAGGAAGTTTTACTGAGGTTATGGTTAGGGTTAGACGGTGCTTTATGCGGTTACTAACCCTAAACATAACACCCTACTAGCTGCCGTGATCCACCGATGCAATCAATAAAAAATATCTACTTGCCCGGCGGTTATCTCAGTATCTGCGTCTACTGGTTGTATTCCATCGTGTGATTACTCGTGATTATGCTCTATTCCATCGATGGATAGAGGTTGAAGCGGCTGGTGTTTTAATACTTTATGTAACTGCAGTAAATAACTCATGCATTTAAAACACAGTAACTGTAGTGGCATTACTGCATGTGAAAACGCAAAGAATGACATTACAAATTACAGCAAGAAGTACTCCCTTACGTAATGGTGTTACTTGAGGTCATTAGTCCCAACACTGCTCATAACAGCCGTTATCAACTTGTCATGGCACCACTTTAACCATCTGTCTGTGTCCCTTTTGCATACCATATATGGAGCCCCCGATACGCACCCATCACACGGCCGTGCTCGTCGGACACACCGTCTACATCTTGGCCGCAGACCCGTCCCATCGTGACAACACCCTTTGCGCATTTGACATCAAGACCCACAGGTGGCTCACAGCGGAGGTTTCCAGGAATGTCCCAGAATCCAGGACTGCCCACTCGGCCTGCATTCTGAGGAAGGACAAGTGTGTCTATGCAGGGGTGAGGCGGGCAGTGTTGGGAATATTACTTTACCTTGTTAATATATTAACTATTTAATTATTAAAGCAATATATCATATTACTGTCTGAGCAAGTAATATATTAATATTACTATTACATTATATATATATATATATATATATATATATATACATATATATATATATATATATATATATATATACATATACATATATATATATATATATATATATATATATATATATATATATATATATATATATATATATATATATATAATTAAATATTTGGTGTCACTATTAATCAAATATTGCGTAGGCCAGTGGTGTATTCCTACAATAAAGCAAGCACACTTGGCTATCTGGACAAATTCATATGAAATCAACTTGAAAAAAAAAAAAAAAAAAACATCACTCCTGAATAAATAATTTGATGACAAATTATAAAAAATTCTTTTGCAGTTGTCAAGATACAGTAATTTCACAAGAACACTTGCAATGACACAGATTGACAGAAAGTAATATTGAAAGTAATGCAGTAATGCAGAAAGAAAAGTATAATATATTAGATCGTTTTTGTTAAGTAATATATTGATATTACAAGTTACTGCATTTCGATAATCTATTATGTAATATATTAAGATACGTAGTGCACATGTCCCGACACTGGAGGCGGGAGAATGCACGTGGACAGACAGAAGGTTACTGAACGCGTTCTGGTATTCTAAGATTTATTAGCATTACTTAGCAATATTAGCATTATTTAGCATTATTAGCATTATGGACAATACTTAGCATTAGCATTATTAGCCTTACCCACTTAGCATGAGCAATACCTAGCATCACCAGCACTACTTACTTAAAATTATTAGCATCAATTAGCATCATTGGCATTACTTTAGTTATTGAAAAATATCAGACCTACAAGATCATAGCGTGCCACGGAGTGGCGCGCTATGGGCTTGTAGGTCTGATATTTTTGAAAATGGTGAAAATGTGGCACAAATCTTTGAATTATTTTTCAGTTCAGAATTAAAACAAAAAAGTTAAAACCTGAGGCATGCTGCCGTCAGCTTGACAACGTCACTCTGCGACCACCATGGGGACAAAGACGTTTGTATGTAGTGGACACCACGTCACGGAGATCTACAACACAACACCATCAGAGTGTTTGATACTCTCTCCCCACAGCTTCCGCTTCTAAATGGACTCTGGACAGGGGTGAATCTAGGCATGGGCATGGGGGGGGGGAGGGCAATGCCCCCCTAAATGCTCAGTGGCATGCAAAACAACCCAAGATATTACAAATTAAAGTGCTTATTGTCTCCAACCGTAAGGTGGTGACTATGTTTCACCCCCGGTCTGTCTGTCCGTTCGCACATCTGTCCGTCCGTCCGTCCACTGTTACGTCACCCGCAGGGTGAAGTTACGTCACCCTGTGGGGGTGACTCACGGGGTGACGTGACCTGAGCTGGTGGAGACCTGTGCTCGTTTGGGGCACAGATTTAGTCTAGTATTTAAAATGATTTGAAACACTGCTACTGCTACTAACTATAGCTGTGGCATCACTAAACTAACAGCATTTCATCATTGAAAACAGAAAACTCTCTGAGTCAGACCTTTAGCTTTATGCATGCTGCGTGTCTGTTGCAACTTCTACATCAACTGATATTATTATTGATGTTTTACTTGCTTAATAAAAGTCCTGTAACCGAAAATGGCATGGGTGCGGCTTGATGAAGTTGCCCCCATACCATTTTCTCCTGCCCCCCAATTGGGAAATGTTACATCCGCACTGGACTCTGGAGTCCTTCAGCCTTCGCCTACAACTGAGAGCTCTACATATTCGGCAAGATGGGAAACGGCAGGGCGAATGTTTGGATTTCCCCTTTAAAACAATTCTAAATGATCAATCAACTAGTTCAATCAACTAGAACATTTTAAACAATATGGATAACAAAAAGTTCACATTATACACATCAATGCAGCCTGATAACACCAGTTAGTCTTTCTGACATGAACAAATTAATGAATAGGTCCTACATAAATATCAAAACATCGATTTTGAACCTGGCGATTCGATATTGATATCATGGCATAAAGAATTGCCATATATTGGCATATCGATTTTTTTTGCCCAGCCCTACTACTACTGTACAATATTATTAGTTTTTCTAAGGGTCATAACAATGAGGCAGGACACCTCTCAGACACTCATCCACTGGTCTGGTGTACAGATCTCCACAGACAATAACATTGTTGGGTCATCTCAAACCGTCTCTTAAAAAGGGGAATTCCACCCAGTTTCAACATTCTAATATGTCATTAGTATACCCTAGAGGTGTTGGGTGGACATGATAAAAACTTTCCCACCATTCTGTGTTCCCAAGAAATGGAGGTCTGAAGAAAACCACTAACATGGTGAAACATCTTGATGACATCATCAAGATGTATTTTCACCATGTTAATGGATTTCTTTAGACGCTTCTTTTTTCTGAGAGCGTACAAATGGAACCAAATGAACCCGCTAGGGTTCATTTGGTTGCATTTGTACGCTCTCAGAAAAAATGTTGAAAATGGGTGGAATTCCCCTTTAATAAACACACTGTCTCAGGGCTATTGTCGGGTGAAGATGTTTCTGTCAGTCCTAAATGAAGTGAAATAATTCCAACTAAACCTATAGCTCTGGTCCATAGCTCTACTGCATCGCCATGTATTGTTGAATTATTTCTAAAATATTGGGACCTCCTTTGTTCATTTTTGATCCCTCTATCACATGGAACTACTTTTTGGGTGTAGTGATATATGGATACAAAAAAAACATAGTTCCCTCTATCACATGGAACTACTTTTTGGGTGTAGTGATATGGACACAAAAAAAAAACATAGTTCCCTGTGATAGTCTGATAGAGGGGTCAAAAATGAAGGAAGGATGTGCTAATACTTTAGAAATGTGTCAACAATACAAATGATGTTAGTTTTTTTGCACTCATTTACTTTTACTGCATGGACCCAGGAAGTGACCCCCAAAATGACCAAAACTACTTAATATTTCACTAGAATCAGAGCAGAACTCCCACCACGGGACTCTGGACATCAATTAATCCAGCTGACACCACTCTGGCAAGTATTTCATACAGCTTAACTAAAAAAAGAAAAAAAAAAAGGAATGAACTATCCCTTTAAGCTACAATTGCCACAATGTAATTCCAAATGTGGACAAGGAAAAAGAAAAACGTTCCAGTGATTAGAAATTGATGATTCTAAATATGCTCCTCATTGTACAACCAAACAGCTCAAGTTACTTTTTTAGTACACACACAAACACAAAGTTGATTCAGACACTATAGAGCAGGAGTCCCCAAACTGTTTCCAGTGAGTGGAATACAACTCTAGATTATTTTATAATTTGGCTGACTCTAGGTCCATTGACTCCCTTATAACAAACATAAAGTCACCAACATTACAACTGTATGGAAACATTGAATTATCCTTAAAGCATTTGTTTAATAAAAATCCACAGTAGACATATTTCTGTCAGTAAATAAAAAGTGTTGGACTTTGAAGGAACGTGTTTGTATTAACGGGTTGAGCCGGGTGTCTCCTGCATCATGTGCAAATTGTAAACAGGTGTACACAGGGCTGTTCAGTGACTAAATATATGAGCGCATCCAAACTCCAGTACCTAGAAAAGGAATCACCTACAGAGAATCTATTGACAGAAAATAGTTCCTGACATGTCTATATGGTGGATTTTTTATCAAACAAATGCTTTACATAGAAAGAGGATAATTCAACCTTTCCTTACAGATGCAATGTTGTGAGTTTAACGTTGTTTAATACAAGCAAATGGCAGATAAAAAAAATCTTGTTATGGGGGAGTTGATGGACCGAATTGCAACTCTAGATTCAGCTCAATTATAAAAGAGACTAGAGTTGTTGCATTGCAGCTACATTAGAGCAATGAACTAAAAGAGACTCAGCTATCACTTAAAACCAGTCTTAAATGAATTTAAACCATTCTAGCTATAGAACTTTCTTTTAAACAAACTGAAATCAGTCCTAACTAAATGAGTGGAACTTTTCAAATTCAAACCAGACTCACCAGGTTGAGTCACACAGCAGTGGATGAAACAACACAGAAGCAGCAGCAGCTTGACTGGAGACATCATGGCAGGATCAAACTATTAAACCTATAGTTAAACTAACTAAACACAAACATTAACCAGCACTAGAACTAGTAAAACTAACTCCACTAACGTCTTTGTTCCTCTCAATAAGCAACAACAAACAACAAGCTGTGGTCTGGAGGGAGTGGAAATGTTTGGAGCTGCTTCCTGTCTCACACCATTATACCTGAGTGACGTCACTGCTGTGTCTGGGTGACCAGATGTCCCTTTTTACTGTCTGTCTGTCTGTCTGTCTGTCTGTCTGTCTGTCTGTCTGTCTGTCTGTCTGTCTGTCTGTCTGTCTGTCTGTGTGAGTGTCTGGGTGACCAGATGTCCCTTTTTACTGTCTGTCTGTCTGTCTGTCTGTCTGTCTGTCTGTCTGTCTGTCTGTCTGTCTGTCTGTCTGTCTGTGTGACCAGATGTCCCTTTTTACTGTCTGTCTGTCTGTCTGTCTGTCTGTCTGTCTGTCTGTCTGTCTGTCTGTCTGTCTGTCTGTCTGTCTGTCTGCCTGCCTGCCTGCCTGCCTGCCTGCCTGCCTGCCTGCCTGTCCTTCTGTCTGTCTGTCTGTCTGTCTGTCTGTCTGCCTGTCTGCCTGCCTGCCTGCCTGCCTGCCTGTCTGTCTGTCTGTCTGTCTGTCGATTGACTATTTGTTTAGCTTGTAGATCTCCTAAATCAACTATTAGTTTTAGCTTGTAGATCAACTTGAACTACAAGCTAAACTAATAGTTGATCTACAAGTTAAACTGATAGTTGATCTACAAGTTCAAAAATAGTTGATCTACAAGTTCAAATATAGTTGATCAAATATAGTTGATCTATAAACTCGGATATAGTTGATCTATAAACTCAGATATAGTTGATCTATAAACTCAGATATAGTTGATCTTTAAACTCAGGCATAGGCGTGCACAGATAGACGTCAAGGGGGGCTTGAGCCCCCCCTAGTGGCCCTCTCTGGACCAACATGCCCTTTTTAAAAAAGCAAAAAAATCGCGGACAAGAAATGCGGTAAAAATAAAAGTTGTGACAACTCTGTTCTCCCCATGGGGTCAGTCCAATGGCGACTCCTATACATAGACTTTAATGAGAATGGGGACAAGAAATGGGGACAAGCATGCACTGCAAGCACTCAGTTTCTGCCCCCTCAATGGCGAAACTACTGTATATCTCTATAGACCTAGTGATGGGCACAATGAATGATTAGCCTAGTGGGATTGGGGGAACAATAGGAAGGACTTTCCAAGGTGTCAAGGCTCATTCAGACTGCTTGACACCCCGCCCTTCATTAATTCAGGCTTTTGTTATCAAATGGGTCAAAACCTGTTTAACTGGTCCTAGAGACTGGGGGTGTCAAAGATGGCCCCCAAAACAACAGAAACGCTAAGGGACTGTACGTTATTTACCGGGGGGGGGGGGGGGGGGCTGGTGCATAGGGGGGGGAGGGCCATGATGGAAAAAAATGAGGTGGGGGGGAGGGCCATGGCAAAAACCATCGGAGTTAGGGGGAGGGCCATGGGGAAAAAGTTTTTATTTTTTATTTTTTTAAATAAAAAAAAATGCAATACTTCTCTGAAACACATCGCTTTGCGTTTGATTTTCGAAATCAAACACTAGCTGGAGCCAATTATTATTATTACCGTATTTTTCGGGTTATAAAGCGCACCAAATTTAGCGAAAAAATCAATTGTGTACACATACAAGACGCACTGGCCTATTAGCCGCGGGTGTTTTAATCCTTAATTACCATATGTAAGGGTTCTTGCACAGATGAGATTGTCGGCAATTCTCAAACAATGCTGTTTGAGAAGCATCCTTTTTATTATTTAAACGACTACAGAACTGCACGTGCTGTATGTAATTAACGCTAGAGCCTTAGACCAAGGACGGATCTAGGCATAGACATGGGGGGGGGGGGGGATGCCCTCTAGACGCCCTGACTGCCCCACCAAACATGACGGAATGCAAACAATGAAAACTTCAAAGATATTTCGAATCAAATGCTTATAGCGGTAGTTAAACATTGACTAACTACAATTTTGGCACCACTAAACCAACTGCCATTTTCGGCTGCACCCCCGATTGAGAAATATTACATCCAGGCCTGGCCAGTGGCCATAGAGTGTAGCCGGAGATATGCAAACTCCGATCACTTCATGAAACCAAATGAGCGCTTGCGGGTCCATTTGGTTCATGAAAAAGGGTAGCCTAGCGTACATCTGGTTAACCAACTGTCCACCATTTAGCTGGGGACCACCAGGAATCCTCTCAATGTTTAAGACGCTCGACGAGGCGTCTTTATTGCCGCCTCCACGGACCTCTCCTCCTCCTCCTCCTCCTCGCGCGGCCGCGGCGGCGGCGGCGGCTGCTGCTGCTGCTGCTGCTGCTGCCGCCGCCAGCCTTTCTAAACCCGTTCGTGGATGTTTTTTTTTTTTTTTTTTACACTTTTCCACGCAGTAAGGATCCACTGGCAGACTTGATAAAAAGTTGTTTTCAGCATGTTCCTTGCCTTGATGGTGCGCGCGCTGGTGGCGCCAGCTCCTCGGAACGACAGCGCGCGGACCACCACCGCGCGGACCACCACCACGCGGACCACCACCGCGCGCCGTCGTTCCGAGGAGCTGGCGTCTCCGCCGCAACGGCGTTCCTCGCGTTGGTCCGCCGTCTAACCATTGATTCATTGATCCCAAGGCTACGTGCAGCAGATTTCCTTATTTTTCAACCAGCTCGACAGACTTTAGCTGTAAACATCCATACATTGGCCGCACCGCTGAATAAGCCGAAGGGTCCAAAGCACAAGAAAAAAGTAGAGGCTTATAGCCCGAAAAATACGGTATTAATAATAATAATAATAATAATAATAATATTACTATCAATTTTACATATTACATTTTTGTACCTGTAGGGGGAGGGCCATGGGAAAACAACATTGAAGTGGGGGGAGGGCCATGGGGAAAAAATTGAGGTGGGGGGGGGGGGCATGATTTTTTTTTTTTCCGGACTTCCAGCGCACCAGCCCCCCCCCCCCCCCCCCCCCCCCCCCCCCCCCCCCCCGGTAAATAACGTACAGTCCCTGCCCATCAGTATTTCCACTAAAACCTGTTTTACTTGGATGGAGAGACTGGGGGATAAAAGGTTGCTCCAACAACATAACTCACTTATAGTAATTCTATACTTGCATTGTGTAAGGTTTGCACATTTTATTCACATTCTCTTTCTTGCATTACTCATTAGAATGTTACAGTGGCTTTATCTCAAAATCGCCAGGCTTAGATATCCGGCTGCAATGCATATGTGGGCTTGTAGATCAACGGTTTTGATAAATATTGAAGAAAATACAAACTTGTAAAATTAAAAATGTAAAAAAAGCTTTGTTTGGCACAGAAGAAAGTTTTCCCCATCACTACTGCTTCTACTGTAACCTACAGGTTAGTTATTACCACTTTGTGTCTTCATGTATTTAAAATGACAACAATGTGAAGATGTATTAAGTTAAACCTGGGGCAGTTTAATATTATAGATTTCATTGTCCAATAATAATGTTAGATCAGTCATTTTATTGTAGTCCATTTCACTAGCTTTATTTATAATAATCGTTTCTACGTACACAGACCCTTGTGGGTCCATTTGGTTTCATTTTACACTCAAGAGTTAAAATATTCCTGATCTAAATTAGCCCACTCAATTAAGAATTTTACACAACTAGAGAATGTAGAAGATTAATGGTCATTTTGATCTGTATGTTTTGTTTGCGAATAAATCTTTGGTTTTGCGTCTCTGGGCTGAAAATGTCATCAAATGGTGGTCCGTGGCTCAAATGCTAAATAAATATTGGGCTCTTGGATCAAAAAGGTTGAAAACCACTGGTCTAGTGGAGCAGCAGCAATTCTTCCTATATTCCCTCTTTATCTGTCCCTTTGATTAAGATGCACAGGCAGCGCAGCTGAGGTTGGACTTATACACTACCACCTTGTGTCAGAAGATGGCACTGTTCTCCCCAAGAGTTATGGGCCTGTTTTAAAGGGAAGGGGATCTGCTTTCATTCTAAGGGACAGGAGCTTGAAATTCAGTTTTTAAGAACAGTCAGAGAAGAAGCCATTATTTTCTTCAAACCATTTTATATAACAGTAGCCTAATGCGTTTGTATAGTTGTACTTGTAGATGCTGAAATGCTGTTTTCTACACGTTTTTAACCCCCCAAAACTCAAAAAAATTTCCGCCGCCCGGCTTCGCCGGGCGGCTAGAGTGCCCTCCTGGTTACATTTGAGCCCCTGCCCTTGAAATTCTCTGTGCACGCCACTGAACTCAGATATAGTTGATCTATAAACTCAGATATAGTTGATCTATAAACTCAGATATAGTTGATCTATAAACTCAAATGTAGTTGATCTACCAGATTAAAACACGTCACATTCTGATTCTGCTATTAATTATTTGAAGTCCCTAAAACATTTTTAGGGACTATGACAGCCAGTATTTTGCTAATCCCTCACGTTGTCCCACACATGCAATACTTCTGTCCCTCAAATGGACAGTTTGGATGGATCTGGTCACCCTAGTCGTGTGTGTGTGTGTGTGTGTGTGTGTGTGTGTGTGTGTGTGTGTAAAGAGGAGATTCCCACTCACACTCTGCTGCTGCTGTAATTTATTACATTAATAATTAATAATTCTGTTTTACAAGCTAGACTGAATGGACAGATCTAAATGACATATCATCAATTCATTCATTAATACATCGTTTAGAATTATAGAGTTGGTATTTAAATGTGCAGTAATTCATTCTGCAAACTTAATGCATAGTTCATCAGTGTGTAGTAAATGCACCACCTAGTGGAGGACACACGCACACGCACACGCGCACACACACGCGCACACACACACACACACACACACGCACACACACACACACACACACACACACACACACAGAGTATGGTATTGCATGTGGTTTACAGTTCAGTCATTTCAGACCAGAGTGACTTACATTAAAGGGGGATTCCACTCATTTTCAACATTTTTTTTCTGAGACCCTAACAAGTCCATATCGTTCCATTTATACGCTCTCAGAAAAATAAAAAAATCCCCAGAATGCTTTCTGACCTTTGTTTGCAGTTGACTTGTATTGTTACACATGGGTTAATAATAAGAGTAATATAATAATAATACATTAAACACAGAAAAAAGGTTTTATTTTAATATTTTAATCATTTTGCTGTTTACATCACATTCCTGAGTGACCTCAATACATTACAATAATAAAAACTGAAAAAAAAAAAAAAAAAAAAAACTTAATGAGATCACCAGATCTCACACACCTCTGCTGTAGAGTTCAAAACAACACATATCCCTACATACAGAGGTTGTGTGAATGTGGTTCTCTCTGTGTGAATGAGACTCATTGTGTCTCCACTCACATCATAGAAACACAGAACACCTGCTGAGGGGTCTACATACACCCCCACCCTGGCTGGTCCCCTGAGGGAGGGAACAGGTCCTGACACTTCAGTGGTAATGCTGTTGTGATGGAACGTGTAGCGTTTATTAATATCACTGTACCATAACGCCCATGACTGGACATTGTGTCCAAAGAGTGATAGACCCCCACCCTCTCTGCTGATGTCATCCTGGCTGACTGCTATACCAACCAACCCTCCTCTCCACAGAACCTCAAAGTAAGCAGCTTCAGATACACACTCTTTACTCAACACATTACACCGATCTCTAAACCTCCTGGGATGGTCAGCATAAGGTTGGTCTTCATATGTAAAAGTCACTTTCCTGTTGTTCTCTGACAGGATGAGTTGTCTGTGTGCTGTATTTACATCCAATGAGAGACGAGAGGAATCTGTGGAAGAAGAAAAAGCTGTGTAAGAAGAACAGAAAGAACTTAAACTCTGCTTTACTCAGTCTGTTCAGTATGCTCACGCACATGTGTGTGTGTGTGTGTGTGTGTGTGTGTGTGTGTGTGTGTGTGTGTGTGTGTGTGTGTGTGTGTGTGTGTGTGTGTGTGTGTGTGTGTGTGTGTGCGCGCGTGTGTGTGTGTGTGTGTGTGTGTGTGTGTGCGTGCATTACGTGTAGCAGTATAGTGGCAGTGTGCAGAGCGTTCTCCACTCCCTCCCACAACAAAAAAGAGGGACCCCCATTTAGTCCTGTAACATCTCACAATTTTATCGGTCAGTCTCGCTAAAAGCAGAAAATGTCCATAGAGTTGCTCACAGTCAGTGTTGTAGTGGTGCTTTTAGAAGTGGGGGGATGCCTCTTAAAGGGGAATTCCACCCATTTTCCTTTTTTTTTTTAACCAAATGGACCCTAGCGGGTCCATTTGGTTCCATTTGTACACTCAGAAAAAAAAAGGAAACTCATTAACATGGTGAAACACATCTTGATGATGTCATCAAGAAGTATTTCACCATGCTAATGATTTTTTTCAGACCTCCATTTCTAGGAAACACAGAATCACACAACATCTCTAAGGTATATTAATGACATAGTAAAATTTATTTAAATAATCAGTGGAATTCCCCTTTAAGACACGCGCATGCACACTTGCATTTGCGTGCACCTGCGCAACACACACACACAGACACGATATTAAAAGTATAGCATATTGAAAAAGATTGTTTACAATGCCTAATTGTATCCATAAAAGTCAATGACAAGACAAAAACATAGGCCTACTTTTGCTCCAAAAATATTTTAGATCTGAGAAGTGGAGGGACGCCGTCCCCTGCGTCCCCCCGCGTCCCCCCTCCACTACACCCCTGTATATAAAATATTTTAGATGTGAGAAGTGGGAGGACGCCGTCCCCCCGCGTCCCCCCTCTACTACACCCCTGCTATAAAATATTTTAGATGTGAGAAGTGGGGGGACGCCGTCCCCCGCGTCCCCCTCTACTACACCCCTGTTATAAAATATTTTAGATGTGAGAAGTGGGGGGACGCTGTCCCCCCATGTCCCCCCTCCACTACACCCCTGTATATAAAATATTTTAGATGTGAGAAGTGGAGGGACACCGTCCCCCCGCGTCCCCCCTCCACTACACCCCTGTATATAAAATATTTTAGATGTGAGAAGTGGGGGGACGCCGTCCCCCCGCGTCCCCCCTCTACTACACCCCTGCTATAAAATATTTTAGATGTGAGAAGTGGGGGGACGCCGTCCCCCCGCGTCCCCCCTCTACTACACCCCTGTTATAAAATATTTTAGATGTGAGAAGTGGGGGGACGCTGTCCCCCCATGTCCCCCCTCCACTACACCCCTGTATATAAAATATTTTAGATGTGAGAAGTGGAGGGACGCCGTCCCCCCGCGTCCCCCCTCCACTACACCCCTGTATATAAAATATTTTAGATGTGAGAAGTGGGGGGACGCCGTCCCCCCGCGTCCCCCCTCCACTACACCCCTGTATATAAAATATTTTAGATGTGAGAAGTGGGGGGACGCCGCGTCCCCCCCCCCCCCCCCGCGTCCCCCCTCCACTACACCCCTGTATATAAAATATTTTAGATGTGAGAAGTGGGGGGACGCCGTCCCCCATGGCCCCCCTCCACTACACCCCTGTATATAAAATATTTTAGATGTGAGAAGTGGGGAGACGCTGTCCCCCCATGGCCCCCCTCCACTACACCCCTGTATATAAAATATTTTAGATGTGAGAAGTGGGGGGACGCCGTCCCCCCGCGTCCCCCTCCACTACACCCCTGTATATAAAATATTTTAGATGTGAGAAGTGGGGGGACGCCGTCCCCCTGCGTCCCCCCTCCACTACACCCCTGTATATAAAATATTTTAGATGTGAGAAGTGGGGGGACGCCGTCCCCCCGCGTCCCCCCTCCACTACACCCCTGTATATAAAATATTTTAGATGTGAGAAGTGGGGGGACGCCGTCCCCCCGCGTCTCCCCTCCACTACACCCCTGTATATAAAATATTTTAGATGTGAGAAGTGGGGGGACGCCGTCCCCCTGCGGCCCCCCTCCACTACACCCCTGCTCACAGTCACAGATAGATAGGAAGCGACTGGACATATACAGTATTGTAGGGTGAAAGGTGAGTGCGTGCATGCGTCTGTGCACGCACATGTGTGTTTGTGTGTGTGTGTAAGAGACAGCAGGGCACACTATGGTTTTAAGGAGCTTAATCTGCTCATTCAAATACACTTAAATTACCTTAATCCACCACTGATAACTGATTATAAGGTAATATTTTTTCATACGAATGAAATCCCATGTTACATGTCAAACTATGTTTTTTTTCATTTTTCATTCACACACACACACACACACACACACACACACACACACACACACACACACACACACACACACACACACACACACACACACACACACACAGTCAACAAAAGTATAAACGCAACACTTTTGTTTTTGCTTCCATTTTTCAGGGGATGGACTTAATGACCTAAAATTCATTCCAGATATACAATATAACCATTTCTCTCAAACGCTGTTCACACATCTGCCTAAATGTGTGACATTTAGCCCTTCTGCTTTGTGAAGATAATCCATCCCACCTCACAGGTGTGCCACATCAAGATGCAGATGTGACATCATGATTAGTGCACAGGTGTACCTTAGACTCTCCACAACAAAAGGCCACCCTGAAATGTGCAATTTTCTTTTGCCTTATTGGGGGTATAGGACTCTGAACCAGTCAGTATCTGGTGTGACCACCATTTGCCTCATGCAGTGCATTAGTGCATAGAGTTTATCAGATTGTCAATTGTGGCCTGTAGAATGTTGGTCCAATCCTCTTCAATGGCTGTGTGAATTTGCTGGATATTAGTGGGAACTGGTATGCGCTGTCGAAATGATAATAATGTGGTAATAATGTGTTATTACCTTTTTTACAGTGTGTACCAGTTCCCACTAATATCCAGCAACTTCACATAGCCATTGAAGAGGCAAAATTTGCCTCTTCAATTTGAGAATCCATTTAATGGTGGTCTTCTTCTATGCGAAGAAGATGTGTTGCACTGCATGAGGCAAATGGTGGTCACATGAAATGAAACTACCTCTAACCCTTACAGGTCTGTAACTCTGAGAGTGCCACACTTGGAACCAAAGGGATCCTTATGGGTCTGGAAATCTTGTCAGAGTTAAATTAACTCTGAATTTACAATCTAAATCGGGGATCCCAGAGACAGACGCGCGCGCACGCGCGCACGCGCGCACACACGCACACACGCGCACACGCGCACACGCACACACACGCACACACACGCACACACACACGCACACACACGCACACACACATACTCACATTGTAAGAAGTCCTTTCTGTTGGTGCTCCCAGGAATCACTGCTCTGCCTGAAATCACAAAGTACACAACCCTGCTGAGTAGGATTGGGCGATATTTTGGTTTTACGGTTCGATACGGTTTAATTATATCATTATATAATTTTGTCGTCTAACCGACCAAACCGTTTCAGCTGACAGAGTGTTATGTGCCTGTGATTATGGAAGCAGCATCAAATAAGACACCAGGAGACACCAGGAGCCTGTGGCAGGGGATCCAGACCGTCACGGACTACAAACCCCGGCCACGGACCTGCGACAACGACATCACCCTGCTGAACAACCTCAACAACTTCTTCGGGCGCTTTGAAGCCCAAAACAGCACCCCTGCACGAAAGTCACCCCCTCCCCCGGACGACCAGGCGCTGCTACTGTCTCAACACAGTGTGCGGCGCTCCCTCTCCAGGATCAACGCCCGCAAAGCACCGGGCCCTGACAACATTCCCGGTCGGGTGTGGAAAGACTGTGCAGGAGAACTGGCTCATGTCATCACAGACATCTTTAACATCTCCTTGAGCCAGGCTGCTGTCCCTACATGCTTCAAGGAGACCACCATCATCCCCATCCCGAAGAAACCTTCTCCAACCTGCTACAATGACTACCGCCTGTTGCACTGACTCCGATCATCATGAAGTGCTTCGAGCGTTTAGTCATGCACCACATCAAAGGCATCCTCCCTCCCAACCTGGATCCCTACCAGTTTGCATATCGGGCCAACAGATCAACCGACGATGCAATCTCCACCGCACTTCACTCTGCCCTCACCCACCTGGACACCAAGGACGCACACGTACGAATGCTGTTCATCGACTTCAGCTCAGCATTCAACACCATCATCCCCCAGCAGCTCATACACAAGCTGGACCAGCTGGGAGTGAACACCTCCATGTGCAACTGGCTGCTGGACTTCCTGACTGGGAGACCGCAGGCAGTCCGAGTCAGCGGGAACACATCCAGCACCATCACCCTGAACACGGGGGCCCCCCAGGGATGTGTGCTCAGCCCCCTCCTCTTCACCCTGCTGACCCACGACTGCACTCCAACGCACAGCAACAACATCTTCGTCAAGTTTGCGGACGACACAACTGTGATCGGCCTCATCCACAACAACGATGAGTCCAACTACAGAGATGAGGTGAGCCAGCTGACCACGTGGTGTGCAAACAACAACCTCCTTCTCAACGTGGAGAAGACGAAGGAGATCATTGTTGACTTTCGGTTTTAAGGAGCTTAATCTGCTCATTCAAATACACTTAAATTACCTTAATCCACCACTGATAACTGATTATAAGGTAATATTTTTTCATACGAATGAAATCCCATGTTACATGTCAAACTATGTTTTTTTCATTTTTCATTCACACACACACACACACACACACACACACACACACACACACACACACACACACACACACACACACACACACACACACACACACACACACACACACACACACACACACACACACACAGTCAACAAAAGTATAAACGCAACACTTTTGTTTTTGCTTCCATTTTTCAGGGGATGGACTTAATGACCTAAAATTCATTCCAGATATACAATATAACCATTTCTCTCAAACGCTGTTCACAAATCTGCCTAAATGTGTGACATTTAGCACTTCTGCTTTGTGAAGATAATCCATCCCACCTCACAGGTGTGCCACATCAAGATGCAGATGTGACATCATGATTAGTGCACAGGTGTACCTTAGACTGTCCACAATAAAAGGCCACCCTGAAATGTGCAATTTTCTTTTGCCTTATTGGGGGTATAGGACTCTGAACCAGTCAGTATCTGGTGTGACCACCATTTGCCTCATGCAGTGCAACACTTCGCAGAGTTTATCAGATTGTCAATTGTGGCCTGTGGAATGTTGGTCCACTCCTCTTCAATGGCTTTGTGAAGTTGCTGGATATTAGTAGGAACTGGAACGCGCTGTTGAAATGATAATAATGTGGTAATAATGTGTTATTACCTTTTTTACAGTGTGTACCAGTTCCCACTAATATCCAGCAACTTCACATAGCCATTGAAGAGGCAAAATTTGCCTCTTCAATTTGAGAATCCATTTAATGGTGGTCTTCTTCTATGCGAAGAAGATGTGTTGCACTGCATGAGGCAAATGGTGGTCACATGAAATGAAACTACCTCTAACCCTTACAGGTCTGTAACTCTGAGAGTGCCACACTTGGAACCAAAGGGATCCTTATGGGTCTGGAAATCTTGTCAGAGTTAAATTAACTCTGAATTTACAATCTAAATCGGGGATCCCAGAGACAGACGCGCGCGCACGCGCGCACACACGCACACACGCGCACACGCGCACACGCACACGCACACACACGCACACACACACGCACACACACGCACACACACACACACACACACACGTACTCATTGTAAGAAGTCCTTTCTGTTGGTGCTCCCAGGAATCACTGCTCTGCCTGAAATCACAAAGTACACAACCCTGCTGAGTAGGATTGGGCAATATTTTGGTTTTACGATTCGATACGGTTTAATTATATCATTATATAATTTTGTCATCTAACCGACCAAAAGGTTTCAGTTGACAGAGTGTTATGTGCCTGTGATTATGGAAGCAGCATCAAATAAGACACCAGGAGACACCAGGAGCCTGTGGCAGGGGATCCAGACCGTCACGGACTACAAACCCCGGCCACGGACCTGCGACAACGACATCACCCTGCTGAACAACCTCAACAACTTCTTCGGGCGCTTTGAAGCCCAAAACAGCACCCCTGCACGAAAGTCACCCCCTCCCCCGGACGACCAGGCGCTGCTACTGTCTCAACACAGTGTGCGGCGCTCCCTCTCCAGGATCAACGCCCGCAAAGCACCGGGCCCTGACAACATTCCCGGTCGGGTGTGGAAAGACTGTGCAGGAGAACTGGCTCATGTCATCACAGACATCTTTAACATCTCCTTGAGCCAGGCTGCTGTCCCTACATGCTTCAAGGAGACCACCATCATCCCCATCCCGAAGAAACCTTCTCCAACCTGCTACAATGACTACCGCCCTGTTGCACTGACTCCGATCATCATGAAGTGCTTCGAGCGTTTAGTCATGCACCACATCAAAGGCATCCTCCCTCCCAACCTGGATCCCTACCAGTTTGCATATCGGGCCAACAGATCAACCGACGATGCAATCTCCACCGCACTTCACTCTGCCCTCACCCACCTGGACACCAAGGACGCACACGTACGAATGCTGTTCATCGACTTCAGCTCAGCATTCAACACCATCATCCCCCAGCAGCTCATACACAAGCTGGACCAGCTGGGAGTGAACACCTCCATGTGCAACTGGCTGCTGGACTTCCTGACTGGGAGACCGCAGGCAGTCCGAGTCAGCGGGAACACATCCAGCACCATCACCCTGAACACGGGGGCCCCCCAGGGATGTGTGCTCAGCCCCCTCCTCTTCACCCTGCTGACCCACGACTGCACTCCAACGCACAGCAACAACATCTTCGTCAAGTTTGCGGACGACACAACTGTGATCGGCCTCATCCACAACAACGATGAGTCCAACTACAGAGATGAGGTGAGCCAGCTGACCACGTGGTGTGCAAACAACAACCTCCTTCTCAATGTGGAGAAGACGAAGGAGATCATTGTTGACTTTCGGAGAGCGCACACCCAGCACTCCCCACTGAGCATCAACGGAGCTGCAGTGGAGAGAGTGAAGAGCACCAAATTCCTTGGTGTACACATCACAGAGGACCTCTCCTGGAACACTAACACCACAGCACTGGTCAAGAAGGCTCAGCAGCGCCTCTACTTCCTCCGTAGACTGAGAAGAGCCAGAGCCCCAGCCCCCATCATGTGCTCCTTCTACCGCGGCACGATCGAGAGCATCCTGACCAGCTGCATAACTGTGTGGTATGGTGGGTGCACAGCTTCCTGCAGAAAGTCCTTGCAGCGCACAGTGAGAGCAGCCGAGAAGATCGTGGGTGTCCCCCTTCTGTCCCTGCAAGACATCTACAACACACGGGTGACCCGCAGGGCGCTACAGATCGCAGGCGACACCACCCACCCTACGCACGGCTTCTTCAACCTCCTCCCATCGGGGAAGAGATTGAGGAGCCTCCGGGCAAGGACCAGCAGGTTGAATGATAGCTTCGTTCACCAAGCCGTCAGGTTGCTGAACTCCCTCCCACTCCCTCGCACGCCACTGAACACCCTCCCACTCGGTACCCCCCCCATGCTGCCACTCCTCCCCCCTCCACGGTGGGGGTGCACGCGCACACACGCACACGCTGAACTCCCTACACACACATGCACACGGACGCTGGACTTCAACTACCCACCACCCCTTACACAGGCACACACACCCACGCACATGCACGCACTCACACATGGTCACTCACACATGGTCAACTCACACATACATACGCTGGACTTTCAACTACCCACCACCCCTTACACAGGCACACACACCCACGCACATGCACACACTCACACATGGTCGCTCACACATGGTCTACTCACACATACAACCGAAGGACTGGATCGAACTGCTGCTATCCTATCCTATCCTATCTTGCACATGTATACCTCACCTCATAGTAAGCTATGTGTTGTTTGTTTAGTTGTTCTAGTTGTAGCTATGTAACCTCGTATATAGCTTTTGTTTTTTTTTTTAGTTGTAGTTTTCTAGCTGTAGTATACTGTAGTCTCTAGTAGTAGTTTCTAGTAGTTGTATATACGTCCTGTCTGTTTTAGCTTCACACTACCGCCACTTTATCACCTGGTTAGCTAAGCACCTTCACCTCAAGTTAGGTGTACAGTTTGCACTTTACTGGTCTGCTGCACTACTGTTGTCTCGTCCATATATTGTCTCGACCTTGTCTTATTGCACTATTTGTCTCAACTTTGTCTTATTGCACTGTCTATTGTCTTGACTTTTGTCTTACTACACTGTCTTGTCTATTGCACTGTGGAAAATGGAAACGCTATTTCATCCCTGTATATGTCCCGACATACACTGGAGTGACAAATAAAAAACCTTGAACCTTGAACCTTGAATAACACTAGTTTACATGATCCATCTTGGATCAGAAAAAAATAATATCGCCCCACCCCTACTCTTAAGGTAAATGTAATAGCAGTCTATGATTAACAAAATGCAATAATGTGAATGCAGGGCCACATTAATTATATTTTAGGGAACAGAAACCGTGTTGTATTGGTCAGAATAAATCAGCATTTTAAAATTTGCAAACCATACAACCTTACTGCTGAGTACTTGTACTGATTACTGCTTACTACACTATGTACTATGAGTAAATGTACTCTCTAAAACACTGTTTCTAACCAAATCGCAAAATCCTGCAACATCCTCCTAAATGAAATGACAGTGTCTACACTAGCAAAGGTCTGACCCAGCATGGTGTAAATGTATGGATCAAACATTCCATAGAACTCACCTGGACGTTGTCTTGGAGATGCAACCTTTAGTTTCTCCATGTCAGCTCTCAGATCACGCAGCTGCCGATCTGCAATGACAGACATTATTTTATTCAACCTTTATTTAACCTGTAAAAACTAAGGCTGTCAGCATTAACTAGTTAATCGCGAGTTAACTCAGCCGTGAGTGAACTCGATTATTCTTTTTAGTGCGAGATTAACTCCTGCTTAACTGCATCAGTTAAGTTACTTTAAAACAACTCTACACAATTAGAGAATGTAGAAAACTTTCTACAAAATGTGCATGTTCATTTAGGTCTGGAAGTCTAAATAAATGTCATCAAATGGTGGTCTGTGGCTCAAATGAAGAATAAATAATTGACCTTGATATGAATATTCTTGAAAAACACTCATTTAAGGTATATTTAGAACTCATAAAAATATGTGATTAAATTGCGATTAATCCAAGATTAACTATGGGCATTCATGCGATTAATCGCGATTAAAAATTTTAATCGATTGACAGCTCTAATAAAAACACATTGGGACAGAGTCTCTTTTTGAAGTGGGAACTGGCCAAGAGGCAAAACAAAAAAATCACACTTCAGGATAGATGTCTTCACGGGGGGTCCGTACCCGAAAAAACCCGAGTTCGTCCAAGACCCGTCGGTTCCGGCCGTGTGTTTTATCAAAGTCACTCGGACAGGGTGGGAATCGGACACATGCCCCTCGGAACTCGGACCTGTCAATCATTATGTGTAAAACCCGAGTGTATCCAAGAAGACCCGTTCTACTGTGCATTATACTCAGTGATGGGCAAGTTACTGGGAAAATGTAGTAAGCTACACTACTTGTTACTCTTGAAAAAATGTAGCTAAGTTACACTACAAGCTATCCCCAGAAAATTGTAGCAAGATACACTACAAGCTACACGTCAAAAGTAGCTTGATGTAGCTTGCTACATCAACACTACATATATAAAAATATATATCTCAACTTAGTGTACAACTTTCTAAATAATGATCATAATAATAAAATAATTAAATAGATGTGTATTAGGGATGTATATTTGAGGTTTTCTACCCATTAAAAATGGGCGGAATTTGAAAATGTGTGTGGGAAAATGTAGTAAGCTACAATCCTTGTTACTCAAAATAAGTAGTGTAGCTTCACTACAAGCTACTCGAAACAAGTAGTGTAGCTTCACTACAAGCTATTCCCAGAACAAATGTAGTAAGCTACACTACAAGTTACGGGAAAATGTAGTTAAGCTATGTAGCTTAGCTACTTGTAACAAGCTACTGCCCATCACTGATTATACTATAATCAGCGATTAAAGTTCTCAGTACTGGGTACTGATTTCAGTCCTGAGGATTTCAGGGGCCATTTAATTAGCTCAGTGCTTATATGCAAAAGATCATTTTCAGTCTCAAGATTTTTTTTTACTTTAATCCCTGTATAATACACAACACACGTTTTTGTTGTTGCAAATGTTAATGTTAAGAAAATATCTGGTATGTGATAGTCTCTGTCTCCAGGCAGCGCGTTGCCCTCCGCTGCACTGCTCTGTGTGGAAAGAGACAGAGGGAGAAAAAAAGCGTAGCTTTTTTCCCTCTCTCTCAGCTGCAGCTGAATTGTGCTGCAATTCGGAATCGGCGACAATGCATGGATTTATTTAGGTTTTCGGATGGAATTTTTAAGACCCGTGAAGACCTCTCCTTCAGGACCACATTGTACGTATCACATACTTGAATGGCAAATTAATAAAAAAAAACATTCATAATACAATACATCAAAGAGTAGGTGCAGGAAAAAATATATATGCAGTATTTATATAAAAAACCAACACCTATCTATTTACATGCAGTGCTTGTTCACATGCACACCAGGTGCATGCATACAAATTGATTAATAGTTAATACCTATCCAAACATGAACAAATGTTAGACTGTATACTTAAATTATTCTTTTAAAACTACTCAAGGGAACCTTTTAAGCCAATTTTAGCCTAGAATGCAGGTCATTACATGACCAAGGGCCAAATTAATCCAGACATATTTATCTATTTCAGTTTTAAATGCCGTTACTACACAACAAAACCACGTGTTTGATCTGAGGTTTAGACCATTTTGGACAATAACACATTTTGAGGAAATGTAAGACCAGTGCAGAACCCCAAGAATAACTTTGTAAGTAAAAATATGCCAGTGTTGCATCCGATGTGATGCCAGTGAAAGCCATCCAACTGTGGTGTAGAGCATACAATGATGCGTTCTAAAAGGTAAGTTAGTTATGACTCTATAATAACTTAAGATGTTCTTTCGATCGCCTTTATTTTTCCGATTTTTCATCGTAGATGTAATTTCTTCTAGGGGAGTTGAGATGTTTTGTCTGAAAGTCTGAATACTTTTCAATATGTATATAAGTAGGGATGTGACCACATGAGAGATTTTAGCTGATGTCCAATATAATGAAATACTGTTACGGCGTTTCCAAACAGTACAGTAGAGGGACCCCCTGGGGACCTCCACACAGTAACTCTGTTATTGCCATTTTGGATATATAGGCGTAGACCTAGACCCCCCCGACACCCTCCCCATCCCATTTTAGACTTTAAATGATGGATGGGACTCACCTGGACGTGGTTTTGGAGCTGCAACCTTTGGTTTCCCCAAGTCAGCTCTCTGATCTGCAATGACACATATTTATACATGTTGATAACAATGTTACTGAACACACACTATACTATTTCTATACTATAGCAGTGATTACAATAAAGAGCTATTTAACACTGTTACTGAACACACACTGTATAACAATGATCAAGGTCACAATATTGACATACTTATCACTGTTACTGAACACTATATGATTACTAGATAATGTGTGGATGGATATGTTACAGAATGTGTCTCTTTATTCTATATTTGATATTAAAAACAACACCAACTTGTTAAACTGTACAAGGATTAAACCAATCTCACCTCTTTGTGCATCCTTTGGTCTGCCATCAGCATCCTGTTGAACAACCATTACAATGAGTTCTATTGAACATCATTTACTGAGTTACATTATGAGTTCTATTGAACATCATTTACTGAGTTACATTATGAGTTCTATTGAACATCATTTACTGAGTTACATTATGAGTTCTATTGAACATCATTTACTGAGTTACCTTACGAGTTCTATGAACCTAGTCTACTGAGTTACATTATGAGTTCTATTGAGTATTGAACCTAGTCTACTGAGTTACATTATGAGTTATTGAACCTAGTCTACTGAGTTACATTATGAGTTATTGAACCTAGTCTACTGAGTTACATTATGAGTTCTATTGAACCTAGTCTACTGAGTTACATTATGAGTTCACATCATGAGTTCTATTGAGCATTGCAGTCTCGCCCCTTTAGTGATGTTGCCCCCTGTCCAGAAGTGATTTCCCCATAATCCTCATAGACTTTTCAAAAATTATACATATGAAGACGATTACATTGTGGACAAAGACAACTCAGGTCTGACAGATCATGAAAATAGTCACAATGTATTCAGCCAATGAAATATTTTTTCTTCTTACAAATGATAAGGTTGGCCCAAAACATATGGGATTGGGAGGTGAATATTACTGAATTGAATGTTTGCCTGTGGGCCTACAATATGTTATAATATTGATTCAAAGTCATCATTACCATTGTCTTCTGCACTGTGTAAACAGCATCATTGATCCCACGCTGATGCTTCTCATACAGGCCTTCTGTCACAGCAGAGCATTCTGGGAAATACAAGAATTAATCCAGATTACCCCTAGAAGGCCTAGATTTCTACTTGCAAAAAGAGATTACAACCTTACTACTACTTTGTTGCTATGTATCCTCACCTGTAAAAGTGGGTCTCCTACGAGGGTCTTGGTGCCAGCATCTCTCCATGAGTTGAATCATCACCTCCAGTCCTGGAGCCTTCATCCCTTTAACAACGTCTAGAGATGGTCTTCCTCCACGATGGACATCAAACGCTGCAACGTCATGGCCAGAATCTGAGGAAGAGACAGAATTAGAAGATACTAAAGGTAGGAAATCTCACAAAAAACATGCAGTGATCCTGGTATCTAGGGGAGGGTTATGGAACTGGTTGAGTTCAAGCTTAGTTGCAAAAGAATGTTTTTGAAAACTGTAGTTACCGTAATTAACTAGTGTGTACTGTTAAAGAAAGAAATAGGTTACTTCTGGCTGATTAAATTTATGTATTTATTTATTTATTTATTTAGTAAGTAGCCAGTGTGTATATAGACCCAACATTTACAGATGTGTAGGCTTTAAATTTTATAGGTACTTTTATAGGTGTGGTGTATCATGGATGCATCATTGTGTAATTTTGACATGCACAATGTAGTATATACTACACAAGTACAATTTTATTCATGCTACCTGGTCATTTTCCAATTGTAAAAAAGAATCAATGTGTTATTTGTCGTGTAAATGATTAAACATAATGTAAGAATGTAAAACAAGTGGGAAAAGAGAGAGAATTAATACTCACTTAAAACACTCCATATCAGAATGGCAAAACTGAAACAAAAACATCATCACACATAGAATTATAGATTCAATGAATTCAATTATAGATTCAAATCATTTTAAATGATTTCAAGTATTTATTGGTTTAATTTTTACGTCATTTTGGCATCCAGCTCATAAAATTCACCAAAGCAGGATTTTAAAAAAATTAGAATATTTTACGAGATCAGTAAAAAAAAGAAAAAAGAAATGTTGACTATAGAAAAGTATATTAATGTATGCAGTTAATCCTTGGTCTGGACTTTTGAACAAATTATTTCATCAATGGGGCATGGAACCTGTGACACTGTTGAGGTGTTATGGAAGCCCGGTTTTGCTTTTATAATGGCAGTAAATGAATTTGTATGGTCAGTCTTATGTCTCACATGTTCCTCTTGGCAATACAACCCAGATTCTATGTGGGGTTCAAGTCAGGATAGTAGGCTGTTCAGTTAAGTGCAGTAATACCATGGTCAGTACAGCAGTTACTAGTAGTTACTAGTAGTTTTAGCTCTGTGGCAGGTGCCAAATCAAGCTGGAAAGGACAATTAGCATCTCCATGAAGCTTGTTAACATACCGAAGCACAAGGTACTCAGCCGATAACATAGCCTAAATCATGTGTTTTACCATGTCTAGTCTCCAGGCCATATTATCGACTGTTGTTGATCCACTGACATTAAAAAAATATTTAACAGTGGTTTCAACACAGCCGTCTTTAGAGCCACAGAGCCAAAACTACTAGTAGCTGCTGTACTGACCATGGTATTATTGCACTGAATATTCTAATTCATTGAAATTAGGATTTTTCATGAGCTGTACTACACAACCATCAAGATTATAAATAGGCCTTAATGCACAATGGATTGAGAATATGAATGAATGAATGAATGAATGAATGAATGAATGAATGAATGAATGAATGAATGAATGAATGAATGAAAGTTTCCCTTTTTTTTAAAGGACCTGTAAATATCATCATGGGTTCTACAGCTAAGCAGCAGTCAAAGATTATCTTGAAGATTCACACGGCTGTGCAGTGACAATGAGAATTCTAGTGAGGGAGCGACAGCTGGCCTAATGGTCCAGGCACATGCCACACTTCACTAAATTGACCCCGGGCACACCGAGGACCAGATGGATTATATCTCCACTGGGAGGAGACTCCGGGGCAAACCGAGGACCAGATGGATTATATCTCCACTGGGAGGAGACTGCGGGGCAAACCGAGGACCAGATGGATTATATCTCCACTAAGAGGAGACCCCGGGGCAGACCAAGGACCAGATGGATTATATCTCCACTGGGAGGAGACCCTGGGCAGACCAAGGACCAGATGGATTATATCTCCACTGGGAGGAGACCCCGGGGCAGACCAAGGACCAGATGGATTATATCTCCACTGGGAGGAGACTCCGGGGCAGACCAAGGACCAGATGGATTATATCTCCACTGGGAGGAGACCCCGGGGCAGACCAAGGGCCAGATGGATTATATCTCCACTGGGAGGAGACCCCGGGGCAGACCAAGGACCAGATGGATTATATCTCCACTGGGAGGAGACCCCGGGGCAGACCAAGGACCAGATGGATTATATCTCCACTGGAAGGAGACCCTGGGGCAGACCAAGGACCAGATGGATTATATCTCCACTGGAAGGACCCCCTGGGACAGACCAAGGACCAGATGGAGGGATTACAGTACATCCGCTCACTGGACTAGTAACGTATTGGGATCAACCAGGGGGAAGTTACAAATATTGCAAAGGAGAGAGAAGCAACCCTAACCCAAGTAACAAAGGGAATGATGGGTACCTGTAGACATCAAAGGAGCATTCAGATGTGTAGAACGGGGAGAATGCCTCTGGAGGCATGAAGAACGGTGTCCCCGCCCCTTTGAGACGAGTCGACGTCACGTTGGTGACGAACTTGGCAAGACCAAAGTCAGTGATCTGGACGAGAGACAGAGAGAGAGGGGGGTATTAAATTCAACACCACACTGATTCATCTGTGTGCGTGTTTAGAACTGTCAGTTCAGTAGGTGCAACATGTGGTATTGCAAAAGATGCTCACACATCGTTGACTGTTGACCATGTGTTGTGCCATTGGCATCTGTTTTTCCTTCGAGTCAGCCAGTTCTCTGTTCTTTATCAGTCCAATACACGCGTTTATATTGCTTTACTGTCTCTTATCCACAGTAAGCTTGATAATGTTAGCGGTAGAGGTAGTGCACCATGCTACAAACACTTCAACCACGAAATCTGCAATTTGCTGGGTCAGCTACTAGCACATATCCCTCCATTCCACATTATTTTATGAAAATCACACCAAGGTGTGAACTGAGTGGTGCTGTGTGTACTTTTTATTGGCGAAACAGCAACCCCTGTTGATATGCAAATCATCGAGGTGGACGTGTGTATGTACAGAGGGACAAAGGCAGGCTTTGGGAGTGGTTGCACCGCTCAGAAAACAGTTTAATCTCCTATAATTTCACTTCCCAGGGGGAGTGCAGTCAAAAAGCTGGGCAAAAAAGGACATTCCGTAATGTTTTAAATAATGTGCAGTGTTGGGAAATATTACTTCGGAAAGTAATATTTGCCATTGATTATCAGTAATATTGCTAATATATTAGTAATATGTAGCAACATGTTGGTCAGTGCACATTTTTAGAGACCTAGACCACAGACAATAAACACATTTCATCACAGTTTTGTTAAAGGAGATCCATGGATTTTACATTTTTCATGTTGGTGTTCTTATCATCCCCAGTGTATTTTTACTCCCCCAAAAGTTGTTTTTTAAACAGTCAAAGCTATATTGACATATCTGAGATTATCTGGGTGTCTGAACTCTGCATACATGCCAACCTTTGAATTTTTTTTTTTTTTGAGTAGCAAATTACCGGGGCGCGGCGGCGCAGCGGCCCGACAGCGCGGCAGCACGGCAGTGCAGCGCACATTGCAGCAAGGCACATTTGCATGCCTATATTAACTTCACATTCTCACTTATCATGAGGTATGTTTCAGTAGATTTTAGCCCAAAAGAAGTTGGGTGCCCCCAAACATTGAAATCCATGACACTGATTCAATACTATTAAATCAGCTGTAATAGTGTGAGAAAATGTTACTGACTAAAACACTAATGAATAGTGTTTTAGTCAAACAGCATAACCACCAGCAGCAGTAAAGTTATCAAATGCTGTTAAATAAGGAGAATTTCTTAAAGTATTGTTAAGGGTTTTGGAACAAAGTGCTAATAACAGGGATTAATTGGGCACAGGGATTAATTGGGTACAAAGGCACACACATTATTGTGTGTGCCTTTGTGTTTATTGTTTCAACTATCTTGACGTGCTCTTTGCTTTTCTCGTGCTTATCAAAAGCTGGCTGAGCGAAATCCTTTATCCCTGTATGAAAATGCAGTTTTATCGACTAGATTTAGATGATCGTGGCATAGCCCATTTAGCACCACATCTCGCAGTCGCTGCGTTCGCCAAGGGGAGCGTATGCCGGGCCTCCCCGACCAAAGAGACCTCTGGATCGGAGAGACTCGGCGCCTCGCCCCGCTGTTTAGTTTATAGCAACAGCCACTGTGCGGCCCAGCATGATGGTTAAATTTGACGTCTCTGGAGATTGCGGTGGTGGAACACCAGGGGTGTAGTGGAGGGGGGACGCGGGGGGACGGAGTCCCCCCACTTCTCTCACATCTAAAATATTTTTGGGGGCAAAAATTGTTTTTTTGACTTGTTATTTACTTTTATGGATACAATTAAGCATTGTAAACCATCTTTCTCAATATACTATTCAATATGCATGTTTTAATAGTGTGTCTGTCTGCATTGTGCAGGTGCACGCGAATGCACATGCATGTGTGCATGCACGTGTCTTAAGAGGCGTCCCCCCACTTCTAAAAGTACCACTACAACACTGTGGAACACCAAAATAATTCCTTAATGGCGCTTTCTTCTCAGACATTTTGACGAGAGTCTGGCTAAGTTAGAAGATTAACGTGTCAGCAATAGCGAACAGCATGGAAGGACGCACTCAGAGCCTATGCACTCTGTTTGGCTACAACGGCTAATGTATCCACAAGACACGGTGTGATTGGCCAGTCGGACCAGAGCCATGTAGTGTCATCAGTTAGTATGTATTTATTAGTGTTACACGTTTGTCCTGTCATTGTCTTGTATTTATAGGTACTGTCAGAGCTATCCAACATTATTTCCCCATCTTCTCTTCACCATCAGTTTGGTCTCCATCTCTGTTTTTAGTGGTTAACTAAAGGTTAAAATAAACAGACTGACCTTGGCGTTCAGAGCTGAGTCCAGCAGCACGTTGCCAGGTTTCAGGTCTCGGTGGATGATGGGAGGAGTCAGACTGTGAAGGTAGTTCATGCCCAGAGCCACGTGGTGGACCAGCCGAAACACCAGGGGCCAGGGAGGAAGACCCTTTAGTTTGTACTGAAACATCAGGGAGGAAGACCCTTTAGTTTGTACTGAAACACCAGGGAGGAAGACCCTTTAGTTTGTACTGAAACACCAGGGAGGAAGACCCTTTAGTTTGTACTGAAACACCAGGGAGGAAGACCCTTTAGTTTGTTCTGAAACACCAGGGAGGAAGACCCTTTAGTTTGTACTGAAACACCAGGGAGGAAGACCCTTTAGTTTGTTCTGAAACACCAGGGAGGAAGACCCTTTAGTTTGTACTGAAACACCAGGGAGGAAGACCCTTTAGTTTGTTTTGAAACATCAGGGAGGAAGACCCTTTAGTTTGTTCTGAAACACCAGGGAGGAAGACCCTTTAGTTTGTACGGAAACATCAGGGAGGAAGACCCTTTAGTTTGTACTGAAACACCAGGGAGGAAGACCCTTTAGTTTGTACTGAAACACCAGGGAGGAAGACCCTTTAGTTTGTACTGAAACACCAGGGAGGAAGACCCTTTAGTTTGTACTGAAACACCAGGGAGGAAGACTCTTTAGTTTGTACTGAAACATCATGGAGGAAGACCCTTTAGTTTGTACTGAAACATCATGGAGGAAGACCCTTTAGTTTGTTTTGAAACACCAGGGAGGAAGACCCTTTAGTTTGTACTGAAACACCAGGGAGGAAGACCCTTTAGTTTGTACTGAAACATCAGGGAGGAAGACTCTTTAGTTTGTACTGAAACATCAGGGAGGAAGACCCTTTAGTTTGTACTGAAACACCAGGGAGGAAGACCCTTTAGTTTGTCCTGAAACACCAGGGAGGAAGACCCTTTAGTTTGTTTTGAAACACCAGGGAGGAAGACCCTTTAGTTTGTTCTGAAACACCAGGGAGGAAGACCCTTTAGTTTGTACTGAAACACCAGGGAGGAAGACCCTTTAGTTTGTACGGAAACATCGGGGAGGAAGACCCTTTAGTTTGTTCTGAAACACCAGGGAGGAAGACCCTTTAGTTTGTTCTGAAACACCAGGGAGGAAGACCCTTTAGTTTGTACTGAAACACCAGGGAGGAAGACCCTTTATTGTTTCCACCAGGACGGAGGCATGGTGGGGAATATGTTTCACCCTCCGTCCGTGTGTGTGTGTGTGTGTGTGTGGGGGTGTGTGTGTGTGTGTGTGTGTGTGTCCGTCCGTCTGTCCGTCTGTTACCAGCTAATCTCTGGCGCCGTTTACCCGATTGATGCCAAAATTTGCACACACACTCCCTGGATGCCAACCATGAACCTCTGCTCTCAATTTTCCAGAAGGGCCTAATATAGCGCCACCAGGAGGCCTATTCATGGCATCTTTTTACAAAAAAAAAATGTGTGCGTGTCTGTTACCAGCTAATCTCCCAAACCATTAACCCGATCGACATCACAATTTGCACACACACTCCCTGGATGCCAACCATGAACCTCTGCCCCAAAGTTTCCACAACGGCGCCATCAGGAGGCCGATTTTGTAAAGATGATGAACACAGCAGGCAATTTACATAAAATCTTCAACACACTATAATACTAGGCCGAGAAAAATATTCCACTCTTTTCACAATGGCTTGTTATAGCGCCACCAACAGGTGAACATTTGAAAAAACACATTTTTGGACAAAATACCTCAAATCATCCAAATGCTGAAGTCATAATAATAAATGGTACCCTATTTTACATTGGCCTATTATAGTGCCACCAGGAGGCCACAACCTGTCCTAGCCTGGTGGAGACTTGTGCCCAGAAGGGCACTTTTCTAGGTTTGTACTGAAACAACAGGGAGGAAGACCCTTTAGTTTGTACTGAAACACCAGGGAGGAAGACCCTTTAGTTTGTACTGAAACAACAGGGAGGAAGACCCTTTAATTTGTACTGAAACACCAGGGAGGAAGACCCTTTAGTTTGTACTGAAACACCAGGGAGGAAGAGCCTTTAGTTTATTTTGGTGTGGGGGAGGACAATACTATGGAGAGTATGCATGTCACATGCAGCATGTGATATGAACGCCCACTGAGCTACACTAAACTATAGTCCTACTAGACCCCCGGAAAAAATAAACTTGTCCTTTAAAATCTTTTTTTCCCCCACAGTGTTTAGAGTGAACTGTAAACTGGTGCCACAACAGTGTATTTCTATGGAAAGCAAGTTGTTTTGCCACTCAGTCACTCAAAGGGGAGGACACGCCCCCACCTGCATACTTTCCGTAGGCTATGGTTTAGAGGCTTGTTTCCATTGTGGTCCTCTGTAGAATATCACACTTGGTCAGAATTATATCTGACCCTATGACCCTATCATATTATCATATGACCCTGAAAATAATCAGAGCTCAGATGTTGGTTATAATTTAATAATCCTGCACCCCTAGTGATGTTTGTTTTTCTGCCTCAAAACAAACATTAATTTATGTCTATGGCTAGCCCTCCTAAAAAACGAGAATTGATCACATAGTCCTTGGTCTGCCCCGGGTGACGGTGCTGGTTCCTTTATCAAATGCTCCTCTCAATCCCCTCAAAGATCACATAGAACTGACTGCCATTGTGCCATTATTCTGACCTGCATGGAGTCTAGGGACCCCCTCTCCATCATCTCCAAGACCAGACCCACTTGGATGAGGGGGGACCAGGGAGTACATCCTCTGAAGACCCCCAGGACCCTGATGACGTAGGGGCTCTCTGCACGGCGCATCATCTCAGCCTCAGCAAGAAGGTCTTTATCTGAGGATGATCTGAACATGAAATGTATAATATAAGATGAATGAATGGAATGTTTATTAACAGCTTGTAATTTTCCAGTACATTTCAGTCACAACTCCATCCAAAGACTGTTAACTGTGAGTGGACAACACCATGAGGCATTTCTAGAGGACTTACATACTGTGTATTCACTTCTGTAAAGTCTGAAGCAGCAAATCATAGTGGAGGTAAAAGGGAAGAGAAAATATACAATTACTGTACTTCTCAAAAAATTAGCATATTGTGTAAAAGTTCATTTTCTTCTATAATATAATACAAAAAGTGAAACTTTCATATATTCTCAATCAATTGTGCATTAACTGAACTATTTAAAAACTTTTTTTGATTTTTTTATTATGGTGTACAGCTCATGAAAACCCCAAAATGCTATCTCAATGAATTAGCATATTTTTACAAAACCACTAAAAAATATATGTTTTAAACAAGAAATGTTGACTATCTGAAAAGTATATTAATGTATGCAGTTAATACTTGGTCTGGACTACTTTTGAACACATTATTTCATCAATGGGGCGTGGCATGGAGGTGATCAACCTGTGGCACTGTTGAGGAGTTATGGAAGACCAGTTTTGCTTTGATAACGGCCGTAAATTAATTTGTATTGTTCAGTCTTATGTCTCACACCTTCCTCTTGACAATACAACCCAGATTCTCTGTTGGGTTCAAGTCAGGAAAGTTGGCTGGTCAGTTAAGCGCAGTAATACGAGAGTCAGTACAGCAGTTAGTGGTAATTTTGGCTCTGTGGGCAGGTGCCAAATCGAGCTGGAAAGGACAATTAGCATCTCCATGAAGGTTATCAACATACTGAAGCACAAGGTACTCTAAAAAGATGGCTGTGTTGGAACCACTGACTGTTTTCACTGTTAGTGGATCAACACCAGCCGCTAACATGGCTTGGAGACTGGACATGGCATATCACATGGTTTAGGCTGAAAACTGAAAACACAGCCATCCTCTTAGAGTACCTTGTGCTTCGGTATGTTGATAAGCTTCATAGAGATGCAAATTTTCCTTTCCAGCTCAATTTGGTACCTGCCCACAAGGCCAAAACTACTACTAACTGCTGTCCTGACCATGGTATTACTGCATTTAACTGACCAGACAACTGCCCTGACTTTAACCAAACAGAGAATCTGGGTTGTATTGTCAAGAGGAAGGTGTGAGACATAAGACTGAACAATACAAATTAATTTACGGCCGTTATCAAAGCAAAATTGGTCTTCCATAACTCCTCAACAGTGCCACAGGTTGATCACCTCCATGCCACGCCCCATTGATGAAATAATTTGTTCAAAAGTAGTCCAGACCAAGTATTAACTGCATACATTAACATACTTTTCAGAAGGTCAACATTTCTTGTTTAAAACATATTTTTTTATTGTTCTCGTGAAAATATGCTAATTCATTGAGATAGGATTTTGGGGTTTTCATGAGCTGTACACCATAATCATCAGGTTTAAAACAAAACAAGTTTTTAAATACTTCACGTAATGCACAATTGATTGAGAATATATGAAAGTTTCACTTTTTGTATTATATTGTGGAAGAAAATGAACTTTTACACAATATGCTAATTTTTTGAGAAGGACCTGTACAATTACTTCAGTACTCGGTAGAGTGCAAACTTCTATGTTGCACACAAGAAGTCCATGGCCTACTTGACCTACCGATTGCTGGGCTACCTGGCCTACACAGCCTACATCGCTTAACTTGCGCTCGCTCCTCTGCTCAAGTGGTGGGGTTGATGGGGGGCATCATATACTGTATTTTACAGAGGCCATCAATCAATCATTCAATCACACACCTACCCATTATCCAGACATAGGAGTTTAACAGCCACATCCCATCTCCACTGGACATGTCTGGTCTTGAACACTTGACCGAATGCTCCTGCACCAATCACCTTCCAGCTCTTCTGATCCAGACTCTCTGAGCCAATCACTGCTAGAGCTGCTGCAGGAGGGCCGGCCTGTGCCATTGATCACTGGAGAGAGAGAGGGGGGCTGTTAGAATAGCTGGACTGTACCAGTGTTCACTGGAGAGAGAGTACCTGTAGAGCCAGTTTAAGATTCTTCCATGCGACGTGCGACGTCACTGATGAATGGCTCAGTGCTCGATATACAGTATAAGCCTCGTAGCCTGTTCTCCGCCAGCAAAACACGGATCTTGGCATCATGTTGACAATGTGGACGAGAGGAAGACAAAAGATTCAATTGGCACCAGTTGGTGCCAAACTCTAACTGCCTGAAACATTCTTCTCCGATCAACTTTCGTGCTCTCCCAGTAGTATTTTTGGGTATAGTCTGCTGGTAGAAATGCACAATTTATGCCGGTAAAATACACAACGTAAAGCCTCAGAGGCAACACCATTCCCTTGGACTCTCTCTGACTTTCCATCATGAAATTACGCGATGCGAAAGATCAATTTCCCTTGATAGCCAAGCTTGTCAAGAATTTACCATCATTATTTACCATAATTTACCATATTATTTACCATAATATTGATACTTGCTAAAATATTTCCTGTGATGTTCAGGAGGGCTATACCGTGATGGTTATTATCGCAGGATGCCCTTTCCTCTTGTAAACATGTACTCCAAGCGATTTTTTATCCGAATATTTCCAAAATGCACCAAAATGTTGATGAATGTCGATGAAACTGTTAATTCTCAGAAGGGGAAGTATGGACTGCAAGGTCGCAAGTTTGACTCCCACTTCGTCCAAAAGTAACATGACCCTAAAGAGGGTCTCATGCTGTGTTTTAGATTATTTTACACAATGATAAGTTTTATGCAAAGTTAGAGGCCCATCACTAAACACCAAGAACAATAACTGTATTTTTTTTTCTATGGAAGAGATAATACCACAAATAATGGTAATGGCAGTAGATATTGAATCAATGGCAGTCATTGGCACCGGTTTCATCTGTCATATCTATCAATGACCCCCTAAAGATGGAATTAGTTATAGGTACTTCTCTGAAAAAGTAACTACTTTACTCTTATTAAAGTAAGGGCTTATTACTTATTAAAGTAAGGGCGTTACTTTACTTAAAAAAAAAAACATACAAAAAATGGGTGTTTTTTACAGTAAATACTTGGTTCATACATGGCCAAATGTGCATTCTAAAATTATTATTTTTGCTTGAATATGTTAGTTACAATGAAAAAGAGTTGACGTGTTTTTTTTTTTTTTTTAGGGTAACTGTTACGTCATTGCAATTCCGTACGTTCCTCCGGTGTCTCAGCTGTGTTTGCGCCCAAAACGAGCAGTGTAGCACGGCTACGCTGTCTGAATTGAACCATGGACTACTCCCATTCTGTTGCTCACACACACACACCGTTGAGTTGCGTATTTGCCATTGAGTCAGTCATGAATTACATTTTATAATGTATGCAAAAGACGTTAATGTGTATTACTCATAAGCTAAGAACACAACAGTAAGACATAGATAAACTAAGTGTGTATATACTATTGTATACAGTAGGGAAATTCTTGGGTGAAAGTTAATGTAGGAAACAGTTGGCCAAGAACACAGAATAGCTGTGAATACACTGTCAAAATGGTAATACCACATTATTACCATTTCGACAGCATGTACCAGTTCCCATTAATATCCAGCAACTTGACACAGCCATTGAAGAGGAGTGGACCAACATTCCACAGGCCACAATTGACAATCTGATAAACTCTATGTGAAGAAGATGTGTTGCACTGCATGAGGCAAATGGTGGTCACACCAGATACTGACTGGTTCGGAATCCTATACCCCCAATAAGGCACATTTCAGGGTGGCCTTTTATTGTGGACAGTCTAAGGTACACCTGTCACATCTGCATCTTGATGTGGCACGCCTGTGAGGTGGGATGGATTATATTAAAGCAGAAGTGCTCAATATCACACATTTAGGCAGATTTGTGCACCGTGTTTGAGAGAAATGCTAATATTGTATATCTGGAATGAATTTTAGGTCTTTAAGTCCATCCGCTGAAAAATGGGAGCAAAAACAAAAGTGTTGCCTTTATATTTCTGTTAAGTGTATATAAAATGCTAAAAGTCTGCATTAACTGCTTTCTAAGTCTACATAAACATGCTGTCTAGGATACCTAGGTTGGTACTGCAAGTGCTATGGGCTAAGATAGAGTCTGAAGAAGTGTGTTTTATGACTGAGGCAGAAGATTGGGAGTGAGTCTGTGGTTCTGATTTGCAAGTAGTGTTTATTATTCAAGTGACTGGGGCTTTTAGCTGCCGTTCATCTTTTTGATGGATTAGAATAGTTTGTTTAGAATAGCATCATTTCTGTAACCTTTTCTTAATCATTTGAGTTACCATCAGTTAGTATTTCATATTGTGTTTAGATAGAGTATCCTCAGGTCATTGGTTTCATCCATCCATCCATCCATCCTTAGTTCAATTTAAAACTCATCATAACATTTTGGGGCTACAGAAGCTATTTCTTCATTCTTTTTATGTTGGTTAATCCGACACTAGGATGCCTGAGAGATCATTCTTGGGAAAAATATGCCTTTCATTTTGACACTTGCCTCAGTGACGGAAATGGCGCCTTCGTTTATGTCTGTACATACCTGTATGTTACATTCTTTCATCAGACGTCACATGACTCATGACTCACCAATGGAAAGAGATTATCTGAGATCACAAATGTCATCCGAGGTACATGCAGTGACAACAACAAGTGAGGGAAGTTGGGAACAAATGCTTCTGTGCAGATGTTGAAAACATTCCATGCTTTTAGAATGCTTCATCAGTGGCATTGTGTAGTATTACAGGACACAGAACTGTCTTTAAGACACACCTTAGGCATGGAGCCAACATTGGCACAGAGGAGGATCATTATACTGGCACATAATTTCACTACACTTAGACATAACTTAATATGCATTTCTTTAGATTAAATGTTGTCACACCTGTCTCCACAAGGCCAAAATGGAGACATAATACATTATGTTTTGTACTCAGTGTGTGTGTGTGTGTGTGTGTGTGTGGGGGGGGGGGGGGGGGGGGGGGGGGGGGGGGGGTGCGCGCACGTTCGAATTGGCTAAAGATTGGATTCCAAGGTTTGCAGGAGTGCTCCGTTTCAAACAAAATGCTGCAAATCATGAACACATCATTTGATATCCGTTAAATTCTTCATACACATTCCCACTAGGCCATGGAGGAAAAGCCATTTAAAGATCTTCAACTCAGCCTCATGGTGGTGCTATAACTGGCCCATTAGTGCTTTTAGTGCCTCTCACTTAACTGCAGTGATCTATGTAAAGAGGACAAGGTAAAACCTTTGCCAGGAATTGTTCTGCGCCACTGGTAGGCCGACATAACATAAAACACATTTTATAATAGTAGCCTACACCTTCACATTTAATCTATATGTCACGCAGATCAGTACACATGATCTCCAAAGTCATGTGAAGATTATATATTTCCTAAAGATTTTATAACAACACACTAAGCTCCTGGTGGGAGTCCTGTGGCCACAATTACACTTTTTCCTAGTTAGACATGAATTCAAATTAGACTCTCATTGACAGACTCTGGAAGATACAGGAGTCATTCTCAGGACTAAATCATGGTCGTAGGTGAGAGTACAGACAGACAGGCAGGCAGGCAGACAGACAGACGTCACATACCTGTTAGTCTCACGTTTCAAGACGGTTGCCTATTGCAATTTCCAAAATTTTCAATCATACAGTCATACGGTGTGGAGCAACATGAGCAACATGAGTAAAATATAATATAAGTGGAAGAAGTGAAACATCCTCCACACACACGTCAACTTTGTCTTTAAAGTCAGGCAAACCTATCCTAATATAACATATAAATATAAGCTATCAAATCATAATGGCATTATAAAGCGTATTGCTCAACAGAAGGAAATAAAATAAATGTAAAGCTATTTTTTGTAAATGCAAAGCAGCTTCCTCCTTACTGAGATTCTAGGAGCATGTAGTTCCAGACTCGCATTCATAGATTGTGTAATAATGTAGTTGTCGATCTGGCTATGCAAGACTACATACCTGCCAGAGCCATAGAGTGAGACAGAGTTATGACATCTCTGTTCACTTCATGGGGCCAGTTCAATGGAGGCTCTGCTACATACTGTAGATAGACTAGTATTGAGAATGGAACAAATAGGGGCAAGTCCTGGACCAGAAGTAGGCTAGGAGGAAATGCAATGGACTCTTACGTTGAAAACAATGCATTTCCAACTCTAGTTTGTCCCTATTCAGGCTGCACGAACATGCTCAGTTTTCTGCCCCCTCAATGTCATAACTGTGTGTACTCTATGGCAGTGATACCTGCATACAGATTGATGACTCCCTGTGGGTGGCTCTGGAGGTGACTGACTGACAGGGAAATGATGCCAATCAGGATATGAGCACCTGTTGACAATCAGTGGATCAGTGACGCTCACACCCTGCAGGCTGTGGAATGTAGAAGACAAAACATGAGGAAAAAACACTTCTACCACTTTTTAGAGTCATGTGTTCAAATACTGGATTGCGATTGGCTTAAAAAAAAAAAGAGTGGTAAATAGGACAACTCCACTCAGAACTTCCCAAATGCAAATTAGTTGCGAATGAGCCGCCAACGTCTCAGAATTCTTAATCATTTGAGTTACCATCAGTTAGTATTTCATATTGTGTTTAGATAGAGTATCCTCAGGTCATTGGTTTCATCCATCCATCCATCCATCCATCCTTAGTTCAATTTAAAACTCATCATAACATTTTGGGGCTACAGAAGCTATTTCTTCATTCTTTTTATGTTGGTTAATCCGACACTAGGATGCCTGAGAGATCATTCTTGGGAAAAATATGCCTTTCATTTTGACACTTGCCTCAGTGACGAAAATGGCGCCTTCGTTTATGTCTGTACATACCTGTATGTTACATTCTTTCATCAGACGTCACATGACTCATGACTCACCAATGGAAAGAGATTATCTGAGATCACAAATGTCATCCGAGGTACATGCAGTGACAACAACAAGTGAGGGAAGTTGGGAACAAATGCTTCTGTGCAGATGTTGAAAACATTCCATGCTTTTAGAATGCTTCATCAGTGGCATTGTGTAGTATTACAGGACACAGAACTGTCTCTAAGACACACCTTAGGCATGGAGCCAACATTGGCACAGAGGAGGATCATTATACTGGCACATAATTTCACTACACTTAGACATAATTTAATATGCATTTCTTTAGATGAAATGTTGTCACACCTGTCTCCACAAGGCCAAAATGGGGACACAATATAGTATGTTTTGTACTCAGTGTGTGTGTGTGTGTGTGTGTGTGTGTGTGTGTGTGTGTGTGTATGTGTGTGCGCGCACGCACGCGCGTGTGTGTGTGTGTGTGTGTGAATGCCAAAGCCGAACCTCTGCCCTAAAGTTGTGTGTGTGTGTATGTGTGCGCGCGCACGCACGCGCGTGTGTGTGTGTGTGAATGCCAAAGCCGAACCTCTGCCCTAAAGTTTACACAAAATCCATGCAGATTGGCTATAAGATTGGATTCCAAGGTTTGCAGGAGTGCTCCGTTTCAAACAAAATGCTGCAAATCATGAACACATCATTTGATATCCGTTAAATTCTTCATACACATTCCCACTAGGCCATGGAGGAAAAGCCATTTAAAGATCTTCAACTCAGCCTCATGGTGGTGCTATAACTGGCCCATTAGTGCTTTTAGTGCCTCTCACTTAACTGCAGTGATCTATGTAAAGAGGACAAGGTAAAACCTTTGCCAGGAATTGTTCTGCGCCACTGGTAGGCCGACATAACATAAAACACATTTTATAATAGTAGCCTACACCTTCACATTTAATCTATATGTCACGCAGATCAGTACACATGATCTCCAAAGTCATGTGAAGATTATATATTTCCTAAAGATTTTATAACAACACACTAAGCTCCTGGTGGGAGTCCTGTGGCCACAATTACACTTTTTCCTAGTTAGACATGAATTCAAATTAGACTCTCATTGACAGACTCTGGAAGATACAGGAGTCATTCTCAATCTCAGGACTAAATCATGGTCGTAGGTGAGAGTACAGACAGACAGGCAGGCAGGCAGACAGACAGACGTCACATACCTGTTAGTCTCACGTTTCAAGACGGTTGCCTCTTGCAATTTCCAAAATTTTCAATCATACAGTACAGTCATATCATACAGGTCATACAGGTATGGAGCAACATGAGTAAAATATAAGTGGAAGAAGTGAAACATCCTCCACACGTCAACTTTGTCTTTAAAGTCAGGCAAACCTATCCTAATATAACATATAAATATAAGCTATCAAATCATAATGGCATTATAAAGCGTATTGCTTAACAGAAGGAAATGTAAAGCTATTTTTTGTAAATGCAAAGCAGCTTCCTCCTTACTGAGATTCTAGGAGCATGTAGTTCCAGACTCGCATTCATAGATTGTGTAATAATGTAGTTGTCGATCTGGCTATGCAAGACTACATACCTGCCAGAGCCATAGAGTGAGACAGAGTTATGACATCTCTGTTCACTTCATGGGGCCAGTTCAATGGAGGCTCTGCTACATACTGTAGATAGACTAGTATTGAGAATGGAACAAATAGGGGCAAGTCCTGGACCAGAAGTAGGCTAGGAGGAAATGCAATGGACTCTTACGTTGAAACTGCATTTCCAACTCCAGTTTGTCCCTATTCAGGCTGCACGAACATGCTCAGTTTTCTGCCCCTCAATGTCATAACTGTGTGTACTCTATGGCAGTGATACCTGCATACAGATTGATGACTCCCTGTGGGTGGCTCTGGAGGTGACTGACTGACAGGAAAATGATGCCAATCAGGATATGAGCACCTGTTGACAATCAGTGACGCTCACACCCTGCAGGCTGTGGAATGTAGAAGACAAAACATGAGGAAAAAACACTTCTAACACTTTTTAGAGTCACATGTTCAAATTCTGGATTGCGATTGGCTTTAAAAAAAGAGTGGTAAATAGGACAACTCCACTCAACTTCCCGGATGATCTAAGATGCAAATTAGTTGCAAATGAGCCGCCAACGTCTCAGAACGGTTCTAGAGCCTTGCAAGTTACAAGTGTTTCTTTCATTTATATGTAAAAAAGTGGCAGAAAAAAGCCACAGTGACGTAGAAACTCTCAAAAAACAACATGCCCCCTTCTATCTATACACGGTACAATCCTACTATAAGGACAGACTCTACTATAAGGACAAACTGACAGACTCTGGGAGACACAGAGTCGTTGTCTAATTATTATATTCTCATTAAGTCGGTGTCATAGTTGAACTTAATGTTGATATTTTATGTGCATGCCAACTTTAAAGAAATACAATGGAGCACTTCATGTCAAAAAGATCGCAGAGTCCTGCTCTGAAACAGCAGGAAAACAACATGGCGGTAGGTGAGAGTACAGACAGACAGACAGACAGACAGACAGACAGACGTCACATACCTGTTAGTCTCACGTTTCAAGACGGTTGCCTCTTGCGTTTTCCAAAATGTTCAATCATACAGTCATACGGTGTGGAGCAACAGGACCTATAACATGAGTAAAATATAAAGTGGAAGAAGTGAAACCTCCTCCACACGTCAACTTTGTCTTGAAAGTCAGGCAAACCTATCCTAATAGAATATATAAATATAAGCTATCAAAGCATAATGGCATTATAAAGCTTATTGCTTAACAGAAAAGGAAATAAAAAAATAAAATGTAAAGCTATTTTTGTGATCACCAAGCAGCTTCCTCCTTACCGAGATTCCAGGAGTGTGTAGTTCGAGACTCGCATTCAGAGATTGTGTAATAATGTAGTTGTCCATCTGGCTATGCAAGACTACATACCTGCCAGCAGGGAAGGATTATCCAACGGGCACGTTGGGCCCAGGCCCAGGGGCCCCTGAGCTTGAGTGTCCGCGTGATCGCTAAGAGGCTCAAGCTCAGGGCCCACCCCATGGGGGTAAAAGTGAATAATAGTGATGCACACGGCCCTTATTAACAATGGGTTTACTATGGGTTACTAAAATGTCCCCAAAAGTCCTAAACCATCATGCTGTCGTGCTGGGCAGAAAAATCCTCCGGTGTAGGGGGGCCCTTTGGCTGGTGGCGGCCCCGGGTGCCCTTAATTTCATAATCCGTCTATGTCTGCCAGAGCCATGGAGTGAGACAGTTACGGCATCTCTGTTCACTTTATGGGGCCAGTCTAATGGAGGCTCTTCTACATACATAGACTAGTATTGAGAATGGAGAGAACAAATAGGGGCAAGTCCTGGACCGGAAGTAGGCTAGGAGGAAATGCAACGGACTCTTACTTGCATCACCCACGTTGAAAACAATGCATTTCCAACTCTAGTTTGTCCCTATTCAGGCTGCACGAACATGCTCAGTTTTCTGCCCCCTCAATGTCATAACTGTGTGTACTCTATGGCAGTGATACCTGCATACAGATTGATGACTCCCTGTGGGTGGCTCTGGAGGAGACTGACTGACAGGAAAATGATGTCAAACAGGATATGAGCACCTGTTGACAATCAGTGACGATCACACCCTGCAGGCCGTGGAATGTAGAAGACAAAACATGAGGAAAAAAAACACGTCTACCACTTTTTCGAGTCATGTGTTCAAATACTGGATTGTGATTGGCTTAAAGAGTGGTAAATAGGACAACTCCACTCAGAACTTAAAAAAACCCAGATGCGATATGATGCAAATGAGCTGCCAACGGCTCAGAAATGGTTCCAACTAAAGAAAAGCTGTGCAGTTTGCACAACAAGCTGTTGTTGGTTGTTGATATTTGTTCTTAATTTACTCTTGCCTTTACGCGTGTTGTCAACTAGGCTAGTCAATATCGCCCCCATCTTGGAGGCAGAGGTACTGGCTGCCTCAAGGGCTGCATTTTCCTGCTGGCTGTAGGCACGCGCCGTTTGCACACGCTCAATACAGTGTGTGAGTGGTGCACACTCTCACACGCACACTCTGAGAGGCACTATCTGTCACTGCCTCAACTCCCGTGACTCTCGTTTCTCTGTTGTTATTTGAACAAGAAATACGGCTATTTTGACTATGAAAAGGATCAGAACATGTAGGAAACACCGCAAAATTGCATTAAAAGTATAGACCACAGGACAAATATTAATACGTATTTATTATATTATTCCTTTTTTAAATATCTTATGGTGACAGCTGAGGAAACCATTTTGAGCCCTTTTCCACCCCTGGTGGCAAGGTGAGGCACTGCCTCACCTGCCCCCCCCACCGCACGTCACTGCCAAAACCCCACCCTTTGGGGTGGGTTTTGCTCACTGCCCAATGCCAATCCACATACTTTTGCAACTGTTGCTATCTCAGTGCCTATTGGACAAGGCTGGATTGGGGAGGGACTTGCTATTGCTATTATTAACGTTTCCCAACATATGTGGGCAAGTTTACATTTGTCTTTGATTCGTTTTTGTCACATTTTCTCCTGTTGTCCTCCAAGCTGTAGATGCACAGGTTGCTTATGAGCACCCTCTTTTCTTCTGAGCTCTACATGTATCTTCAGAATGCATCTTAGAACCTGCGCCTAGTGACCCTCAAAAGCAATGGTTGTTGCCATTTTGTCAAACCTATGGGGGGTGCAACCGATATGTTTAGCAATGTTACTCATTCCAGGAATGTCCGATCTCTATATGCCATACCTTGTTGTAAAGGTGACTAATCAATGATTAAAATGATATAAGATACAATACAAATTGGTATTATTACGATGGAGAAAACAATTCCCAAAGTTAGGTTTCTGATCTTATGTGGGCCACTTTAGTATGACAAGACATTTTGATCAAAAATGACATTGACCTTTGACACATGACCCTGAACTTGAATTGCTTCGGTCACGTCATAAATCAACTCTGCACCCTAGAAAATATATACCTCAATGTCAGAATCATCCAAATCGTCTCATTCGTCTCTGAGTTATGCCTTTCACTATATATAATTTTTTTTATCAGATAAAGGCTAAAAACAAGTATTCAGGTACTCTTCAGAAACCTTTATCACAACTTTTGCAATCCTCAAAGTCATACGAACGTAATGATACCACATATGTCTTGTCCCTTTTGATGGCAATGATTTTTCATTCGGCCCACGGCCAATAAAGCCAAACATGTTTCCGATTCTCTGTGTGCCAAATTTCGTCCATTTATCGTAAAGTGCACGATTCCATCAAAATTATTCCTATGATACCTCTGCTAATTTATTATCTTCTATTGTCTTCACAATAAATAAATATTCATGTTTCAACAATTAAGTATGTCTCAGTATGCCCCCCCCACCCCACCCCACCCCACAATGGTTGTTCCTGTGTTTTCCTGCTGGATTACATTAGATCCATTCACTGTAGTAAACGGTATGTCACAGTCTCCCTTCCCCGGGAGTGTGAGAAACTGGGATCTAGCGTCAGAGACTAGAATCTAGTGTCAGAGGCAAGAATCGAGTGTCGGGAACGAGAATCTAGCACCAGAAACTAGAACCTAGCATCCAAAACTAGAATCTAGCATCAGAAACTAGAACCTAGCATCGGAAATTAGAATCTAGCGTCAGAAACTAGAATCTAGTGTCAAAAACTAAAATCTAGCGTCAGAAACTAGAATCTTGCGTCAGAAACTAGAACCTAGCGCCAGAAACTAGAATCTTGCATCAGAAACTTGAACTTAGCATCAGAGACTAGAATCTAGCGTCAGAAACTAGAATCTTGCGTCAGAAAGTAGAATCTTGCATCAGAAACTAGAACCTAGCGTCAGAGACTAGAATCTAGCATCAGAAACTAGAATCTAGCATCAGTGTACAAAACCGAGGCGACGTACCACGAACATGAGGTCGGACAGGGCCAGGTTGGCCATGTAGATGGAGGCAGGGTGTTTCTTCTTGGTGCGGAACAGGAACACCCACAGGGCCATGGCGTTGGTGGGCAGCGCCACCACAAACACCACGATGTAGAGGATGGGCAGGAAGATGGTGGTCAGCCAGCCTTCCAGGACCCGCCGGTCACTTTGCTCGAGGCGGACCGAGCCGTCCGGTTGCTCCCCACCTGTAAAACCTTTCGGCTTGTCTGGTGTCACTGAGACAGAGAGAGAGAAGAGAGAGAGAGAGAGAGAGAGAGAGAGAGAGAGAGAGAGAGAGAGAGAGAGAGAGAGAGAGAGAGAGAGACAGAGAGAGAGACAGAGAGAGAGACAGAGAGAGAGACAGAGAGAGAGACAGAGAGACACACACCCACCTCATTGATTCACAGGTTCAAACAGCCCTTCAAGCATTTCCCTGACCGCTTGGTGCTGTAATACAGTGTTTTTTTAGGGATGTCCCAATCCACTTTTTTTCCAATTACGATCCGATACCGATATCACAATTTCTATGTTAGCCGATACCAAGTTACCAATAATACCAGAAATTAATATACATAACACATATACAAAATAATAAAAAAAAAAAGATCTCATATGAAGTCCACCAAATAGCAGAATAATATTGCAGACTAGAATAGCAGACTCCTCACTCAAACGTGCACTTGGGCAAATTCCACAACATTTTATATACCTGCCATAGTGTCAACCCCTTACCCCTGTGTCTGATCACTGGTTAGACTGGTATATTCACCATAGTGTCAACCCCTTACCCCTGTGTCTGATCACTGGTTATACTGGTATATTCACCATAGTGTCAACCCCTTACCCCTGTGTCTGATCACTGGTTATACTGGTATATTTACCATAGTGTCAACCCCTTACCCCTGTGTCTGATCACTGGTTAGACTGGTATATTCACCATAGTGTCAACCCCTTACCCCTGTGTCTGATCACTGGTTAGACTGGTATATTCACCATAGTGTCAACCCCTTACCCCTGTGTCTGATCACTGGTTAGACTGGTATATTCACCATAGTGTCAACCCCTGTGTCTGATCACTGGTTAGACTGGTATATTCAATACAAAATGGTCTGATAATGACAAATGAGCGCCAATACTGATGCTTTTATAGCCTGACCTCAGTCTGAATAATGAAGTGAAACGGAATGGCATTCCGTTTCCGTTAAAGATGGAGTGCCGTGATTTTTTTCTACCCTAAAACATGATCATCAGGTATTAATGTTATATGAAAAGTAAGATTTTTTCCCCAAAAGTGTACAGTGTTTGTTAAACTGTCATTTTTATGATTCCACTCCACCAGTTCATTAAGTATGCCTGGTTTGCCTGGTGGGTGGTGATGGGTGGAGATCCAGCTGAACTGAAGCCACACCCACAGCTTTAGTTGTATGATAAAGGGGGAGGAGTTATGAGAGGAGCTGAGCACATGATGTCACTATAGTGAAGTTTTTTTCATTGGCACGTTTGACTGGAAAGGTTCAGCCCCCAGGAAGAAACCCTAAATACAAAGGGAAGACATCATTGCACATAAAAAACACACAAAGGGGTCTATTTACATACTGTCACCTCTTAAACATGTACAACATTGGAAAAAATACAAAAATCACGGCACCCCCACTTTAAAGATTTTTTTTTTTGCTTTTGTCCACAATTCCAGGCTGGATTTGGGGAAACAAAACAGTCAAAACATACAGATCAAAATGACCAGTAATCTTCTACATTCTCTAGTTGTGTAGACTTGGGGCTAATTCAGATGATGAATATTTTAACTCTTGAGAGCGTAAACATGAAGCCAAATGGACCCGCAAGGGTCCATTTGGTTTCATGTTTACGCTCTCAAAAGAGTTACATCTGGTTAACCAACTTTCCATCGTTAAGCCTGGGGACCACCTGGAATCCTCTCAGGGACCACCGGGGGGTCCCCGGACCACTGGTTATGATTGTGAACCACAGGCTTGTTTGATGTCCTTCCTGGCAGCTGTCCTTTGTACATTCCAAGTGTTTTTTTACGACGGTAATGTCCCAGACAGTGGCTTGGTTCATAAAATGACACATGGCAGTAACGGATTACATATTGCCGTAATATTATTGCCTTTTCCAGCAAAAGTTGTGTAATATTACTCTGCCAAAATGTGTAATATGTAATATTTTACTCTGCAAAACACGCCTCGTTATTTTCTTACAACTGAGCTTGTTGCTGCATGTTGTGGAAAATAGAACAGATCTACAAGCTATCAACAGATAACAGCAGAGATGTGTGCAGTAGTTTGTAGATCCTAATCCAGCGCAGCATTCTGCACACATAAACAGATTGCTGTTGTACATCTCTATTCTTTTGGGGATGTGAGGGGGGAACTTGAGAAAGTAATATGTAACATATTACTCTGTGATTCAACTAATAAGTCATGTAATTAGAGCCTGTCTGATAGAATACTAGCTGCTACAGTGTTTTTTATGTTCATGTGGCAAAGTGTGGTGCTGGAGAGTTGGACGCAGTGTTGCCAACTTGGCGTATTTGTCGCTATATTTAGCTCTTTTCCAGTGGCCCCCCCTAGCGCCAAAATTAGTGACAAACTCCCGGCGGAAAATATAGTGCTTTTTTGCTGGTGAGATGGGGTGAAATTGATTGACAGGCGCCAGAGATAAAACCCTCGTTTTTCACCATTTTCCCTCCTATGAGTCCCCCTTCCTTCCTAGAAAGGACCATTGGTAACCAAATGGACCCTCATAGAGCTGTAACTCGTGAGATCGTAAAATGAATATTTATATTAAAACATCTGAATTACCTAATTTTCAAAAAATCTACACATTTTGGAAAATGCAGAGGAATTGCAATTTTGACCAAGATTTTGCCAGTTATTTCTCCTAAATTGAGACTAAACTCAACATCAAATGGTGGTGCTCCGTGGCTAAAATGCAGAATACATAGTACCTGGTATGAAAATGGTCGAAAACGACTGCTCTAGCGCATTCTAGTGTATTTTGGAAGTGCCACTGGTGCATTTTGGATTTTGGCAGTTGGCAACACTGGTTGGACTGGCATTTGTTTGTCTGTGTCACTATTCACTCTACTCTACTCCATTTGTTCCTTGACTGCTTGACTGAACAAGTAAAATAAAAGAAAGGTCGGTCTTGAATAAAGACATTGGCTTAAGAAAGCAGTTTGCCTGTTCTACGGTCTATGTGACTGTACCACTGCATAATCATAGCGGCACAAAATCGTTGCACAATTCAATTCAAGAAAAAAGGTCTATTTTCCTTCCAGCTAAAAAACAAGACCTGTATCGGTTGCAAATCGGTTATCAGTGGTTGCATACCTCTATTGTATCGGTTAGAGCATTGGTTCCAAACTTCAACAGGTGGTCCGGGGACCACCAGTGGTCCCTGAGAGGGTTCCAGGTGGTCCCCAGCTAAGTTGGTTAACCAGATGTAACTCTTGAGAGTGTAAAAATGAAACCAAATGGACCCTTGCGGGTCCATTTGGTTAAAATATTCATCATCTGAATTAGCCCAAGTCTACACAACTAGAAGATGGACAAAAGCAAAAGAAATCTTTAGTTTTGGGGTCTGTGGGGCTAAAATGTACTCAAGTGGTGGTCCGTGGCTCAAATTCTGAAAAAATGGTGGTCCCTGGCATCAAAAAGGTTGAAAACCCCTGGGTTAGAGCATTGTTTCCAAACTTCCATGTTGGTGGGGCTCAGCATACTAGGGGTGGGATAATTATCTGAGCTCACAATACGATACAATATTGATTATACGATACAATATTGATTATACAATACAATATTGATTTAGGGTTCTGAATCAATTCATATTATGATTCTTAGTTATGCTGCGAGTCGATTTGATATGTCGATATATCACATTTTTCCCCACAAATGACTTGCTTTTATTATACTAGAACAAGGAGGATTCCACCCATTTTCAAGATTTTTTCTGAGAGCGTACAAATTGAACCAAATGGACCCCAACGGGTCCAAGTTGCGTTTCATCATGTTAATGGTTTCTTTCAGACCTCCATTTTAGGAAACAAAGAATGAGGACAACTTTTTTTTTTAATCATTTCCACACAACATCTAAGGTACAGTAAAATGCTGAAAATGTTTGGATTTCCCCTTTGAAACAATTCTAAATGATATGGACCATTAAGTTCAATCAACTAGAACATTTTAAACAATATGGATAACAAAAAGTTCACATTATACACATCAATGCAGCCTGATAACAGTCAGTCAGTCTTTCTGACAAATTAATGAATAGGACCTACTTAAATATAAAAACATTGATTTTTAATAATAAATAAAAACTGTAAATGAAATTCCACGGCCCTCTCACGTATGAGGACAATATCAGTCACCAGAAAAAAGATGGGTTGTTTTTGAATAATCTGTCATGGTTAAAATGGAGTTTTAAGTTATAATGGGTTTGGGTCCGGCAGATTAATGAACATCAAATATCTAAATACTGAAAGGAGTAACTTATAAACTGTCTGGTGTGTTCACATGAGGCTGAGTAGACCATAAAATGACCAAAAGTTTTTTTTGAAGGTGGAGTACCCCTTTAATATTTCACTAAAACCACAGCAGAACTCCCACCATAGGACTCTCGACATCAATTAATCCAGCTGACACCACTCTGGCAAGTATTTCATACAGCTTAACTAGAAAAAATAGCCATAATGTAATTCCAAAAGTGGACAAGGAAAAAAAAGTTCCAGTGATTAGAGATTGATGATTCTAAATATGCTCCTCATTGTACAATAAAACAGCTCAAGTCACTCTTTTAGTACACACAAACACAAAGTTGATTCAGACACTATAGAGCAGGTGTCCCCCAGTGAGTGGAATGCAACTCTAGATTATTTTATAATTGGGCTGAGTCTAGGTCCATTGACTCCCCCATAACAATCAAACATAAACTCACCAACATTGCAGCTGTATGGAAACATTGAATTATCCTCTATCTGTAAAGCATTTGTTTAATAAAAACCCACAGTAGCTTAGACATATTTCTGTCAGTAAATAAAAGTGCTGGACTTTGAAGGCACTCGTTTGTATTAACGGGTCAGGCCGGTGCCTCCTGCATTATGTGCAAATTGTAAACAGGTGGTACACAGGGCTGTTCAGTGACTAAATATGAGCGCATCCAAACTACAGTACCTAGAAAAGGAATCACCTGCAGAGAATCTATTGACAGAAAGTAGTTCATGATATGTCTATGGTGGATTTTTTATCAAACAAATGCTTTACATAGAAAGAGGATAATTCAACCTTTCCATACAGATGCAATGTTGTGAGTTTAACGTTGTTTAATACAAGCAAATGGCAGATAAAAAAAATCTTGTTATGGGGAAGTTGATGGACCGAATTGCAACTCTAAATTCAGCTCAATTATAAAAGAGACTAGAGTTGTTGCATTGCAGCTATTAGAGCAATGGACTAAAAGAGACTCAGCTATCACTTAAAACCAGTCTGAATTTAAACCATTCTAGCTAGCCTATAAAACTTTCTTTTAAACAAACAGAAATCAGTCCTAACTAAATGAGTGGAACTTTTCAAATTCAAACCAGACTCACCAGGTTGAGTCACACAGCAGTGGATGAAACAACACAGAAGCAGCAGCAGCTTGACTGGAGACATCATGGCAGGATCAAACTATTAAACCTATAGTTAAACTAACTAAACACAAACATTAACCAGCACTAGAACTAGTAAAACTAACTCCACTAACGTCTTTGTTCCTCTCAATAAGCAACAACAAGCTCTGGTCTGGAGGGAGTGGAAATGTTTGGAGCTGCTTCCTGTCTCACACCATTATACCTGAGTGACGTCACTGCTGTGTGTGAGAGTGTCTGGGTCAGAGCCTTGGAAATACAGAGTTACGCCAACTCCGTTCACTTCATGGGGCCAGGGCAATGGCGGCTCTTCTATGGGATAGTGACAACAAATAGTGACAGCCGGAAGTTACCGAATGCATTGGAGCCTATGGGTTCGCGCTAGTACTAGAACCACGTGACCAGACTATTTTCTGCCCCCTCAATGTCGCAACTCTGTCTATTTCTAAGGCTCTGGTCTGGGTGACCACCAGATGTCTCTCTTTGTGTGGGACAGTCCCTTTTTTACTGTCTTGTCTGTCTGTCTGTCTGTCTGTCTGTCTGTCTGTCTGTCTGTCTGTCTGTCTGTCTGTCTGTCTGTCTGTCTGTCTGTCTGTCTGTAGATTGACTAGTCAATCTACAGCTAAAACTAATAGTTGATTTAGGAGATCTACAAGCTAAACAAATAGCTATTTGTTTAGCTTGTAGATCTCTTAAATCAACTATTAGTTTTAGCTTGTAGATCAACTTGAACTGATCTACAAGCTAAAATAGGTGATCTACAAGTTAATCTGATAGTTGATCTACTAGCTCAAAAATAGTTGATCTACAAGCTAAAAAAAAAAAAAGCTCTACGAGATCAAATTGGCTATAGTTGATCTATAAACTCAGATATAGTTGATGTATAAACTCAGATATAGTTGATCTATAAACTCAGATAAACTCAGATAGGCCTATAGTGATCTATAAACTCAAATGTAGGCTAGTTGATCTACCAGATTAAAACACGTCACATATTCTGATTCTGCTATTATTTGAAGTCCCTAAAACATTTTAGGGACTATGACAACCAGTATTTTGCTAATCCCTCACGTTGTCCCTCAAATGGACAGTTTGGATGGATCTGGTCACCCTTGGTGTGTGTATGTGTGTGTGTGTGTGTGTGTGTGTGTGTGTGTGTGTGTGTGTGTGTGTGTAAAGTGGAGATTCCCACTCACTCTGCTGCTGCTGTAGTTTATTACATCAATAATTAATAATTCTGTTTTATTTAGAATTATAGAGTTGGTATTTAAATGTGCTGTAATTCATTCTGCAAACTTAATGCATAGTTCATCAGTGTGTAGTAAATGGTGCAGCAGCACCACCTAGTGGAGGACACACACACGCACACGCACACGCACACGCACACGCACACGCACACACACACACACACACACACACACACACACACACACACACACACACACACACACACACACACACACACACACACACACACACACACACACACACACACACACACACACACACAATGGTATTGCATGTGGTTTACAGTTCAGTCATTTCAGACCAGAGTGACTTACATTAAAGGGGGATTACACTCATTTTTTTTCTGAGACCCTAACAAGTCCATTTGGTTCCATTTATACGCTCTCAGAAAAAAAATCCACCCCAGAATGCTTTCTGGACTTTGTTTGCAGTTGACTTGTATTGTTACACATGGGTTAATAATAAGAGTAATATAATAATAACACATTAAACACAGAAAAAAGGTTTTATTTTAATCATTTTGCTGTTTATCACATTCATGAGTGACCTCAATACATTACAATAATAAAAACTGAAAAAAAAAATAAAAAAAAAAATAAAAAAAAAAAATAAATGAGATCACCAGATCTCACACACCTCTGCTGTAGCATTAAAAACATATATCCCTACATACAGAGGTTGTGTGAATGTGGTTCTCTCTGTGTGAATGAGACTCATTGTGTCTCCACTCACATCATAGAAACACAGAACACCTGCTGAGGGGTCTACATACACCCCCACCCTGGCTGGTCCCCTGAGGGAGGGAACAGGTCCTGACACTGCAGTGGTAATGCTGTTGTGACGGAACCTGTAGCGTTTATTAATATCACTGTACCATAACGCCCATGACTGGACATTGTGTCCAAAGAGTGATAGAACCCCATCCTCTCTGCTGATGTCATCCTGGCTGACTGCTATATTAACCAACCCTCCTCTCCACAGAACCTCAAAGTAAGCAGCTTCAGATACACATTCTTTACTCAACACATTAGACCAATAGGTAAACCTCCTGGGATGGTCAGCATAAGGTTGGTGTTCATCTGTCCAAGTCACTTTCCTGTTGTCCTCTGACAGGATGAGGTTTCTGTGTGCTGTATTTACATCCAATGAGAGACGAGAGGAATCTGTGGAAGAAGAAAAAAGCTGTGAGAAGAACAGAAAGAACTTAAACTCTGCTTTACTCAGTCTGTTCAGTATGCTCACGCACGTGTGTGTGTGTGTGTGTGTGTGTGTGTGTGTGTGTGTGTGTGTGTGTGTGTGCATGTGCGCGCGTGCGTGTGCATGCATTACGTGTAGCAGTAGTGGCAGTGTGCAGAGCGTTCTCCACTCCCTCCCACAACAAAAAAGAGAGGACCCCCATTTAGTCCTGTAACATCTCACAATTCTATCGGTCAAATGGACCCTAGCGGGTCCATTTGGTTCCATTTGTACACTCTGAGAAAAAAAGGAAACTCATTAACATCTTGATGATGTCATCAAGATGTATTTCACCATGCTAATGATTTTTTCAGACCTCCATTTCTAGGAAACACAGAATCACACAACATCTCTAAGGTATATTAACGACATAGTAAAATATTCAGTGGAATTCCCCTTTAAGACACGCGCATGCACACTTGCATTTGCGTGCACCTGCGCAACAACAGACACAATATTAAAAAGTATAGCATATTGAGAAAGATTGTTTACAGTGCTTAATTGTATCCATAAAAGTCAATGACAAGACAAAAAACATAGGCCTACTTTTGCTCCAAAAATATTTTAGATGTGAGAAGTGGGGGGACGCCGTCCCCCCGCGTCCCCCCTCCACTACACCCCTGTATATAAAATATTTTAGATGTGAGAAGTGGAGGGACACCGTCCCCCCGCGTCCCCCTCCACTACACCCCTGTATATAAAATATTTTAGATGTGAGAAGTGGGGGGACGCCGTCCCCCCTCCACTACACCCCTGTATATAAAATATTTTAGATGTGAGAAGTGGAGGGACACCGTCCCCCCGCGTCCCCCCTCCACTACACCCCTGTATATAAAATATTTTAGATGTGAGAAGTGGAGGGACGCCGTCCCCCCGCGTCCCCCCTCCACTACACCCCTGTATATAAAATATTTTAGATGTGAGAAGAGGGGGGACGCCGTCCCCCTCCACTACACCCCTGTATATAAAATATTTTAGATGTGAGAAGTGGGGGGACGCTGTCCCCCCGCGTCCCCCCTCCACTACACCCCTGTATATAAAATATTTTAGATGTGAGAGGTGGGGGGACGCCGCCCCCCGCGTCCCCCCTCCACTACACCCCTGTATATAAAATATTTTAGATGTGAGAAGTGGGGGGACACCGTCCCCCTGCGGCCCCCCTCCACTACACCCCTGTATATAAAATATTTTAGATGTGAGAAGTGGGGGGACACCGTCCCCCTGCGGCCCCCCTCCACTACACCCCTGTATATAAAATATTTTAGATGTGAGAAGTGGGGGGATCCCGTCCCCCTCCACTACACCCCTGCTCAGTCACAGATAGATAGGAAGCGACTGGACATATACAGTATTATAGGTCAGCTTATTATGCATAATATGCAATATATAGTGGTATATCAGACAGTGGTGGAGAGAGAGAGAAGGGTGAGTGTGTGCATGTGACTGCGCACACACACGTGTGTGTGTGTGTGTGTGTGTGTGTGTGTGTGTGTGTGTGTGTGTGTGGGAGAGAGATGGAGACAGAAGCACACTATGGTTTTAAAGGAGCTTAATCTGCTCATTTTGTTGGCAGAGGGCCTTCTGCATATCTTGCTGCAGTCTTTTTACAGTCTTTTCACCCGCCTCGACCTCTATCCATGGATTGAATAGAGCATAATCACGAGTAATCACACGATCGAATACGAGTAGACGCAGATACTCAGATACCCGCCGGGCAAGTAGATACTTTTGTATTCATTGCATCGGTTGATCACGGCTACTACTAGTAGGGCGGGGTGAAGGAAGTTTTACTGAGGTTATGGTGTGTGTGTGTGTGTGTGTGTGTGTGTGTGTGTGTGTGTGTGTGTGTGTGTGTGTGTGTGTGTGTGTGTGTGTGTGTGTGTGTGTGTGTGTGTGCGTGCGTGCATGCGTGCGTGTGCATGAATTACATGTAGCAGTATAGTGGCAGTGTGCAGAGCGTTCTCCACTCCCTCCCACAACAAAAAAGAGAGGACCCCCATTTAGTCCTGTAACATCTCACAATTTTATCGGTCAGTCTCGCTAAAAGCAGAAAATGTCCATAGAGTTGCTCACAGTCAGTGTTGTAGTGGTGCTTTTAGAAGTGGGGGGACGCCTCTTAAAGGGGAATTCCACCCATTTTATTTTATTTTTCTGAGAGTGTACAAATGTCAACCAAATTTGTACACTCTCAGAAAAAAAGGAGACTCATTAACATGGTGAAACACATCTTGATGATGTCATCAAGATGTATTTCACCATGCTAATGATTTTTTTCAGACCTCCATTTCTAGGAAACACAAAATGGGGGGAACTTTTTTTTTTTTTACCATGTCCACACAACATCTCTAAGGTATATTAATGACATAGTAAAATAATCAGTGGAATTCCCCTTTAAGACACGCACATGCATTTGCGTGCACCTGCAGAACACACACAGACACGATATTAAAAGTATAGCATATTGAGAAAGATTGTTTACAATGCCTCATTGTATCCATAAAAGTCAATGACAAGACAAAAAACATAGGCCTACTTTTGCCCCAAAAATATTTTAGATGTGAGAAGTGGAGGGACGCCGTCCCCCCGCGTCCCCCTCCACTACACCCCTGTATATAAAATATTTTAGATGTGAGAAGTGGGGGGACGCTGTCCCCCGCGTCCCCCCTCCACTACACCCCTGTATATAAAATATTTTAGATGTGAGAAGTGGAGGGACACCGTCCCCCTGCGTCCCCCTCCACTACACCCCTGTATATAAAATATTTTAGATGTGAGAAGTGGGGGGACGCCGTCCCCCCACGTCCCCCCTCCACTACACCCCTGTATATAAAATATTTTAGATGTGAGAAGTGGAGGGACACCGTCCCCCTGCGTCCCCCTGACACTACACCCCTGTATATAAAATATTTTAGATGTGAGAAGTGGGGGGACGCCGTCCCCCCGCGTCCCCCTGACACTACACCCCTGTATATAAAATATTTTAGATGTGAGAAGTGGGGGGACGCCGTCCCCCCGCGTCCCCCTGACACTACACCCCTGTATATAAAATATTTTAGATGTGAGAAGTGGGGGGACGCCGTCCCCCCGCACCCCCCCTCCACTACACAATATATAAAATATTTTAGATGTGAGAAGTGGGGGGACGCCGTCCCCCCGCGTCCCCCCTCCACTACACCCCTGTATATAAAATATTTTAGATGTGAGAAGTGGGGGGACGCCGTCCCCCCGCGTCCCCCCTCCACTACACCCCTGTATATAAAATATTTTAGATGTGAGAAGTGGGGGGACGCCGTCCCCCCGCGTCCCCCCTCCACTACACCCCTGTATATAAAATATTTTAGATGTGAGAAGTGGGGGGACGCCGTCCCCCCGCGTCCCCCCTCCACTACACCCCTGCTCACAGTCACAGATAGATAGGAAGCGACTGGACATATACAGTATTATAGGTCAGCTTATTATGCATAATATGCAATATATAGTGATATATCAGACAGTGGTGGAGAGAGAGAGAAGGGTGAGTGTGTGCATGTGTCTGTGTGTGTGTGTGTGAGAGAGAGAGAGAGAGAAGGGTGAGTGCGTGCATGTGACTGCGCACACACACGTGTGTGTGTGTGTGTGTGTGTGTGTGGGGGGGGGGGGGGAGAGAGATGGAGACAGAAGCACACTATGGTTTTAAAGGAGCTTAATCTGCTCATTCAAATACACTTAAATTACCTTAATCCACCACTGATAACTGATTATAAGGTACTATTTTCAAAATTGTGATATGAATTAAATCCCATGTTACATGTCAAATTAGGGGGAGAGAGAGAGAGAGAGAGAGAGAGAGAGAGAGAGAGAGAGAGAGAGAGAGCAACATGCTCCTCCTGATTATTAAATAAAGTAAAAGTTGCTTATCACTGACTGGCAATCAACACAGCAGAAGAGCACTGTTGCGTGCATTCAGGCTAGTTGCATAATATTTCGTCGGCAGAGAGCCTTGTGCAGTCTTTCTGCAGTCTTTTTGCAGTCTTTTCACCCGCCTCAACCTCTATCCATGGATTGAATAGAGCATAATCACAAGTAATCACACAATCGAATACGAGTAGACGCAAATACTCAGATACCCGCCGGGCAAGTAGATACTTTTGTATTCATTGCATCGGTTGATCACGGCTACTACTAGTAGGGCGGGGTGAAGGAAGTTTTACTGAGGTTATGGTGTGTGTGTGTGTGTGTGTGTGTGTGTGTGTGTGTGTGTGTGTGTGTGTGTGTGTGCGTGCGTGCATGCGTGCGTGTGCATGAATTACATGTAGCAGTATAGTGGCAGTGTGCAGAGCGTTCTCCACTCCCTCCCACAACAAAAAAGAGAGGACCCCCATTTATTCCTGTAACATCTCACAATTTTATCGGTCAGTCTCGCTAAAAGCAGAAAATGTCCATAGAGTTGCTCACAGTCAGTGTTGTAGTGGTGCTTTTAGAAGTGGGGGGGCGCCTCGTAAAGGGGAATTCCACCCATTTTCTTTTTTTTTCTGAGAGTGTACAAATGTGAACCAAATGGACCCGTTAGGGTCCATTTGGTTCCATTTGTACACTCTCAGAAAAAAAGGAAACTCACTAACATGGTGAAACACATCTTGATGATGTATAGATCATGTATTTCACCATGTTAATCTCACAACAACATCTCTAAGGTATATTAATGACATAGTAAAATAATCAGTGGAATTCCCCTTTAAGACACGCGCATGCACACTTGCATTTGCGTGCACCTGCGCAACACACACAGACACGATATTAAAAGTATAGCATATTGAAAAAGATTGTTTACAATGCCTAATTGTATCCATAAAAGTCAATGACAAGACGAAAAACATAGGCCTACTTTTGCTCCAAAAATATTTTAGATGTGAGAAGTGGGGGGACGCCGTCCCCCCGCGTCCCCCCTCCACTACACCCCTGTATATAAAATATTTTAGATGTGAGAAGTGGGGGGACGCCGTCCCCCCGCGTCCCCCCTCCACTATACCCCTGTATATAAAATATTTTAGATGTGAGAAGTGGGGGGACGCCGTCCCCCCGTGTCCCCCTGACACTACACCCCTGTATATAAAATATTTTAGATGTGAGAAGTGGGGGGACGCCGTCCCCCCGCGTCCCCCCTCCACTACACCCCTGTATATAAAATATTTTAGATGTGAGAAGTGGGGGGACACCGTCCCCCTGCGTCCCCCCTCCACTACACCCCTGTATATAAAATATTTTAGATGTGAGAAGTGGGGGGACGCCGTCCCCCGCGTCCCCCCTCCACTACACCCCTGCTCACAGTCACAGATAGATAGGAAGCAACTGGACATATACAGTATTATAGGTCGGCTTATTATGCATAATATGCAATATATAGTGATATATCAGACAGTGGAGAGAGAGAGAAGGGTGAGTGCGTGCATGTGTGTGTGTGTGTGTGTGAGAGAGAGAGAGACAGAGGCACACTATGGTTTTAAGGAGCTTAATCTGCTCATTCAAATACACTTCAATTACCTTAATCCACCACTGATAACAAGGAACTATTTTCAAAATTATGATACTAATTAAAAGTTACATGTCAAATTAGAGAGAGAGAGAGAGAGAGAGAGAGAGAGAGAGAGAGAGAGAGAGAGAGAGAGAGAGAGAGAGAGAGAGAGAGAGCAACATGCTCCTATGATTATTAAATAAAGTCAAAGTTGCTTATCACTGCCTGGCAATCAACACAGCAGAAGAGCACCATTGCCTGCATTCAGGCTAGTTGCATAATATTTCGTCGGCAGAGAGCCTTGTGCAGTCTTTCTGCAGTCTTTTTGCAGTCTTTTCACCCGCCTCAACCTCTATCCATGGATTGAATAGAGCATAATCACAAGTAATCACACAATCGAATACGAGTAGACGCAAATACTCAGATACCCGCCGGGCAAGTAGATACTTTTGTATTCATTGCATTGGTTGATCACGGCTACTACTACTAGTAGGGCGGGGTGAAGGAAGTTTTACTGAGGTTAGGGTTAAGTTAGGTTTAGACATAAGTTTACTGAGGTTAAGTTTAGAGTTGTGGTTAGGTGTAGGCATAGCCTAGTTTTACTGAGGTTATGTTTAGGGTTAGGCTAGGGTTAGACGGTGCTTTATGCGGTTACTAACCCTAAACATAACCCCAGTAAAACTATGCTTCGTACGGCTATATGCAATAAATACAAAATATGTACTTGCCCGGCGGGTATCTGAGTATCTGTGTCTACTTGTTGTCATGTGATTACTCGTGATTATGGTCTATTCAATCGATAGATAGAGGTCGAAGCTCGTCTTTTGAACGTCTCATCTAGTCTGGAGTCTGTGGACAATCTGTTAGGTCTGAAACTACCTTTACCCATTACAGGTTTGGAACTCTGAGAGTGTCACATTTGGAACCAAAGGGACCCTTATGGGTCTGTAAATCTTGTCAGAGTTAAATCAACTCTGAATTCACAATCTAAATCGGGGATCACAGAGACAGACTGCCATTAAATGGGGGTCTGTAGATGCATGCATGCATGCATGCACACACGCGCACGCACACACCACTATACTCACATTGTAAGAAGTCCTTTCTGTTGGTGCTCCCAGGAATCACTGCTCTGCCTGAAATCACAAAGTACAGTTATCTAACCGACCAAACCGTTTCAGCTGACAGAGTGCCTGTGATTATGGAAGCATCAAATAACACTAGTTTACATGATCCATCTTGGATCAGAAAAAATACTATCACCCCATCCCAACTCTTGTATGTAATAGCTGTGTATGATTAACAAAATGCAATAATGTGAATGCAAGACCACGTTAATTACATTTTACAGAACAGAAACCGTGTTGTATTGGTCAGAGTAAATCAGCGTTTTAAAATTTGCAAACCGTACAACCTTACTGCTGAGTACTTGTACTGATTACTGCTTACTACAGTATGAGTAAATGTAGTCTCTAAAACACTGTTTCTAACCAAAACCCAAAACCCTGAAAAAATGACGGCGTGTACAGCTTAGGTCTGACCCAGCATGGATTCAAACATTCCATAGAACTCACCTGGACGTTGCTTTGGTGATGCAACCTTTAGTTTCTCCATGTCAGCTCTCAGATCACGCAGCTGCCGGTCTGCAATGACATTAACTGTTTACTATATTTATTTAATTTAACCTTTATTGAGACAGAGTGTCTTTTTCAAGTGGGAACTGGCAAAGAGGCAAAACAAAAAATTACACTTCAGGACCACATTGTATGAATCACATACTTGAACATCATATATACAGGTCCTTTCCAAAAAATTAGAATATCAACGAAAAGTTGGTTTATTTCCACAATTCCATTCAAAATCCCAAACTTTCATTAATTATAGATCCAGTGCTCATATTGTAAATGATTTCAAGTATTTATTTGTTTATTTTTACACAATTTTGGCTTCCAGCTCATAAAATCCACCAAATCAGGATTTCAAAAAATTAGAATATTTTATGAACCAACTAAAAAAAATGTGTTTTAAACAAGAAATGTTGACTATCTGAAAAGTATATGAATGTATGCAGTTAATACTTGGTCTGGGCTACTTTAGAACAAATTATTTCATTAATGGGGCGTGGCATGGAGGTGATCAACCTGTGGCACTGTTGAGGTGTTATGGAAGCCCAGTTTTGCTTCAATAACAGCCATAAATGAATTTGTATTTTTCAGTCTTATGTCTCACACCTTCCTCTTGACAATACAACCCAGATTCTCTGTTGGGTTAAAGTCAGGACAGTTTGCAGGTCAGTTAAGTGCAGTAATACCATGGTCGGTACAGCAGCTACTAGTAGTTTTAGCTCTGTAGGCAGGTGCCAAATCGAGCTGGAAAGGAAAATTAGCATCCCCATCAAGCTTGTCAACATACCGAAGCACAAAGTACTCTAAAAAGATGGCTGTGTTGAAGTTTTCAGCCGATAACATGGCCTAAATCATGTGTTTTGCCATGTCCAGTCTCCAAGCCATGTTATTGGCTGGTGTTAATCCACTGACAGTGAAAACTCACGAGTGGTTGCAACACAGCCATCTTTTAGAGTACCCTATGCTCAGTTTTAAATGCCTGTAGCCTACTACACACTGAAACCACGCATTTGGACAATAACACATTTTGAGGAAATGTAAGACCCCCAGATAAAAATATGCCAGTGTTGCATCCGACGTGATGCCAAGGTAAGTTAGTTTTGAATCTCAATGATAACTTAAGTTAAGATCTTTCTTTCGATCTTTCGATCGCCTTTATTTCCAATTTTTCATCCTAGATGTCATTTCTTCCAGTGGAAGTCAGATAGGGATGTGCTGACGTCGACACAAAAAAGTACGAGTCGAAAATCGCCTCTTTTTTCTTTTTTTTATATTAATGATTTTTATTTTGTATTCTTTGCAATTTCTTGTTCAAAAACGTCACAACGTTACTGTTTTCAAGGGAAGAGAATTGCTTATTTCGGGTATTAGGCTACTATCAGTCACTGTAGTGAGACCATGTCTGTGCTGCGCGCGTCTGTGCCGCCGCGTCCGTCCTCCTCGTCCTTCCCCCTGCGCTCTGCCGCGGCGATCCGGCTTTCCCCCGAGTAGGAGAAGGAGGCGGCGGCGGCGGCAGCGGCCCTCGCCCCCCCGCCGCAATGATTGACTTTTATTTCGCCGAGGCCGAAATGGAGCGTTACGTATGGGAGAAAGCTATCTCTCCTGCACAAGACCGAGGTCTCACATGGTAGAGAGAGAGAGAGAGAGAGAGAGAGAGAGAGAGAGAGAGAGAGAGAGAGAGAGAGAGAGAGAGAGAGAGAGAGAGAGAGAGAGAGAGAGAGAGAGAGAGAGAGAGACGCGTGCTGCTGGTGGTTAATACAACAAGCCTATATTATTTGTACTTATCTTGTCCAGTGTTCTGTTTCACGTTGTTTGGCCAACATGTCTAACAGCAGACGCAGGAAAAAGCAAAGATGCAGGGAATCCGTCGCAAGGAAAGAGGAAAACTCCTCTATCAAGTCGATTAGGCTACTAATGAATGTGGAATGCCAGGTGCGGGTGCGTGTCTGTTGTCTGTTGCGTGGTGCGCTCTGCGCTCTGCTCTGCCATGTGCTTTGCTTTGAGAACATGCCTGATCATTGTGGAGCTCAGTATGGAATGATCTACTCAGATATGCATATTTTGGTATTATATATTGCTCGATTTCGCGGTCCCGCTTATTTTATCTTGCACCTCTCCCTCCTGCTGGCATTTTCATGCCGCCCGCGCTGCAACATTTTGCGTTGGGTCCCGCCGGCGCCGCGGGCTAAAAAAAATACCTAAATAAAAAAATCGATCGATTTTCGACAATGGGCCGCGACACGTCGACATTCCAAATATGTGTCGATTAACATCCCTAAAGTCAGATGTTTTGTCTGAAAGTCTGAATACTTTTCAATTTAACTATGGATATGTACATGAGACATTTTGGCTGATATCCAATATGATGAATTACTGTTATGGTGTTTCCATACAGTACAGTAGAGGGACCCCTGGGGACCTCCACACAGTAACTCTGTCATTGCCATTTTGGATGTATAGGCGTAGATACCCCTGACCCTCACCCTACCCCACTCCCTTTAATATTTTAAATTATGGATGGAACTCACCTGGACGTTGCTTTGGCTTTGGAGCTGCAACCTTTGGTTTCTCCAAGCCAACTCTCTGATCTGCAATGACACATATTTATACATGTTGATAACACTGTGAACACAAACTCGATACTACAGCAACGATTACTGTCACAATATACAGCTATTTAACACTTTGACTGAACATACACATGGATATGTTACAGAATGTGTCTCTTTATTCTATATTTGATGTTAAAAAACATGTTGTTTTTCAACTTGTTAAACTGTACAAGGACAAAACAAATCTCACCTCTTTGAGCATCCTTTGGTCTGCCATCAGCATCCTGTTGAACAACCATTACAATGAGTTCTATTGAACATCATTTACTGAGTTACATTATGAGTTCTATTGAACATCATTTACTGAGTTACATTATGAGTTCTATTGAACATCATTTACTGAGTTACATTATGAGTTCTATTGAACATCATTTACTGAGTTACATTATGAGTTCTATTGAACATCATTTACTGAGTTACATTATGAGTTCTATTGAACATCATTTACTGAGTTACATTATGAGTTCTATTGAACAACATTTACTGAGTTACATTATGAGTTCTATTGAACATCATTTACTGAGTTACATTATGAGTTCTATTGAACATCATTTACTGAGTTACATTATGAGTTCTATTGAACATCATTTACTGAGTTACATTATGAGTTCTATTGAACAACATTTACTGAGTTACATTATGAGTTCTATTGAACATCATTCACTGAGTTACATTATGAGTTCTATTGAACATCATTTACTGAGTTACATTATGAGTTCTATTGAACATCATTCACTGAGTTGCATTATGAGTTCTATTTAGTATTGTTTACTGTGTTACATTTATGAGTTCACATTTTGACCTCTATTGGGCATTGCAGTCTCGCCCCTTTGTGACGTTGCCCCCAGCCCAGAAGTGAATATTCCTCATAGACTTTTCAAAAATGATTTAAATCAAGATGATTACATTATGGACAAAGACAACAGAATCAGATAATTTGTTTCATTTTTCTTCTTACAAATAATATGATTGGCCCGAAACATGTGGGGGGTTTACACATTATAAGTTCTATTGAAAATAATTTGCATTATGAATAATTTACATAATTCATAATTTACATTATGAATGTTGAATGTGAGTAATGTCATCATTACCAGTGTCTTCTGCACTGTGTAAACAGCATCATTGATCCCACGCTGGTGTTTCTCATACAGGCCTTCTGTCACAGCAGAGCATTCTGGGTAATACAAGAATTAATCCACAGCGATTTACAATAAGCAAGAACAAAAAAAAAGTAAAAAAAAAAGATTAAAAAAAGCTTAAATCAGTGCATTTTCAGTTCAACATCATATTAGATTACCCATAGAAGGCCTAGATATATTTCTACTTTCAAAAAGACAACCTTACTACTACTTTGTACTACTATGTATCCTCACCTGTAAAAGTGGGTCTCCTACGAGGGTCTTGGTGCCAGCATCTCTCCATGAGTTGAATCATCTCCTCCAGTCCTGGAGCCTTCAACCCTTTAACAACGTCTAGAGATGGTCTTCCTCCACGTTGGACATCAAACGCTGCAACGTCATGGCCAGAATCTGAGGAAGTGACATGAATAGAAGAGACTAGAGGTAAGGAAACGTCACAAAAAACAGGCATTAATTCTCACACTCAGCTGCAGAAGAATGTTTTTGAAAGCTGTAGTTAATTAACTAGTGTGTTCATGAAATTGAATAAAATAATTCATGATGAACAATATATACTAGCATAATGAGAAATAGACAATGCAGTAAAAAACATAATAAATGGTGCTTCTGCTTGATCAACTCCTTGTTTTCATGGTGACTGTGTTGCAAATGAAATACTTTCATTACCGTAAGCCCAGAAATAGGTTACTTCTTGCTTTTTAAATTCATGTACAGTATGTATTTATTTATCTATTTAGTAAGTATCCATTAAAATGTGCATATTGACCCAATCTTCTAGATGCATACTAGCCTTTATATTTTGTAGGTACTTTGCGGTGTATCATGGATGCATCATTGTGTACATGACATGTACTATGTAGTATTGTATATTATACTATACAATACACAATGAATACTACACAACACAAGTATAATTTTATTTATGCTACGTGGCCATTTTACAAATGTGAAAGATTCAATGTGTTGTTTACTGTGTAAATAGAGATTAAATAAAATGTAATATAAATGAAATTGTTACTGTAAAAAATGGGAAAAGAGATATAATTAATAGGCCTACTCACTTAAAACGCTCCACATCAGAATGGCAAAACTGAAACAAAAAAAAAAAAACATTCATCAGTAATTACTTTATCCGACACATATAACAACTTGTATTAGCTAATATAGTTACGATAGCTAATTAGAAAATAAAATAAAAATAAAAATAAAAATAAATAGTAAATGGATGGAACCTTATGTTGTTTGTGTTGTCTGCCAGTGTACATTTGCTCATAAGAAGCTACATGAATCTAAACATAATACAATATCACCATGCGTTGTACAGCTAAGCAGACCGGGGGCAGACCAAGGACCAGATGGATTATATCTCCACTGGGAGGAGACCCCGGGGCAGACCAAGGACTAGATGGATTATATCTCCACTGGGAGGAGACCCCGGGGCAGACCGAGGACCAGATGGATTATATCTCCACTGGGAGGAGACCCCGGGGCAGACCAAGGACTAGATGGATTATATCTCCACTGGGAGGAGACCCCGGGGCAGACCGAGGACCAGATGGATTATATCTCCACTGGGAGGAGACCCCGGGGCAGACAGAGGACCAGATGGATTATATCTCCACTGGGAGGAGACCCCGGGGCAGACCAAGGACCAGATGGATTATATCTCCACTGGGAGGAGACCCCGGGGCAGACCAAGGACCAGATGGATTATATCTCCACTGGGAGGAGACCTCAGGACACTCAGGTCACTGGTCTTGGAACGTTTTGGGATTGCCCAGGAGGAAGTTCCTAACATTGCACTAATTAACTAAGGGAATGGTGGCTACCTGTAGACATCAAAGGAGCATGCAGATGTGTAGAGCGGGGAGAATGCCTCTGGAGGCATGAAGAATGGTGTCCCCGCCCCTTTGAGACGAGTCGACGTCACGTTGGTGACGAACTTGGCGAGACCGAAGTCAGTGATCTGGACGAGAGACAGGGGGGGGGGGGGGACTGTCAGTTCAGTAGGTGCAACATGTGGTATTGCAAAAGATACACACACACATCGTTGTTAGTGTGTTGACCGTTGACCATGTGTTGTGCCATCTGTTTTTCCTTCATGTCAGCCAGTTCTCTGTTCGTTATCAGTCCAATACACGCGTTTATATTGCTTTACTGTCTCTTATCCACAGTAGGCTTGATAATGTTAGCGGTAGAGGTAGTGCACCATGCTACAAACAGTTCAATCACAACATTTGCAATTTGCTGGGTCAGCTACTAGCATGTATCCCTCCATTCCACATTATTTTATGAAAATCATTAAATCACACCAACATGTGAACTGAGTGGTGCTGTGTGTCTCTGGAGGAGCATAGACACTCATACACATAGATTCTCCTGTTTAGTTCAATAGTTTAATTCTCATTTTTAATAGTTCTTTTTCCTTTGACTTCTGTACCTTTTAAAGGGATAGTTCAGATTTTTGGAATTTAAGATGTGTGAATACTGTCCATTAATAGGCGTATAGTGGTGTCTGTATTGTGATGAATGTATGAACTACGACTATGCGTAAGGGCATGCATGAACCACAAATATTACAGTATTAATTGGCATCCAGATTGCCATGGTGGGAGTTCTGCTCTGGTTTTAGTCAATATTAAGTAGTTCTGGTCATTTTGTGGTGGTCACTGGGGGTACTTCTTGTTCTTAATGTGGGTTTATAAGAGCACCAGATACTGCAGTCAGCTGAAAACAAAAGTTCAAGTACAGCCTACTCATCCGGATAGTTCTAATCCTGAGCTTCACTTGTGTACATGATGTACATTTTGGCTTCCAGCCTGGTCCTTCATCCAAAATCATTTTCATCAGTTAGTATGTATTTTTGCATGCTACATGTTTGTCCTGTCATTGTCCTGTGCAGGTTAAATGAAGGTGAAAGAAAACAGACTGACCTTGGCGTTCAGACCAGAGTCCAGCAGCACGTTGCCAGGTTTCAGGTCTCGATGGATGATGGGAGGAGTCAGACTGTGAAGGTAGTTCATGCCCAGAGCCACGTGGTGGACCAGCCGAAACACCAGGGGCCAGGGAGGAAGACCCTTTAGTTTGTTCTGAAACACCAGGGAGGAAGACCCTTTAGTTTGTACTGAAACACCAGGGAGGAAGACCCTTTAGTTTGTACTGAAACACCAGGGAGGAAGACCCTTTAGTTTGTACTGAAACACCAGGGAGGAGGAAGACCCTTTAGTTTGTACTGAAACACCAGGGAGGAAGACCCTTTAGTTTGTTCTGAAACACCAGAGAGGAATACCCTTTAGTTTGTTCTGAAACACCAGGGAGGAAGACCCTTTAGTTTGTACTGAAACACCAGGGAGGAAGACCCTTTAGTTTGTACTGAAACACCAGGGAGGAGGAAGACCCTTTAGTTTGTTCTGAAACACCAGGGAGGAAGACCCTTTAGTTTGTTCTGAAACACCAGGGAGGAAGACCCTTTAGTTTGTACTGAAACACCAGGGAGGAAGACCCTTTAGTTTGTACTGAAACATCAGGGAGGAAGACCCTTTAGTTTGTACTGAAACACCAGGGAGGAGGAAGACCCTTTAGTTTGTTCTGAAACACCAGGGAGGAAGACCCTTTAGTTTGTACTGAAACACCAGGGAGGAAGACCCTTTAGTTTGTACTGAAACACCAGGGAGAAATTCAAGACCCTTTAGTTTGTACTGAAACATCAGGGAGGAAGACCCTTTAGTTTGTTCTGAAACACCAGGGAGAAATTCAAGACCCTTTAGTTTGTACTGAAACATCAGGGAGGAAGACCCTTTAGTTTGTTCTGAAACACCAGGGAGGAAGACCCTTTAGTTTGTACTGAAACACCAGGGAGGAAGACCCTTTAGTTTGTTCTGAAACACCAGGGAGGAAGACCCTTTAGTTTGTACTGAAACACCAGGGAGGAAGACCCTTTAGTTTGTTCTGAAACACCAGGGAGAAATTCAAGACCCTTTAGTTTGTACTGAAACATCAGGGAGGAAGACCCTTTAGTTTGTACTGAAACATCAGGGAGGAAGACCCTGGGTCTGCCCTGGGTGAAAGTGGTGCTGGTTCCTTTATTTAGTAACAAATGCTCCTCTCAATCCCCTCAAAGATCCCATGAAACCGACTACCATTATCACCACCACTACTAAAAATAAAGAAAAAAGACAGAAAAGAAAGAAATCTGACCTGCATGGAGTCTAGGGACCCCCTTTCCATCAGCTCCATGACCAGACCAACGTGTATGAAGTCTGAGGAGGGTCTACTGCCCCTGAAGACCCCCAGGACCCTGATGACGTAGGGGCTCTCTGCACGGCGCATCATCTCAGCCTCAGCAAGAAGGTCGTTATCTGAGGATGATCTGAACATGACATGTATGACATAACATGAATGAATGGAATATTTATTAACAGCTTGTAGTTTTCCAGTACATTTCAATCACAACTCCATCCAAAGACTGTTAACATAAAGCATTCCCAGAGAGACGTACGTAATATTCACTTCTGTAAAGTCAGAAGCAGCAAATCATAGTGGAGGTAAAATAAAAATATACAACTATGTCCAGCACTCGCTAGAGTGCAAACTTGTATGTTGCGCACAAGTAGGTCAGTTTGGAATCAATCAATCAATCAATCAAAAAACCTACCCGTTATCCAGACATAAAAGTTTGACAGCCACATCCCATCTCCACTGGACATGTCTGGTCTTGAACACTTGACCGAATCCTCCTGCACCAATCACCTTCCAGCTCTTCTGATCCAGACTCTTTGAGCCAATCACTGCGAGAGCTGCTGCAGGAGGGCCGGCCTGCGCCATTGATCACTGGATACAGAGAGAGAGAGAGAGAGAGACGGGGCGGGGGTTAGAATCAGTGTTGGGACATGTGCAGTACGTAACTTAATATATTACATAATATATTACCAAAATGCAGTAACTTGTGATATAAATATATTACGTTACAAAAACAATTATACTTTTCTTTCTGCATTACTTTCAATATTACTTTCTGTCAATCTGTCTCATTGTAAGTGTTCTTGTGAAATTATCTTGACAACTGCAGAAGTTAAATAATTACTTTTCTATAATTTGTCATCAAATTATTTATTCAGATTTGATTTTTTTTTTTTTCAAGTTGATTTCATATGGCTTTGGCACACGTAATATTTGATTAATAGTGACACTAAATATTTAATTATACATTTTGTAAAAGCTTTTCTTTAAAGTAATATGTAATAGTAATATTAATATGTTACACTTGCTCAGACAGTAATATTGTAATATAATGTATTGCTTTAAAATTAAGGTAATAATTAATAAGTAATGTATTAACAAGGTAAAGTAATATTCCCAACACTGGTTAGAATAGATGAAGTGTACTATTGTTCAGTGGGGAGAGATGATAGCCAGTTTAAGATTCTTCCGACTTGAGACGTGCAACGTCACTGATAAGGCGTGGACCCCGTCGGCGTCATCTACTTTCTTAACTATGTTGGGTTTCTGTGGTGTCTGCGATGGAGCACACCCACGTCCTTGTCGTGTCGAAGTCCTAGAGAAGGCTTTCTTAAAGTCCCTGATAACTCTGAGAGTGTAACACACCAAATGGACCCTTACAGGTCTCGAATTGTCAGAGTTAAGAGGGTCCTTCCTTGCAAATTAAACATTCCTGCTAGTGCTAATATGCTATAATATTGTGTCATAAAAAAACTTGGGGGGAAAATAAAGAAAATATCAATCAACAGCGTCACAACATTATTGTATAATGTGTTTTCATGCGTTTCAAATATAAATGGTTACTTATCTGCTTGGGTTCTAACCAGTGTATGAATTATTCTGTGTTAAAACTTCCTACCTGTGTATAAATATAAAGTATTGTGCTTTCTACCAGTGTATATAAGTAGCCTAAAAAATGTTTTAGAGTTCCTACCTGTGTGTGAGCGTCTACAGATCTCTCCTGTCTTGTGCAGAATGTCCGAGTGTCTCAGTATCAGGAACAGGAACATAATAAAGTATTATAATCATTACCAGAGAGGCTGTATATAAGCAGAGCCATCTACTAGAAGAGTGGTGACATTGAGGGGTCAAAAAAACAGCCTGGTCACGTGGTTCATGTACTCTTGCGAGCCCATAGACTGCATTCCATAACTTCCGGTTGTCCCCATTCAATAGAACTCTATGTAAAGGAGCCTCCATTAGACTGAACACCATGAAGTGAACACAGTTGTCGTAACTCTCTCTATGTCTCTGCAGTCACGTACTTACATTCACATTGTGTCAGAGTATCATACCAGTATCAGCTACACGCTGATACTGGTAATAAAATGTTTCAATTATTACCAGAATCTGAGTCATAGTTATCATACATTGACAGCATCATAGTAGTATTTGATCCTTATAATCAAATGTTGTAATGTGTAATCAAGAGAGAAGAGAGGGGATTGGGACCACATTTATTGTCCTTTGATAAAAAGGTGCCATATAAGTGTGTGTGTGTGTGTGTGTTTTTACTGTTTTAATACTTTATGTAACATGAGTAAATAACTCACCCATTTAAAACACAGTAACTGTAGTGACATTAGGCCTACTGCATGGGAAAACGCAAAGAATGACATTACAAATTACAGCAAAAAGTAGTCCCTTACGTAATGGTGTTACTTGAGGTCATTAGTCCCAACACTGCTCATAACAGCCAATGGGTGCAATTCCCAATCGCTGTGGTGTAGCCAGGTATGGTGTAAGTCCTCTCATTGGCTGCAGGGCAGCAAATCAGGTTTGGGGCCGTGCTCATTGGCTGCATGGCAGCGAATCAGGTCTGGAGCCTTGAGGTAGGCCCGAAAGCCTATACCACCAGGCCAGGGCCTGGGCCTACCAAATAATTATCCATAATAATTAAAACCAGTCATCAAGAGCTTCAACTCATGATGAACAAAGCCGGGGAGTAAAGTAACATTTTTAATTGGGGGGGGGGGGGGGGGGGGTCAGGTGATTTCTGGACCTTTTGACTGCAGGTAATTATTTGGTAAGCTCAGGCCAAGGGCTGGTGGTATAGGCTTCCGGCCTACCCCAAGGCCCCAGACCTGATTTGCTGCCATGCAGCCAATGAGAAGACTTACACCATACATGCTACACCACAGCGATTGAGAATTGCACCCATTGTCAACTAGCGTGCGGCACGCTATGGGCTTGTAGGTCTGATATCGTTGAAAATGTGGCACAAATCTTTGAATTATTTTTAATTTCATAATAAAAAAACAAAACAACAAAAAAAAAACGCTGCCGTCAGCTTGACAACGTCACTCTGCGACCACCATGGGGACAAAGACGTTCGCATGTAGTGGACACCACGTCACGGAGATCTACAACACCATCAGAGTGTTTGATACTCTCTCCCCACAGCTTCCGCTTCTAAATGGACTCTGGACAGGGGTGAATCTAGGCATGGGCATGGGGGGGGGGGGGGGTATAGGGCAATGCCCCCCTAAATGCTCAGTGGCATGCAAAACAACCCAAGATATTACAAATTAAAGTGCTTATTGTCTCCACCGTAAGGTGGTGACTATGTTTCACCCCCGGTCTGTCTGTCCGTTCGCACATCTGTCCGTCCGTCCGTCCACTGTTACGTCACCCGCAGGGTGAAGTTACGTCACCCTGTGGGCATAGGCGGCCTTAAGGACATAGCAACCCTTGCAATTGCAAGGGGCCCCGAGCCTCCCTAGGGCCCCCTCGAGCCTCCAGGGGCCCCACGATTTATATGTATATGGTTTGCGTTCATTTATAGTTGCGGAGAATGTAGCCTACTTCTCGGTTACGCACCGTCGTACCGTGTAGTGTAGCAGCTGCATCAGCGCATTGGAACCAGTGTCGCCAACTTGGCGCATTTTTCTAGACCCCCTAGCACTAAAATTAGTGAAAAACTCCTGGCGGAAAATCTTGTGCGTTTTTGCTGGTGCATTGGGGCGAACAGGCGCCTCCAATGATATAGTCCTCCTTCCTTCCTAGAAAGCACCATTGGTAACCAAATGTAACCTTATAGATCTGTAACTCTTGAGATCGTAAAATAATACCAAATGGGACCCGTAAGGGTCCATTTGGTTTCATTTTACACTCAAGAGTTAAATTATGTTTAAACACCTGAATTAGCCTACCAAATTTTCAAGAATCTGCAGTCTGAGAGACGAAACTCAAGATCAAATGGCGGTGGCTAAAATGGAGAATAAATAGTGGGCCCAGGTATGAAAATGGTTGAAAACCACGTTCTAGCGCATTGTAGTGCGTTTTGGAAGTGTCACTAGTGCATTTTGGATTTTGGCAGTTGGCAACACTGATTGGAACGCCCATTAGCTCCCCCCTCTCTCTCTCTCACTCACTCACACACACACACAGACGACACGGAGCCAGAGAGGAAGAAAGGAGTTTTGCTGCTTTTGTCACAAACGGTGGTTTATGATTATCAAAAGTGGTCCGGGGACGGGGGACAGTATTATTTGGACTTTAGAGAAAATGGTTCTATAAGGCGTATAGAACCCACGTGTTATCATTGTACACATCTAAAAGTTGACGGTGGCTCGGCGCAGTAAACAGGCTGTCCTGTCCGTCTGTCTCCGCACCAACACAAGGGACAATGCCACTTCTCCGGGTCTCCCTGCCCCTGGCTGTTATCCATGACAAGAGGTGCATGTCGGACGAGGCGCGACACGAGACAAGCCTGAATCGCAGCTCTGAGCTCCATGCTTTTGTTGTTGTCGCTTCCTTGTGTCAGAGGAGGAGGAAGCTTTGCTGCTTGCGAGGCTATGATGTGCAACGTATGGGCCGTGGACCAAAATGGGCCGGCGCGCGGACCAAACGCGGCCGTTGTTTTATAGTTAATAATCGATCTTTTATTTAATTATTAATATGATGACGTCATGCAAGGGGCCCCCCGATCCTTAAGGCCGCCCCTGCCTGTGGGGGTGACTCATGGGGTGACGTGACCTGAGCTGGTGGAGACCTGTGCTCCTTTGGGGCACAGATTTAGTCTAGTATTTAAAATGATTTGAAACACTACTACTGCTACTAACTATAGCTGTGGCATCACTAAACTAACAGCATTTCATCATTGAAAACAGAAAACTCTCTGAGTCAGACCTTTAGCTTTATGCATGCTGCGTGTCTGTTGCAACTTCTACAACTGATATTATTATTGATGTTTTACTTGCTTAATAAAAGTCCTGTAACCGAAAATGGCATGGGTGCGGCTTGATGAAGTCGCCCCCATACCATTTTCTCCTGCCCCCCAATTGGGAAATGTTACATCCGCACCGGACTCTGGAGTCCTTCAGCCTTCGCCTACAACTGAGAGCTCTACATATTCTGCAAGATGGGAAACGGCAGGGCGAATGTTTGGATTTCCCCTTTAAAACAATTCTAAATGATCAATCAACTAGTTCAATCAACTAGAACATTTTAAACAATATGGATAACAAAAAGTTCACATTATACACATCAATGCAGCCTGATAACACTAGTTAGTCTTTCTGACATGAACAAATTAATGAATAGGCCTACATAAATATCAAAATATCAATTTTGAACCTGGCGATTCGATCATGGCATAAAGAATAGCCATATATTGGCATATGGATTTTTTTTGCCCACCCCTACTGTATACTGTACAATATTATTAGTTTTTCTAAGGATCATAACAATGAGGCAGGACACCTCTCAGACACTCATCCACTGGTCTGGTGTACAGATCTCCACAGACAAGAACATTGTTGGGTCATCTCAAACCGTCTCTTAAAAAGGGGAATTCCACCCATTTTCAATATTCTAATATGTCATTAGACTAGTATACCCTAGAGGTGTTGGGTGGACATGATAAAAAGTCCCCACATTCTGTGTTTCCCCACATTCTGTGTTGCCGGATCGGGTTTCCCCGTGGAAGGAGGTCAAAAGGAAGGTGAGTGTAGCAGGTGGCTACAGCCTCTGTTGTGATGGCCTCCAAAGTCTAGTATCTGCCCCCAGACCAAGGGGATGTCCTCTTGGTCTAGTGGTTAAGAT
>CM076985.1:6996789-7156789 GCA_039105355.1 Benthosema pterotum
TAGGGTTTAGGGTTAGGCTAGGGATAGATGGTGCTTTATGCGGTTACTAACCCTAAACATAACCCCAGTAAAACTATGCTTACTATATGCAATAAATACAAAATATGTACTTGCCCGGCAGGTATCTGAGTATCTGCGTCTACTCGTTGTATTCGATCATGTGATTACTATTCTATTCAATCCATGGATAGAGGTCGAAGCGGCTCGTCTTTTGAACGTCTCATCTAGTCTGGAGTCTGTGGACAATCTGTTAGGTCTGAAACTACCTTTACCCATTACAGGTCTGTAACTATGAGAGTGTCAAATTTGGAACCAAAGGGACCCTTATGGGTCTGTAAATCTTGTCAGAGTTAAATCAACTCTGAATTCACAATCTAAATCATGGATCCCAGAGACAGACTGCCATTAAATAGGGGTCTGTAGACATGGACGCATGGACGCACACACGCACACGCACGCGCGCACACACACACACACACACACACACACACACACACACACACACACACACACACACACACACGCACGCGCGCACACACACACACACACACACACACACACACACACACACACACACACACACACACACACACACACACACACACACACACGCACACACACACCACTATACTCACATTGTAAGAAGTCCTTTCTGTTGGTGCTCCCAGGAATCACTGCTCTGCCTGAAATCACAAAGTACAGTTATCTAACCGACCAAACCGTTTCAGCTGACACAGTGTTATGTGCCTGTGATTATGGAAGCGGAAGAGAATGGCAGCATCAAATAACACTAGTTTACATGATCCATCTTGGATCAGAAAAAAATACTATCACCCCATCCCAACTCTTAAGGTGAATGTAATATCTGTGTATGAACAAAATGTAATAATGTGAATATAAGGCCACGTTAATTAGATTTTACAGAACAGAAACCGTGTTGTATTGGTCAGAGTAAATCAGCGTTTTAAAATTTGCAAAACCGTACAACCTTACTGCTGAGTACTTGTACTGATTACTGCTTACTACAGAGTAAATGTAGTCTCTAAAACCCAAAATCCTGAAAAAATGACAGCATGTACAGCTTAGGTCTGACCCAGCATGGATTTAAACATTCCATAGAACTCACCTGGACGTTGCTTTGGAGATGCAACCTTTAGTTTCTCCATGTCAGCTCTCAGATCACGCAGCTGCCGATCTGCAATGACATTAACTGTTTACTATATTTATTTAATTTAACCTTTATTGAGACAGAGTGTCTTTTTCAAGTGGGAACTGGCAAAGAGGCAAAACAAAAAATTACACTTCAGGACCACATCGTATGAACAGCGAATATACAGTATATATACACAGTGTGTGTGTGTATATATATATATATATATATATATATATATATATATATATATATATATATATATATATATATATATATATATATATATATATATATATATATATATATATATATATATACACTTTTTTTTTTTTTTTTTTTTTTTTTTTTTTTTTTGAAATCACAAAGAAATCACAAAGTTTTTATATATATTTTTTAAATGCATTTGATCTGAGGTTTAGACCATTTTGGACAATAACACATTTTGAGGAAATGTAAGACCCCCAGAAAATAAAAAATATGCCAGTGTTGCATCCAATGTGATGCCAAGATAAGTTAGTTATGAATCTCAATGATAACTTAAGATGTTCTTTTGATCGCCTTCTTTTGATCACATTTTTCATCCTAGATGTCATTTCCACTTCCAGTGGAAGTCAGATGTTTTGTCTGAAAGGCTGAATACTTTTCAATATGTATTTAACTACGGATATGTACATGAGACATTTTAGCTGATATCCAATATGATTAATTACTGTTATGGCGTTTCAGTACAGTAGAGGGACCCCCTGGGGTCCTCCACACAGTAACTCTGTCATTGCCATTTTGGATGTATAGGCGTAGACCCCCATGACCCCCACCCCATCCCCTTTAATACTTTAATTGATGGAACTCACCTGGACGTTGTTTTGGAGCTGCAACCTTTGGTTTCTCCAAGTCAGCTCTCTGATCTACAATGACACATACTGTACAGTATTTACACATGTTGATAACACTGTGAACACACATTCTATACTATAGCAATGATTACAATATAGAGCTATTTAACACTGTTAATGAACACACACTGTATAGCAATGATTACTGTCACAATATAGACATATTTATCACTGTTACTGAACACTATATGATTACTAGATATGTGTAGATGGATATGTAACAGAATGTGTCTCTCTATTTTAACTGTACAAGGATTAAACCAATCTCACCTCTTTGTGCATCCTTTGGTCTGCCATCAGCATCCTGTTGAACAACCATTACAATGAGTTCTATTGAACATCATTTACTGAGTTACATTATGAGTTCTATTGAACATCATTTACTGAGTTACATTATGAGTTCTATTGAACATCATTTACTGAGTTACATTATGAGTTCTATTGAACATCATTTACTGAGTTACATTATGAGTTCTATTGAACAACATTTACTGAGTTACATTATGAGTTCTATTGAACATCATTTACTGAGTTACATTATGAGTTCTATTGAACATCATTTACTGAGATACATTATGAGTTCTATTTAGCATTGTTTACTGTGTTACATTTATGAGTTCACATTTTGACCTCTATTGAGTATTGCAGCCTCGCCCCTTTTGTGACGTTGCCCCCAGCCCAGAAGTGAATATTCCTCATAGACTTTTCAAAAATGATTTAAATCAAGATGATTACATTATGGACAAAGACAACAGAATCAGATAATTTGTTTCATTTTTCTTCTTACAAATAATATGATTGGCCCGAAACATGTGGGGGGTTTACACATTATAAGTTCTATTGAAAATAATTTGCATTATGAATAATTTACATAATTCATAATTTACATTATGAATGTTGAATGTGAGTAATGTCATCATTACCAGTGTCTTCTGCACGGTGTAAACAGCATCATTGATCCCACGCTGGTGCTTCTCATACAGGCCTTCTGTCACAGCAGAGCATTTTGGGAAATACAAGAATGAATCCACAGCGATTTACAATAAGCAAGGACAAAAAAAAAAAGATCCAGAAAGAAAATGAAAAGTAAAACAAGATTTAAAACAGTTTAAATCCAGTGCATTTTCAGTTCAACATCATATTAGATTACCCATAGAAGGCCTAGATATATTTCTACTTTCAAAAAGACAACCTTACTACTACTTTGTACTACTATGTATCCTCACCTGTAAAAGTGGGTCTCCTACGAGGGTCTTGGTGCCAGCATCTCTCCATGAGTTGAATCATCACCTCCAGTCCTGGAGCCTTCATCCCTTTAACAACGTCTAGAGATGGTCTTCCTCCACGTTGGACATCAAACGCTGCAACGTCATGGCCAGAATCTGAGGAAGAGACAGGATTAGAACAGACTAGAGGTAGGAAACTTCACAAAAACATGCAGTAATTCTCACACTCAGTTGCAGAAGAATGTTTTTGAAAGCTGTAGTTAATTAACTAGTGTGTTCATGAAATTGAATAAATTAATTCATGATGAACAATATATACTAGCATAATGAGAGATAGACAATGCAGTAAAAAAGAAATGGTGCTTCTGCTTGATCAACTCCTTGTTTTCATGGTGACTGTGTTGCATCAATAAATGAAATATGTTCATTACCGTAAGCCCAGAAATAGGTTACTTCTTGCTTTTTAAATTCATGTATGTATTTATTTATCTATTTAGTAAGTAGCCATTAAAGTGTGCATATAGACCCAATCTTCTAGATGCATACTAGCCTTTATATTTTGTAAGTACTTTGCGGTGTATCATGGATGCATCATTGTGTACATGACATGTACTATGTAGTATTGTATATTATACTATACAATACACAATGAATACTACACAACACAAGTATAATTTTATTTATGCTACGTGGCCATTTACAAATGTAAAAGATTCAATGTGTTTTTTACTGTGTAAATAGAGATTAAATAAAATGTAATATAAATGAAATTGTTACTTTAAAAAATGGGAAAAGAGATATAATTAATAGGCCTACTCACTTAAAACGCTCCACATCAGAATGGCAAAACTGAAACAAAAAGAAACATTCATCAGTAATTACTTTACACATGAAACATGTAACATACTTTACACACACACACACACACACACACACACACACACACACACACACACACACACACACACACACACACACACACACACACACGGTATTAGAAAATAATATAAAAATAAATAGTAAATGGATGAAACCTTATGTTGTTTGTGTTGTCTGCCAGTGTACATTTGCTCATAAGAAGCTACATGAATCTAAACATAAATATCACCATGCGTTGTACAGCTAAGCAGACCGGGGGCAGACCAAGGACCAGATGGATTATATCTCCACTGGGAGGAGACCCTGGGGCAGACCGAGGACCAGATGGATTATATCTCCACTGGGAGGAGACCCCGGGGCAGACCAAGGACCAGATGGATTATATCTCCACTGGGAGGAGACCCCGGGGCAGACCAAGGACCAGATGGATTATATCTCCACTGGGAGGAGACCCCGGGCAGACCAAGGACCAGATGGATTGTATCTCCACTGGGAGGAGACCCTGGGGCAGACCAAGGACCAGATGGATTATATCTCCACTGGGAGTAGACCCCGGGGCAGACCAAGGACCAGATGGATTATATCTCCACTGGGAGGAGACCCCGGGGCAGACCAAGGACCAGATGGATTATATCTCCACTGGGAGGAGACCCCGGGGCAGACCAAGGACCAGATGGATTATATCTCCACTGGGAGGAGACCCCGGGGCAGACCAAGGACCAGATGGATTACATCTCCACTGGGAGGAGACCCCGGCAGACCAAGGACCAGATGGATTATATCTCCACTGGGAGGAGACCCCGGGGCAGACCAAGGACCAGATGGATTATATCTCCACTGGGAGGAGACCCCAGGTCAGACCAAGGACCAGATGGATTGTATCTCCACTGGGAGGAGACCCCAGGTCAGACCAAGGACCAGATGGATTATATCTCCACTGGGAGGAGACCCCGGGTCAGACCAAGGACCAGATGGATTATATCTCCACTGGGAGGAGACCCGGGCAGACCGAGGACCAGATGGATTATATCTCCACTGGGAGGAGACCCCGGGGCAGACCAAGGACCAGATGGATTATATCTCCACTGGGAGGAGACCCCGGGGCAGACCAAGGACCAAATGGATTATATCTCCACTGGGAGGAGACCCCGGGGCAGACCAAGGATCAGATGGATTATATCTCCACTGGGAGGAGACCTCAGGACACTCAGGTTACTGGTCTTGGAACGTTTTGGGATTGCCCAGGAGAAAGTTACTAACATTGCACTAATTAACTAAAGGAATGGTGGCTACCTGTAGACATCAAAGGAGCATGCAGATGTGTAGAGTGGGGAGAATGCCTCTGGAGGCATGAAGAACGGTGTCCCCGCCCCTTTGAGACGAGTCGACGTCACGTTGGTGACGAACTTGGCGAGACCGAAGTCAGTGATCTGGACGAGAGACGGGGGGGGGGGGGGGGGGGGGGGGGGACTGTCAGTTCAGTAGGTGCAACATGTGGTATTGCAAAAGATGCACATACATCGTTCTTAAAATGTTGACTGTTGACCATGTGTTGTGCCATTGGCATCTGTTTTTTCCATCGTGTCAGCCAGTTCTCTGTCCTTTATCAGTCCAATACACGCGTTTATATTGCTTTACTGTCTCTTATCCACAGTAAGCTTGATAATGTTAGCGGTAGAGGTAGTGCACCATGCTACAAACACTTCAACCACAACATTTGCAATTTGCTGGGTCAGCTACTAGCACATATCCCTCCATTCCACATTATTTTATGAAAATCACACCAACGTGTGAACTGAGTGATGCTGTGTGTCTCTGGAGGCGCATAGATCCTCCTGTTTAGTTCAATAGTTTAATTCTCATTTTTAATAGTTCTTTTTCCTTTGACTTCTGTACCTTTTAAAGGGATATTTCAGATTTTTGGAATTTAAGATGTGTGAATACTGTCCATTAATAGGCGTATAGTGGTGTCAACTGTATTGTGATAAATGTATGAACTACAACTATGCGTAAGGGCATAAATGAACCACAAATATTACAGTATTAATTGGTATCCAGATTGCCATGGTGGGAGTTCGGCTCTGGTTTTGGTCAATATTAAGTAGTTCTGGTCATTTTGTGGTGGTCACTTCTTGTTCTTAATGTGGGTTTATAAGAGCACCAGATACTGCAGTCAGCTGAAGTAAAAAAAAAAAGTTCAACTATAGCCGGATAGTTCTAATCCTGAGCTTCACTTGTGTACATGAGGTACATTTTGGCTTCCAGCCTGGTCCTTCTTCCAAAATCATTTTCATTAGTTAGTATGTATTTTTGCATGTTACATGTTTGTCCTGTCATTGTCCTGTGCAGGTTAAATGAAGGTGAAAGAAAACAGACTGACCTTGGCGTTCAGACCAGAGTCCAGCAGCACGTTGCCAGGTTTCAGGTCTCGGTGGATGATGGGAGGAGTCAGACTGTGAAGGTAGTTCATGCCCAGAGCCACGTGGTGGACCAGCCGAAACACCAGGGGCCAGGGAGGAAGACCCTTTAGTTTGTTCTGAAACACCAGGGAGGAAGACCCTTTAGTTTGTACTGAAACACCAGGGAGGAAGACCCTTTAGTTTGTACTGAAACATCAGGGAGGAAGACCCTTTAGTTTGTACTGAAACACCAGGGAGGAAGACCCTTTAGTTTGTACTGAAACACCAGGGAGGAAGACCCTTTAGTTTGTACTGAAACACCAGGGAGGAAGACCCTTTAGTTTGTACTGAAACATCAGGGAGGAAGACCCTGGGTCTGCCCTGGGTGAAAGTGGTGCTGGTTCCTTTATTTAGTAACAAATGCTCCTCTCAATCCCCTCAAAGATCCCATGAAACCGACTACCATTATCACCACGGCTACTAAAAATAAAGAAGAAAGACAAAAAAGAAAGAAATCTGACCTGCAGGGAGTCCAGGGACCCCCTCTCCATCAGCTCCATGACCAGACCAACGTGTATGAAGTCTGAGGAGGGTCTACTGCCCCTGAAGACCCCCAGGACCCTGATGACGTAGGGGCTCTCTGCACGACGCATCATCTCAGCCTCAGCAAGAAGGTCTTTATCCGAGGATGATCTGAAAATGACATGTATGACATAACATGAATGAATGGAATATTTATTAACAGCTTGTAGTTTTCCAGTACATTTCAATCACAACTCCATCCAAAGACTGTTAACTGTGAGTCTACAACACCATAAAGCATTCCCAGAGAGACGTACAAATATTCACTTCTGTAAAGTCAGAAGCAGCAAATCATAGTGGAGGTAAAAGAAAAATATACAACTATGTCCAGCACTCGGTAGAGTGCAAACTTGTATGTTGCGCACAAGTAGGCCAGTTTGGAATCAATCAATCAATCGATCAAAAAACCTACCCGTTATCCAGACATAAAAGTTTGACAGCCACATCCCATCTCCACTGGACATGTCTGGTCTTGAACACTTGACCAAATCCTCCTGCACCAATCACCTTCCAGCTCTTCTGATCCAGACTCTTTGAGCCAATCACTGCGAGAGCTGCTGCAGGAGGGCCTCTCCTGCAGGAGGGCCGGCCTGCGCCATTGGTCACTGGAGACAGAGGGAGAGAGAGAGAGAGAGAGAGAGAGAGAGAGAGAGAGAGAGAGAGAGAGAGAGAGAGAGAGAGAGAGAGACAGAGAGAGAGAGACGGGGCGGGGGTTAGAATCAGTGTTGGGTAGGCCTGTCCCCGACTAAGGATTTCTATAGTCGAAATTAATATGAATAAATCTGCCGTTAGTCGACTGCCTGTCGACAATAAAAAATAAAAAATATACCTTAAACGACAGGGGCATTCGCGTGAATTGACCGTCTCACCCTCCTCCCCCGCTAATCCAGTCTAATGGGTCATTTACATTTCAATAGCGGCCTCTCTCTCTGTCTCTGTCTCTCTCTCTCAGCACTAAACTTTTTTTTTTTTTCTATAAGCATGTGTTTGTGCCGAACCGAATATTTTCCTGTTTTTTATTATATTGTTTTTTTGCGATAAAAACGTCTAGGCGAAGGAATCCACGCTGCATCGCTTGTCGATGCCCGTGTTACCGCACGGCCATGCCGCTGGCTCTACACTACAGTATAGTGGCGGAGTTTCTGGTCAAATCCAGAGCCGGCTCTACATGGGACAGGGGAGGGCAGTGCCCACCCAAACGTGCGTCTTTCTCCTCAAATCAAAGCTTACGGGGATCAAATAGCTTCTCTTATGACGTTTCTGATCTCATCAAATGAGGATAATTCCGGTTCCTTGGTGTGAAAAACCTTAGAGTTGCCCCGCCTGGCAATCTTCCAGCCCCCCCTAGCCAGGCTTGTGAATCCGGGTCTGTATTTTCCCTTCTCCCTTGAGAAGCACCTCAACTGCGGCTCTTTTTTTCCTCTCTTTTTGCCTACACTGGGACGCAGCCTCTGCAAAAAAGAAGAACGGCTTTCTGTCTTTTTAATGGATTAACACCGGCAGAAAATTGACTAGGCTATAGGGTCCGTGTATTTTACGGCCAACTGAATTCTCATTTCGTTTTTGACAAACAGTATTCAGTTTAGGTTCTGTGTTCTGAATACTGTTTGAACTCAAAAACGTGAAATTGTTAATTAAAAATAGGAAAAAGGTTTATTTTTCTTAATACTGTGTAGAAATGTTTCCTTAAAACTTAGAAATAGGTTTTTAAAACGCCTATATGACCTAATTCCTTACTTTCTTCGGTGCGGTCCCCCTTAGAATGGTGATTTCAGTACCACCATGCTCCTGTACTGAATTCTGTTTTTTCCTCTCGCTCAGAGGGTGGGGGCGTGGCGCAGAGCTCTTGATTGACAGCTTGGTTACTGCTGCAGTTACTACAAGGAGACACACGCGGCGCTGTTGTATTAGCAGATAATATGAATTTGAATAGACAATATTATTATACAGTTATCCTTTATTATATTTAGATATATATTTATACCCTTTAGCGCTGCCGTAATTTTAAATAAATTAGCCCGCTTTTTGGTTGCATATTAACACAGCGCTGTTATTAAATATAATAAAGGATAAATGTATAATAATATTGTCTATTCAAATTCATATTATCTGCTAGAACAACAGCGCCGCGTGTGTCTCCTTGTAGTAACTGCAGCAGTAACCGAGCTGTCAATCAAGAGCTCCGCGCCACGCCCCCACCCTCTGAGCGAGAGGAAAAAACAGAATTCAGTACAGGAGCATAGTGGTACTGAAATCACCATTCTGAGGGGGACCGCACCGAAGAAAGTAAGGAATTAGGTCATATAGGCATTTTAAAAACCTATTTCTAAGTTTTAAGGAAACATTTCTACACAGTATTAAGAAAAATAAACCTTTTTCCTATTTTTAATTAACAAATTCACGTTTTTGAGAAACAGTATTCAGAACACAGAACCTAAACTGAATACTGTTTGTCAAAAACGAAATGAGAATTCAGTTGGCCGTAAAATACACGGACCCTATAGCAATTTCGTTTATTAATCATATCTGTGCTTTATGAAGAACATTGCGCCGAACGCGGCCTTTGTTTTATTTACTGAAAGAGTTCAGAGCCCCGCTTGTTGAGACGTGTTGTGTGCGAGGAAAATCAACTTGTTGGCGTTGCTTGGGAGAAGTGAACGGCAAACTGGATGTAAATGCTGCTCGGGATGACTGGATCTTTTAGACCCCACCGTCTGTCAATCTCCCGGACCAGTGTTTTCTTGAGGGTTGTAATGACAGTATTATCGTACGCGCCGGACAGCGATGCATTCATAGCTGCGATAAGCGCTCCGTCTGGGTTCATTGGCCTGTTCTCCACTGGGCTTTTGTGAGTGCAGGGTCGGACTTTTTACTGACAGTTAAATCTGACAGCACTTCAACAATAGGCTCTCTCTGTTCATTTGTTTATGTTAGACATTAACCACCCCAACCCCGCAAGTGGAATGATAAAAAAAAAGAGTACGAAAAAAAACAACAACAACGACGTTCGACTGGGAGGTTGTCAGTCGACAGCGCCCCCCTACCGACTGACTAGTCGACTAGTCGACTAGTTGGGGTCAGGCCTAGTGTTGGGACATGTGCAGTACGTAACTTAATATATTACATAATATATTACCAAAATGCAGTAACTTGTGATATAAATATATTACGTTACAAAAACAATCTAGTATATTATACTTTTCTTTCTGCATTACTGCATTACTTTCAATATTACTTTCTGTCAATCTGTCTCATTGCAAGTGTTCTTGTGAAATTATCTTGACAACTGCAGAAGTTAAATAATTACTTTTCTATAATTTGTCATCAAATTATTTATTCAGATTTGATTTTTTTTTTTTTTTTTCAAGTTGATTTCATATGGCTTTGGCACACGTAATATTTGATTAATAGTGACACTAAATATTTAATTATACATTTTGTAAAAACTTTTCTTTAAAGTAATATGTAATAGTAATATTAATATATTACACTTGCTCAGACAGTAATATTGTAATATAATGTATTGCTTTAAAATTAAGGTAATAATTAATAAGTAATATATTAACAAGGTAAAGTAATATTCCCAACACTGGTTAGAATAGATGAACTGTACTATTGTTCAGTGGGGAGAGACGATAGCCAGTTTAAGATTCTTCCGACTTGAGACGTGCAACGTCACTGATGAGGCGTGGGCCCCGTCGGCGTCGTCTGCTTTCTTAACTATGTTGGGTTTCTGTGGTGTCTGCGATGGAGCACACCCACGTCCTTGTCGTGTCGAAGTCCTAGAGAAGGCTTTCTTAAAGTCCCTGATAACTCTGAGAGTGTAACACACCAAATGGACCCTTACAGGTCTGGAATTGTCAGAGTTAAGAGGGTCCTTTCTTGCAAATAAAACATTCCTGCTAGTGCTAATATGCTATAATATTGTGTCATAAAATAAAAACTGAAAAAAAAAGAAAGAAAATATCAATCAATCAACAGCGTCACGACATTATTGTATGTGTTTTATGTGTTTCAAATATAAATGGTTACTTATCTGCTTGAGTTCTAACCTGTGTATAAATTATTCTGTGTTAAAAGTTCCTACCTGTGTATAAATATAAAGTATTGTGCTTTCTACCCGTGTATAAGTAGCCTAAAAAAGTGTTTTAGAGTTCCTACCTTTGTGTAAGCGTCTACAGATCTCTCCTGTCATGTGCAGAATGTCAGAGTGTCTCAGTATCAGGATCAGGAACATAATAAAATATTATAATCATTACCAGAGAGGCTGTAGAGACATCTACTAGAAGAGTGGTGACATTGAGGGGTCAAAAAACAGCCTGGTCACGTGGTTCATGTACTCATGCGAGCCCATAGACTGCATTCCATAACTTCTGGTTGTCCCCATTCAATAGAACTCTATGTAAAAGAGCCTCCATTAGACTGAACACCATGAAGTGAACAGAGTTGTCGTAACTCTGTCTATGGCTCTACATGTCACGTACTTACATTCACATTGTGTCAGAGTATCATACCGGTATCAGCTACACGCTGATACTGGTAATAAAATGTTTCAATTATTACCAGAATCTGAGTCATAGTTATCGTACATTGACAGCATCATAGTAGTATTTGATCCTTATAATCAAATGTTGTAATGTGTAATCAAGAGAGAAGAGAGGGGATTGGGACCACATTGATTGTCCTTTGATAAAAAGGTGCCATATAAGTGATGAAAATGAGTGTGTGTGTGTGTGTGTGTGTGTGTGTGTGTGTGTGTGTGTGTGTGTGTGTGTGTGTGTGTGTGTGTTTTACTGTTTTAATACTTTATGTAACATGAGTAAATAACTCCCCCATTTAAAACACAGTAACTGTAGTGGCATTACTGCATGGGAAAACGCAAAGAATGACATTACAAATTACAGCAAAAAGTAGTCCCTTACATAATGGTGTTACTTGAGGTCATTAGTCCCAACACTGCTCATAACAGCCAATGGGTGCAATTCCCAATCGCTGTGGTGTAGCCAGGTATGGTGTAAGTCCTCTCATTGGCTGCATGGCAGCAAATCAGGTTTGGGCCGTGCTCATTGGCTGCATGGCAGCGAATCAGGTCTGGGGCCTTGAGGTAGGCCCGAAAGCTATACCACCAGGCGTGGGCCTGGGCCTACCAAATAAATTATCCATAATAATTAAAACCAGTCATCAAGAGCTTCAACTCATGATGAACAAAGCCGGGGAGTACAGTAACATTTTTATTTGGGGGGGGGGGGGGGGGGGGGGGGGGGGGTCAGGTGATTTCTGGACCTTTTGACTTGCAGGTTTTAATTATTCTGGGTAATTATTTGGTAAGCTCAGGCCCAGGGCTGGTGGTATAGGCTTTCGGCCTACCCCAAGGCCCCAGACCTGATTTGCTGCCATGCAGCCAATGAGAAGACTTACACCATACATGCTACACCACAGCGATTGAGAATTGCACCCATTGTCAACTAGCGTGCGGCACGCTATGGGCTTGTAGGTCTGATATCGTTGAAAATGGTGAAAATGTGGCACAAATCTTTGAATTATTTTTAATTTCATAATTAAAAAAAAACAAAACAAAAAAAACGCTGCCATCAGCTTGACAACGTCACTCTGCAACCACCATGGGGAGAAAGACGTTCGCATGTAGTGGACAGTTCTGGACACCACGTCACGGAGATCTACAACACCATCAGAGTGTTTGATACTCTCTCCCACAGCTTCTGCTTCTAAATGGACTCTGGACAGGGGTGAATCTAGGCATGGGCATGGGGGGGGTATAGGGCAATGCCCCCCTAAATGCTCAGTGGCATGCAAAACAACCCAAGATATTACAAATTAAAGTGCTTATTGTCGACTATGTTTCACCCCGGTCTGTCTGTCCGTTCGCACATCTGTCCGTCCGTCCGTCCGTCCACTGTTACGTCACCCGCAGGGTGAAGTTACGTCACCCTGTGGGGGTGACTCACGGGGTGACGTGACCTGAGCTGGTGGAGACCTGTGCTCCTTTGGGGCACAGATTTAGTCTAGTATTTAAAATTGATTTGAAACACTACTACTGCTACTAACTATAGCTGTGGCATCACTAAACTAACAGCATTTCATCATTGAAAACAGAAAACTCTCTGAGTCAGACCTTTAGCTTTATGCATGCTGCGTGTCTGTTGCAACTTCTACAACTGATATCATTATTGATGTTTTACTTGCTTAATAAAAGTCCTGTAACCGAAAATGGCATGGGTGCGGCTTGATGAAGTTGCCCCCATACCATTTTCTCCTGCCCCCCAATTGGGAAATGTTACATCCGCACCGGACTCTGGAGTCCTTCAGCCTTCGCCTACAACTGAGAGCTCTACATATTCGGCAAGATGGGAAACGGCAGGGCGAATGGCTTCGCTAATGATAGCCTATATGCAGAGATTCAGTCCAGAGACCTGCTGGAAAAAAAATCAAGCCCAAAGGTGTCTGGATGCATTGGCCATGCATGTGCAGTGCATGGTGGGGGGAGGGACGTGTCTTCTTCTTTACAGGATGTCGCCGCATCAACGGCCCGTACAAGGCCAACGATGACCTGTACGTCTTGGACCTCAGTCGCCAGTCTCAAGACGCGGTTATGCAAGCTGGCCGTTATTCAAACAGATCAGGGGCAGACTCTCATGTGGCATCAAGTGGGAACTGGCCGCCATGGGTGGTGGAGAATTGGTGGAAGGGTCTTGAGTGTACATTTACTGAGGTTTATGGAAGGATCCCCATTAGACATGGCTGTTCAACACTGGGGGGGGGGGGTGGGGTTTAAGTGTATACCCATCTTCCTACTCCTGATGTTTAATGATGGTTTATGAATGAATGGTTTATTTGTGCTGAGCAGGGAGAAAATGACAGCAGACCCAAACACTGAAGATAACATATTATATGCACTACTGATTCTATAATACATATTGACGAAATCTATTTGTGAGTTACCTGACTGAACTTGTGGTTATTCAATTCATGTAATAAGCACAGTTCTGTAGCTCATTCCAGGGTTGTTTCTTGACATTTTGATTTCAATTTTAGACGGTCTCATAGTTTACATCGGGCTATTAAACTACTTGGAAACAATGCGAATTGGGAATAGATACTCCACTCTACTATGCAACACCCACTATATGCGTTGTAATAGCACCCATTTTAACCATCTTTGCATGTCTCTTTTGTGGCCATATATGGAGATGTCTGCATCTGTCTTTCTTCTCGCCTGTATCCCTTTCATGAGCATATGGGGTTAAGTCCTTGAGTAACGGTAATAACACATTCATATAATAACTGATTGGTTAGCAACTGCAATATTGCATTGCTTAATTTGCACCTGCAAAGTATATTTGCAAAGAATCTACATTTAGCCTCTGCAGGTGGCTAGGCAACTCTTTTATCAAACCCGCTCACAAAACCTTGCATTATTTTGCCAGCAATCTATGAATTACAGAAAAAGAAAGGATATAAAAACACAATTTGATTTTTAATCATGTTCTAAATTCTGATTCAACTTTATTGTCAAAGTGGGAGACATTTGTACAAAACATCACATTGAATGCTCTCTGTGTGTATGTACTTGATCTGTAGCGCAGAGAGCTGGTACAGAGACGCTAGACTTAGGTGAATGTGAGCGTTGGATATAATATCACACTCGAGTCCAGCGCTCACATTGATCAAATATTATTTGATACAATATAAACCCAACGCCAACGTCATTTGCATTCTAACTAACATATTTGAGAAAAAAAAAAACAACATTTAGTTCAATGAGGTTTGTAAGGAAAATGAAGCCATGAAAAACGTTGAAACCACTAGCAACAACATATAGCAACAGACATGCTTGTGCATTAGACAGTTTTTTTCTGACTGCATGAGTTCCCATGTGTGCTTTTAAATAGTCCATTCGGCTAAAGCTCTTGCCACAAATTGTACAACAGGCTTTTCTCCTGTATGAACCATCATGTGTTTGTTTAGACTTATTTTGCCACACACTGTATATAATATAATATAATATAATATAATATAATATAATATAATATAATATAATATAATATAATATAATATAATATAATATAATATAATATAATATAATATAATATAATATAATATAATATAATATAATATAATATCCTGTACCCCATTTCCCACAATTTAACAATTTAAGTTTTTTTTTACTACTCTATGAGTTTTCATGTGTGTTCTTACATAGTCCGGTACACTAAAGCCCTTGCCACAAATCCTACAATGAAAGGACTTTTCTCCCGTATGAAGCATTTCGTGTTTTTTTAGAGCTTGCAGACGAAAAAAGCCTTTGCCACACACTATACAGGTAAAGGGTCTTTCCCCTGTATGAACCATTTTATGAACTTTTAGTTGGCTTATTCGAATAAATCCTTTTCCACACACTGCACATTTATAGGGTTTCTCCCCTGTATGAACCATTGTGTGTCTTTCCAGATCAATCTTTAATTTAAACATTTTGCCACAATAAGTACAAAGGAAGCGTTTCTCCCTTTTGTGAATCATTGTGTGTCGATCCAGGTCAGTCTTACTAGCAAAGTTTTTGCCACAATATGAACAAACATATGTTTTGTTCTTGATGCGAATCCTCGTGGAGGTAGCTTCCGGGTCTCGGCAGCAGTTTGTTTTTAAGTGCCTTTTTAGATTACCCTTTTGTATAAAGCCTTTTCCACACAAAGTACAGGTAAAGGGTTTCTCCCCTGTATGAATCATCGTGTGCACCCTCAAATTTTTCTCAAGACTAAACCTTTTGCCACAATGTGAACAAGGAAAGCTCTTTCCGTCTTCAGCATCAGATTCAGAAGAGAGGAGCTGGTCCTCTACTTCCGCTTGTGTTGTCACATGTTGAGTCGAGGTACCGGTTACAGGCTCTGTCTCCCTGTTCTCGTCATGTACACTTCTTGCTTCTTCTAGTGACATCAATAGTGAACGATTAGCCTCCTCCGGTCTCTCTTTAATCTGTGGAGGTTGTGGTTCCTCCTGCACCAGACCTTTCGCGTCTTGACAGCGTTTTGTTTTTAAGTGTCTTTTTAAATGACTCTTTTTTCTAAAGCTTTTTCCACACACTGTACAGGTAAAGGGTTTCTCCCCTGTATGAATCATTGTGTGGTCCCTCAATTTTTTCTTAGCACTAAACCTTCTGCTACAGTGTGAACAAGGAAAGCTTTTCTTCCCCACCCGACTCTTTGTGTGGGTAGTTTTCAGGCCGCTGCGTTCTTCAGTGTCAGATTCAAAACAGTATGATTTCAGGGAGTTTACAGCTGCTTGACCTTCCATGGTGTCGGCCCAGTCGACATCGCCTTCAGCATCAGATTCAGAAGAGAGGAGCTGGGAGTTTACAGCTGCTTGACCTTCCATGGTGTCGGCCCAGTCGACATCGCCTTCAGCATCAGATTCGGTTACAGGCTCTGTCTCCCTGTTCTCGTCATGTACACTTCTTGCTTCTTCTAGTGACATCAATGGTGAACGATTAGCCTCCTCCGGTCTCTCTTTAATCTGTGGTGGTTGTGGCTCCTCGTGCACCAGACCAGAGCTCGTCTTCTGCTGTTCGTCCTCTGCGAAGGCAAGGAAGGAAAGATGAAAATGTGAAGAAAGCAGAGAATGTTTTTGGTTGCCATACTTATGCAATGAGTGACGTAAAACACAGCAGCTGGATCCATTGCCATTAAAACACCTCTCTGCGCCTTTAGCTGACTGGATTCATACTGCATTAATTGTGGGCAGGAACATCTTTGTTAAAGAATGGAAATCGGAAGATTAGCCGCCTTGAGATGAATAATCAATCTTGAGATGAATAATCAATTAGACAAATACGTTACTGTTTTCAAGGGAAGAGAATTGCTTATTACTATCACTGTACCGAGTGCACCGAGGACATGTCTGTGCTGTGTCCTCCTCCTCCTCCCCCCCGCAGTCTGTGTCAAATAACCGGCTATGATCCCTTATTTGCTTACTTTTTTTTTTCGGGGTTTGGGGGGGGGGGGGGGGCGCTCCATTATATTTCGGGGGTTTAGGGGGGCATCCCCCCCCTTTGCACAGCATTTTATCCGGCTCTGCAAACACGACCCAAAAAAAGAAAAGAAAGAAAGCAAGAAAGAAGGCGATCACGGACGCTCTTTCCCCTCCCTCGACACTCGCGTTATAGATTATATCTTTGATAAAATACTGCAAAAGGTACACAATGACAGTAGCCTAATTTAACATCAATTCTCTCAGAACACATGCACACGGCTGCGTTGTGCGCTGTAGCCAGGGCAACATTTTGTGTTGGGTCCTGCGGGCGCCGCGGGCTAAAAAATAAAATAAAATAAAAAAATTGGTTGTCGACATTGGGCCTCGACTAGGCATGTCACGATATCCGGTTTTACCGGTATTACCGGTAGGGGGCGCCAAAACCGGTACTTTGCTTGCCCACCGAATATACCGAAAAAAAAAAATAATAATAATATATATATATATATATATATATATATATATATATATATATATATATATATATATATATATATATATATATATATATATATATATATAAGGGGTAGACATTAAGGGCCTTCGGGCGGCCAGTGTCTTTTAAGAATCACTGGCCCCACAACTGTAACCACTGGCCCAGGTAATCGATCCCATAGTCTGCAAAAAAAGACCACCAATTATTAATGCTGATCAGTGCTGTGCATTAAATGCATTCAAGTTAACAGCACTCTTTTGCCTAAAATAATTAAAGCAAGGGGTGAAAGAATGCCTGCATCCAACATAATGTATAAATAATTATAACAAGTAGTTATACATTTCTACAGCCTTAAATGTATTTGATCGACCCTAACATTTTAAAGCATTCACTGTTCAAGACAAATATACGGTATATCAAATAAATGTTGATAAAATAGATAGCATTAGATAGTGATCCAAGTCTAGTAAAGGCTAACAATGGGCTTATGCTGCCATAAATGCACCATATTATAAACTGTACTTTACTACTGCAGCTAATAAACAAATTACTGTGATACATTACAAGCAGTGGTTTAATAATACAAAATATACTGTATATATATTAATTTATTTTCAAGAGGCATTTTACCACTGGCCCCATCGGGCCAGTATAGGACGCCACCTGGTGGTCCGGACGCATTTTGAAACCTGTTTCGGGCCATCGGGCCAATTATAATGTCGACCCCTGGATATATATATATATATATATATATATATATATATATATATATATATATATTTATATATATATATATATACTGTATTATTTTTTATTTTTGCGTCCATTCATTCAATATTGTACGTTCTTGGTATGTTAAGTATTGTAATATTGTTGTCGATGTTTATACTACAAAATATATGCACCAGATTTGCCTACAAAATTCCATCTCCATCGCTGCAAACCTGATGTGCCTGATGTGCGCACTTCGGACAGCTGCCGAGTAGTACTCCACCAGGGCCGGATATAGTCATGTGTATGGAGGGGGGCAATGCCCCCTAAATGGCCTGACTGCCCCACCAAACATGATGGAAACATGATGGAATGCAAACGGCTGCCCCTCCCCCCCAATTGGGAAACGTTATATCCGGGACTGGTAGCCGCACACGACGCACATCAGCGAGGGCATTTTGGTTTCCTTTTTAAACTCTACATAATCGCTCCTAAACTTTTTCGTGTCAAGGAATACTTCCACATGCCTACTACACGCATACAAGGACCACGTAATCAAACCTTCCCAAATCTGTAAGCTGTTTATGGACAACAGGCACAACAAGTGAGTAGCATGCCAGCGTGTTGTGTTTTTAGCTTGGAGAGAAAAGGGACAGCTGACCAGGAGCTGTCCCTGTTGCACCAGGAGCGGAACTGTTGCAAGGACGAGCAAAGAGTTTTAGAGGGGGGATGGGTGACCATGGCCATACCCAGTCTTATAAACTGAGTAAATGGGCACAGGGCAGGGGCTGAAGACTCCTTTGTCTTTGTGTGTGCGCACGGTCTGCTGGCTTCGTATCAGAGCCTGTAGTGTCAGATTTTACGACATTGAGGGGGTCACAAACTGAGCGCTCGAGCTGCTGTTCATAAAGCCTGAATAGAAAAAGCTGGATTTGCAAATGCATCGCTTTCAACGAGGGCGGCGCAAATAAGAGCTGTTTAGGCATATGTGCAACAAGTCAACTGTTTTAAAGTATTGTACAGTAAGTAAACGATCTAAAATAAAGGGGCTTGAGATAGTTCAAAATAGGTTGCTGCCCAATGCATTTATATGTAGAAGAGCCGCCATTGGACAGGCTCCATGAAGTAAATGGAGTTGGCGTAACTTTGTCTATTCTCTTAGGCTCCGTGTAGGATGTGCTTGGCCCTTCCATTATGTTTTACCATTTATATGTGCAATGCGTGGATCAAAACTACGAATATGGCCGTTACGGGTGACTATGAGAACGGGGGGGGGGGGGGGCAAACTCAGCCTTGAGTTAACTCGATTAATTTTTTTAGTGCGAGATTAACTCACAGTAAAACCAAAGGCCAAGTGGGTCTATTTGGTTCAGTTTCACCAAATGCAGGTGAATAATTGTTAAATATCTGCATCAGTTAAGTTACTTTAAAATATGTCTACACAATCCACCTTTCGTTACGACACCCACCCTTCCCTTTCCTCCATCCTTTACTTGACTACCGTTGCTAACTATGACAAGCTTTGGCTGGGAGATAGCCTCCTCCGTTAACCAACGTGTCATCGCACCATTTATGGATGTTTTTATTATAAGTTCCCAGATCAAAAACATCAACAGCCCTATAATGCCATCCTTCATCCTGAATTCCAGTAGTGACATAAAGTGTCCAAAACGGTTGTAGGGGCAGTTATCATTAGCTTTTCAAAGCCAAAGAAAAGACTTTAGCTTAGCCCTGCCGCTACAGTCAGCTGTTCTGTGTTGTGATTTTCTGTGCACCATTTCCGTTTCCATGAATGTAAATCCCATTGCCTAAGGGGGTGGTCCTGACTGGCGATAGGGTGCGAGTGGCTTCTGGTGACGTAGCAACACTCAATGCGCTGTCCCATTGGCCGTGTGCTCGTAACACGAGCCAATGGCTGCAGCTCTCGACGTCCCATAGGCCAGACAGTGTGCCAGAGTGTTGCCATGTCGTATCGAAATGAGCTACTTTGGGCTTGTGTTTCATAGACAAATGTAGGTCCTTTCAACAACAACAACAACAAAAACGTAGATAGCATAATGTCATAAAGTGCATTATTTGCCATAATGTAATGAACCTGAATAAAATCCATATGATTTGATTCATATATCTTAGATTCATCACACAACTGAACTATATAAAGCCTTTTATTGTTTCAATATTTGTTTATATGTTTCAATATATCACCTGCCCCCACTTCCCTGGCAACTGTTGTTAGGGGTCTCCTCCATAAAGGACCGCGCTATCTCGCTGTTTCCAGATGAGTAGTAGCCTAATAGTTGCGATACCATCGATAATATATCAAACAGTTGCCAGGGAAGTGGGGGCAGGTGGGCGGGGTTTACCGACTTGTCACACTTCAGATTATGCGTTTAATGTCATTTCTACGGTGTGAACCTTTTCAGGAGAGTATGTCACAAAACCAAAGGTTATACTTAGAGGTCCTTTTCAGAAGATAGCATAATGTGAAGAATGAAGTTCATAATTTGTCATAATCTGTAGGTCAGAGCCATACTCATCAATATTGAAACAATAAAAGGCTTCATATAGTTCAGTTGTGTGATGAATCTAAGATATATGAATCAAATCATATGGATTTTATTCAGGTTCATTACATTATGGCAAATAATGCACTTTATGACATTATGCTATCTACGTTTTTGTTGTTGTTGTTGTTGAAAGGACCTACATTTGTCTATGAAACACAAGCCCAAAGTAGCTCATTTCGATACGACATGGCAACACTCTGGCACACTGTCTGGCCTATGGGACGTCGAGAGCTGCAGCCATTGGCTCGTGTTACGAGCACACGGCCAATGGGACAGCCCATTGAGTGTTGCTACGTCACCAGAAGCCACTCACACCCTATCGCCAGTCAGGACCACCCCCTTAGGCAATGGGATTTACATTCATGGAAACGGAAATGGTGCACAGAAAATCACAACACAGAACAGCTGACTGTAGCGGCAGGGCTAAGCTAAAGTCTTTTCTTTGGCTTTGAAAAGCTAATGATAACTGCCCCTACAACCGTTTTGGACACTTTATGTCACTACTGGAATTCAGGATGAAGGATGGCATTATAGGGCTGTTGATGTTTTTGATCTGGGAACTTATAATAAAAACATCCATAAATGGTGCGATGACACGTTGGTTAACGGAGGAGGCTATCTCCCAGCCAAAGCTTGTCATAGTTAGCAACGGTAGTCAAGTAAAGGATGGAGGAAAGGGAAGGGTGGGTGTCGTAACGAAAGGTGGATTAGAGAATGTAGAAAACTTTCTACAAAATGTGCATGTTCGCTCCCAATGATACCAACATAAAATTGTTGACAAATTCTTTAATTTAGGTCTGGAAGTCTAAATAAATATCAAATGGTGGTCTGTGGATCAAATGAATAATAGATAACTGACCTTCATATGAATATTCTTGAAAAACACTCATAAAAATATGCGATTAATCAAAGATTGACTATGGGCAATCATGCGATTAATCGCGATTAACGGGTCACTTTGGGTCCATGTTACACTCTCAAGCGATAAAATTGTAAGGTGACTTTCACTGCATCATTGACTTACAAGAAGTCTACACAGTTGCAGAAGCTAGAATAATATTGCTATTTAGATTGCCTGTTAAGTCTCCTGATGGTACCAACATCAATACAGCATGGAATTATAGCATCAAATGGCGGTCTGTAGTTCAAAAGCTGCATAAATAAAGGACCTCAATGGGAAAAGGGTTGCAACCCACACAGGCGACAACACTGTCACAAGGGATCACTGTCGCATGCACTGACTGGCATAAGTATGAGCTAGATATTTGTAGCCTGGTACCACAGACTGATTTGTCGATGGCAACATAAACGTTCACATATGAACGTTGGAAGTTGGAGACGGGAACTTCAGCGTTCATATGGGAACGTTTATGTTGCCATCGACAAATCCGTCTGTGGTACCAGGCTAGGATATTTGTTCTTCCTTATTTATTAATTTATTTTTAATCAATGCTTCCACATTAGTTCAAAGGGGAGGGAAGTGAGGGATGTACCCTTACATCCAGTGTTGTAGTGGTACTTTTAGAAGTGGGGGGACGCCTCTGAAAGGGGAATTCCCCCCATTTTATTTATTTTTTCTGAGAGTGTGAACCAAATGGACCCTAGCGGGTCCATTTGGTTCCATTTGTACACTCTCAGAAAAAAGGAAACTCATTAACATGGTGAAACACATCTTGGTGATGTCATCAAGATGTATTTCACCATGCTAATGATTTTTTTCAGACCCAAAAATATTTTAGATGTGAGAAGTGGGGGGACGCCGTCCCCCGCGTCCCCCCTCCACTACACCCCTGCTTACATCCTCATGTAAAAGTTAGTACATAAGCTATTGTATTGCCAGTAATCAATTGCATTTTATCAAACAATTTAAAGGTAGCAAGAGGATAGTTCAAGCCTTCCATACAGCTGTCATACAAGCAAATCACAGATCATTGGGAGTTGATGGAGGGTATTGCAACTCTAGATTCATCCCACCCGCCACCCCCCTCTCTCTCCTCCTCTCCATCCATCCATTCATCTAGAGCATACCTGGGCATTATGCGGCCTGGAGGCCAAATGCGGCCCTTTGGCTGACTCTGACCGTGGTACCCTGAAAGGGTACCATGGTTTTCAACCAGTGGTCTCAAGAGTTAAAATCATCAAGTCCAAAATTAATGGTCATTTTGATCTGTATGTTTGACTGGTTTGTTTCCCAAATCCAGCCTGTGGAATTGTGGACAAAAGCAAAAGAAATCTTTATAGTTTAGTGGCGTCTGTGTGGCTAAAACGTCATCAAATAGTGGTCTTGTGTGGCTCAAATGCTAAATAAATAGAGGGCCCTGGTGTCAAAATGGTTGGTCCGACTCTTACTTTTATTTTGAAATTAAATGAATGAATTACGCAGACTTTAGTTCAGCCTTTAGTCTTGGCCCTCCACAATATTTTATGTATCTCATTTGACCCCTTGGGAATTGCCCACCCGTGATCCAGACAGACAGACAGACAGACAGACAGACAGACAGACACACAGACAGACAGACAGACAGACACACCTGGAGCAGCAGTGTGGAGCAGCAGCAGTGCCTCCATCTCTCTCTGGACCAGGCTGCAGATGAACTCCGCGGCCTCGCCGAGGCTGTTCGACACGAACCCTCGGAGCCAAGCGACATCGTCGACGCCTGTGCATCGTTTTTCCAAAACGCACACCATCTGCTCTCCCACCGTCAGCATGTGTCCGGTTATTTGCAGCCGCAGCACGGACTCCGTTTCACGCGTTGTACCACCTCCTATATCGTGCCACGATATAGGAGGAGGTGATACAGGAGGTGACATCGTGCCACTTGCACCTTTATTTTCTGTTGTTCGATGCTTATGCATAGCCGTGCTCGCATGCTGCTTCAGGTCGCATTCCCCGCCGCGGATTGAAAACTCCCTCCGACAGAGCGTGCAGAAGACCCGCGACTGCTCTTCACTCACGGGCTTCACCCAAGCGTGTTTCTGTTTCATTCCTTTCTGACTGCCAGTAGGCAGTAAACAACAGTGAATAATGCCTCTCGCGCTCCGCGCAGGTCGAGTCTTAATATAAACAAGTCACGTGACGCGTAGGCTGTCCGTGCGTGCCCCGGTAGTCTATATGAGCACGTAACAGCCTACGCGCGGTCTCTTTGAAACTTCTCGCTGCCTGACGTATGGATCGCAGGTAAGTGTAAGCTCCTATAGAATTTGTATCTCAGTTCTATATTTGCAGGTCATTAAGAGTCATTTAGACACTATATGTGTCGTGGTGTTGACATCCTGCCTGTGGCTATTGCCAAGAGCGCAAATTGTTGCCCTCTTAAGGCTGTGGTTGTCAAACTATCAACACCTCATTGTTGTTAAATTGGAGATTGCTGGCTATTGTGGCTAGTAGCTATACATACACTGTTTCATCAGGGTTGTATGTTATTCCTTGTTGCAGGCTGCTGGTTTCCAACAGCGTTCACCTAATCTACTGGGTAATTATAAAACTTTGACAATTTAACTTATACTTAATTCTTAATTTGATTTAAGGTTAATTAATTAAGTAAATAAATAGCTACTTGAGCTGGCTGGAGGTCCCCGCGCGGCCTGTGCTCGCACAGTCCTCGCTGGGGTTGCCCGGTAAAATACCTGATTGATATTTTTTGTTAGATTAATCGTTAATTAATTGATTAATTAATTAATCTGTAATCTCTATTAGTTTAAAGATAATTGGAAGAGAATAAAGGGTTTTGTGACTGGAGGTTCCTACGTGTCCTGTGTTTTGACACAGTTCTCGCTAGGATTGCCTGGTTGACGTAAGCTAACAGCAGACTATCTTAGCCTAGCTGATTAGCTTGGTTGTGTGCTGGAGGTTCCCACGCGGCCTGTATTTGCACAGTCCTCGCTGGTATTGCCTGGCCTTACAACCGGCTGAGACTACGGAGCTATGGCGTGCACGGCCTGTCACGTTCAGCTCCATGTCGATGATGGTCATGACTTGTGCCCTAAGTGTTTGGGTGTTACCCATCTCAGGGAAGCCCTGTCTGACCCTTGCGTGAACTGCGGCATTCTACCACTCTCTGTAAGGGAGGCTAGGCTGCGTGATGTGGAGAACTTCTTGTTTGGAGGAGACCTTCCACCTTCTGGTGTTCCTGATGGTGGGAAGGCAAAGCGAAAGCGCGAGTCTCACGGAGGACGCGGTCGCTCGTCCCGGAAGAGATCGGCGACAGCGACGGCCACGGCGGCCACGACTGCTCCACATCGCCATGAATTGGACGATTTACGAGCTGAAATAGAGCGCCTTAAGGCGATGGTACAACCACCGCCTCCCCCACAAGCTGTCCAACAGCCGCAGGCTGGCCAGCAGGCTGCTCCGCAGGCTGTCCAGCAGGCTGCTCCGCAGGCTGTCCAGCAGGCTGCTCCGCAGGCTGCCCAGCAGGCTGTCCAGCAGGCTGCCCCACAGGCTGTTCAGCAGGTGGCTCAGCAGGTGGCTCAGCAGGCCGCTCAGCAGGCGGTCCAGCAGCCACAGGTCGGGGAGCCAGAGGGAGATGATGGTCTGGTCCTGGACTATGGTGATGATGATGATGATGATGACGCCATGTCGACTAGAGCGTCAAACTCTATGTTTCTTGGCGATGATGATGGCTCCAGAGGAGACCTCTCTCAGAGTGAACTCCAGGAGGATAGTGTGCGGGCTGAGGATGGCTCTGAGACTTCCCGGAGGAGTTCGGAGAGCACTGAGCTAGGGAATGGGCCCTGCGCGTTGCGTGCAACGCTACGTGCGGCCCTGGCCAAGATGGGGCTGGACGATCCGTCAGCCATTCTTGGGCCAAGCAACCCGTTCTTTAAGCGGGTGGCCGCCACAGCAAGGCCACCCTTCTCTGTTCCACCCTCACCTTACTACATAGCACAGTTGAAAGAACGCTGGGCTGAGCCAGGTGCATCTGTCCGTCAAGGCACTGATGCAAGGACTCTGGCCTCCATGGACAAGGCGGAGGCGCAGAAGCATGGGCTAGTTAGCATGCCTCCGGTAGATCAGTGCATCGCATCACTGGTTCTTTCTCCAGATGAGGCACTGAAGAAGAAACCCCGCTGTCCCAGTGGGCAGTGCCAGGTTACTGATGACCTCCTGTCAAAGGCATATGCTTCGGCTGCCACAGTGGCCCGTTTGGGCAACACACTCTCTGTGCTCCTCCTTGCCCAGTCCAAAATCTTGGAGAGTGGGCCAGGGACTGAGTTGGCCGACTTTAATAATGTCGCACTTGAGTCCTTCGCCTTCATGGCGAGTGAACTCGGCCAACTGATGTCCACCCTGGTCGTGACAAGGCGTCAGGTGTGGCTTGCTCAGGCGCCTATGTCTGATCAGGTCAGGAAGACGCTACGGCAGCTGCCGGTGGTGCCGGGCCAGTTGTTTGGTCCGGAGGCAAAAGAAGCACTGCAGCGTAGGCAGGAGTCTAGGCAGGCTTCAGAGGACTGGGGTCAACGGGCCAGAGGCCAGACTGCACCCGGTCGGTCCTCTAAGCCTCGGCCACGGGGCGCACGGGATCCGCGTCGCCTGGGTTACTTGACTGCTCAGCCGCAGGCCTGGCAGTATGATCAGGCCGCGGCAGGCGGGTGGCAGCATCAGCCTAGGGGTGGGCAGCGGCCTCGCCAGTCCCAGCGGGGGCGGGGGCGTGGTCAGCGCCCCCCCAAACCCCCAAATAACCCCCCAGGCAGAGCCTGAGGGTTTGGGGCCGGCGGTGGGCAGATTTTCCCAACAGCACCTGAAGTACTGGGCAGACCATGCCAAGGATGCATGGGTCATTACAACGATGTCCCAAGGTTACAGGTTGCAGTTCCGCCGCCGACCCCCGCCACCTTCACGGGTCAGGGTGACTTCGGTCACAGACCCCGTGAAGGCCCAGTGTTTGTCTCAGGAGGTGGCCAAACTCTTGGACAAACAAGCAATAACCATGGTTCACTCACCTTCACAGAACGATGGGTTCTACTCCACCTACTTTCTGATCCCAAAGAAGGACGGAACTCTCAGGCCTATTCTGGACCTGAGAGGGTTAAATCAATACCTCAAGGTGCTACCATTTCGGATGCTCCGCACAGCGGACGTCCTACAGTCCGTCACACGGGGGGAGTGGTTCACCACAATCGATCTCAAGGACGCATACTTTCATGTGCCCATACATCCAGACCACAGAAAATACCTACGCTTCGCCTTTCAAGGCAAGGTCTATCAGTTTGCCGTACTTCCGTTCGGCCTATCTCTGGCTCCCCGCATCTTCACAAGGTGCATGAGGGGAGCCTTGACGTCGCTGTGCCTGTCAGGAGTGAAGATACTTCCCTACCTCGACGATTGGCTCATTGGCGCCCCCTCATTCGAAGAGGCACAACGGGTGACTTCCAGGGTGCTCGCCCACATCGAGGCCCTGGGCATGACTGTGAATCTCGAAAAGAGTTCATTGATCCCAACACAACAGACCACCTTCCTCGGCATGTCTCTGTCTTCAGTGACAATGCAGGCACGGCCGACTGTACAGAGGGTGGAGAAGATTCAGAGTCTCCTGCAGTCTTTCCGTCTGGGGGCAAGGTTGACTGTTCTGACGTGGCTGAGGCTGCTCGGGATGTTGACTGCAGTCTCAGCAATCACTCCTCTGGGGTTGCTACATCTACGCCCATTACAGAGGTGGTTCAATGGTCTTCATATGGACCCTCGTCTACACAAGGGGGTCAAGGTCCGAGTCACTCGCAGGTGCCTTGGTTATCTCCGCCGCTGGCGGGACAAGGCATTCCTTCTGCACGGGGTCCCTCTCGGCTCGGTCCCGGCGAGACGGGAGGTGGTGACGACAGATGCCTCGCCTCATGGTTGGGGCGCGGTATGGCAGAAGAGGTCAGTCCAGGGGATATGGTGCTCTCAGTGGAGAGGGCGCCATATCAACGTGCTAGAGCTGAGGACTGTTTACTTGGCACTGAGGCACTTTTTGCCCTTTCTCAAGGGGAAGCATGTGCTCATTCGGACAGACAGCACTTCAGTGGTGTTTCATGTGAATCATCAGGGAGGGACCAGATCTCTGGAGTCCCTGAGGGAAGCCCAGCGCCTTTGGACATGGGCTTATCCTCTGTTTTCATCGATGAAAGCAATGCATCTGCCAGGCAGAGAGAACTGTGTGGCGGATTATCTGTCCCGTCAGAGACTGCCTCCGGGGGAGTGGAGACTGCACCCCAGGTTGTGCAGTTGATTTGGGATCGGTACGGGGTGGCCCGTGTGGATCTGTTCGCCTCGGAGGGCACGACTCATTGTCCTCTGTGGTTCAGCCTGGCAGAGGCCAGTGCCCCACTGGGGATGGACGCTCTCGCCAATGCCTGGCCGAGAGCACTCCTTTATGCTTTCCCCCCAATTCCCCTGTTGTTGCCGGTGCTTCACAGGGTGAGGTCGTCAGATCACCAAGTTCTCTTGGTTGCCCCCAGGTGGCCCTCGAGGGTATGGTATTCGACACTCCTCAGTCTATTGGACGGGGATCCTTGGCAGCTCCCAGTGAGGATGGACCTCCTGTCCCAGTTGGACGGGAAGGTGTGGCATCCGTCGCCGAGCCTCCTTCAGCTTTGGGTATGGCCACTGAGAGGGATCGGTCATTGTTGAGCGGACTTGGCCCTTCTGTATGTGACACCTTGCGGAATGCGAGAGCCCCTTCCACAAGGTTAGTATATGCTAGGTGCTGGACTGTTTTCTCTTCCTGGTGCAACGACAGGGGTCTAGACCCGGTCTCTTGTCCCATACATCACGTGCTGCATTACTTGCAGGGTCTACTTGATGCCGGCCGTGCAGCCTCCACTTTGAAGGTGCACACGGCTGCTATATCCTTCAATCATAGCCATATTGATGGTAGATCAGTGGGTGCGCATTGCTGGGTGACACAGTTTCTGCGTGGTGCCAGGCGGTTGCGCCCCCCTATGACGAGGCGTGCTGCAACTTGGGACCTGCCTCTGGTCCTCCGGGCATTGGGCGGGGCGCCCTTTGAGCCGATGGCTGAATCGTCCCTGGCCTCTTTATCGATTAAGACTGCCTTTCTGTTGGCGGTCACGACGGCCAAGCGTGTGAGTGAGCTCCACGCACTTTCTATTAGTCCCGCATGCCTTCGGTGGAAGGCTAACGGTTCTGGGGTCACACTTTGGCCAAATGTGTCATTTCTGCCTAAAGTTCTGCCCCCCGATTACGTTAACCAGGCCATTGAGTTGGCGGCTTTCCATCCTCCCCCATTTGCATCTGAGGCGGAGGAAAGGGCAAACTTATTGTGTCCAGTTCGTGCGTTGCGACTGTACATCCAGGCAACGCAGGGTATTAGGCGCTCAGAGCAGTTGTTTGTCTGCTATGGCGGGAAGACTAGGGGAGGCGCGCTGTCTAAACAGCGGCTATCTCACTGGGTAGTGGATGCAATTGGGAAGGCTTATGAAGCAGCTGGTGAACCTGCCCCCTCCGAGGTCGTCTGCCATTCTACCAGGGGCGTTGCCACGTCCTGGGCGGCAATGAGGGGGGTGTCTCTGGCGGACGTTTGTGCGGCGGCGTCTTGGGCGGCACCTTGCACGTTCTCGAGGTTCTATCGCCTTGATGTGGCTTCTGGTTCTTCGCTGACATCGGCTATCCTGCCGCTGGGTGCTACGGCAGATTAGTAGGTGGGTACAGTTCCTCGTGACACTTTTGGTATGAGTCATCCACTGTTGTTTACTGCCTACTGGCAGTCAGAAAGGAATGAAACAGAACGTAAGTTACGTATGTAACTATGGTTCTGTGAATTCCTGGATGACTGCCAGTAATACCGGTCACTCGGAATCTTTCAGGGCGAGAAGATTCTTAAGAGACCGCGCGTAGGCTGTTACGTGCTCATATAGACTACCGGGGCACGCACGCACGCACGGACAGCCTACGCATCACGTGACTTGTTTATATTAAGACTCGACCTGCGCGGAGCGCGAGAGGCATTATTCACTGTTGTTTACTGCCTACTGGCAGTCATCCAGGAATTCACAGAACCATAGTTACATACGTAACTTACGTTTTCCTCCCACTTTTTGTTGTAGGATACGTGTCTTTTCTTTTTAGAAGGGCCGGGGAATGGCACGACATGCTCCCCCTCCCACACCGCCGGCATGTGTCCGGTTATCTCCAGCCGCACAGACTCCGTTTGACGCGTCGTTGTACCTCCTTTAGGTGACATTGTACCACTTGCAGTATTTGTGTCGCCTTTATTTTCTGTTGTTCGACGCTTATGCATAGCCGAGCTCGCATGCTGCTTCAGGTCGCATTCCCCGCCGCGGATTGAAAACTCCCTCCGACAGAGCGTGCAGAAGACCCGCGACTGCTCTTCACTCACGGGCTTCACCCAAGCGTGTTTTTCCTCCCACTTTTTGTTGTAGGATACGTGTCTTTTCTTTTTAGAAGGGCCGGGGAATGGCACGACATGATCCCCCACCGCCGGCATGTGTCCGGTTATCTCCAGTGACATCTTACCACTTGCACGATTTGTGTCGCCTTTATTTTCTGTTCGACGCTTATGCATAGCCGAGCTCGCATGCTGCTTCAGGTCGTATTCCCCCCCGTGACGGATTGAAAACTCCCTCCGACAGAGCGTGCAGAAGACCCGCGACTGATCTGCAGCGCTCACGGGCTTAACCCAAGCGTGTTTTTCCTCCCACCTTTTGTTGTAAGATACGTGTCTTTTCTTTTTAGAAGGGCCGGGGCCTGGCACGACATCCTCCTCTGCGTCTTCTCTGTCATCATGACCTCCCTTAGGAGACGTTTCACCTCCTTTAGGAGACATTTTAATCGACTCTCGGCGTTAAGTCTCGCCTTAAAACGTTAGGAGAGAAACCTCTTGATGTCAACAGGAAGAGGACCTACAAGTGCCTCCTTCTGCTTCCTGGTCGACGGCAACAAGCACTGCCGGAGAGCATAGACATTGTTACGACAACTGTGTTTACTTCGTTGGGCCAGTCCAATGGCGGCTCTTCTGCATGCATTTCTATTCAGAATGGGGACAACGGTCTTAAATCTCGTTTTAAATTGTAGTAATAGTACAACAGCGAATTTAGTTGTTACTGTAGCCCACAACAGTTGAACAACAGTATGTTGCACACATGCGTAAATTAGCTCGTATATGCGCCGCCCTCGTTGAAAACAATGAATTTCCAACGCCAGTTTGTCCCTATTCAGGCTCGCTCGAGCGCCTAGTTTATGACCCCTCAATGTCGCAACTCTTCTACAAGATGGCTCTGGCAACACAGGATCCGTGTCACTGTTGTCTTACTGCCTTTCGCCCGCTGGTGGAGGAGATGCGTCAGTGTAGCTGATTTTAGACCATATGTTTTTTTGAATGTCATATATTATTCTTATAAATTACAAAATTATATATGCTTCACTATACAAAAAATACTGTGGATCTTATATTAACTTTTTATATGAAGGTGCCCCACTGCCCCTTTCAAGAGTTCGCATATAAAGTTTTTTTCACCCCATATGGCCATATATAGTTATGTAAGTACAACAACTCAAGCTTAGATATTTATTCTATAATTTTAACCCATAATCTTCTTGCTGGTTCGTGGTGAAAATAAATAGGCCTACAGATAATTCATGAAACATGAAAAATCAGCCTTAATTATTTGTTCACTCTCAGATTTTCTTACCTTTCATTAAACGGTGTGGTGGTGGTCCTGGGATGATGCTGTCCTCAAGATCATACCTGGGCATTATGCGGCCCGGGGGGCAAATGCGGCCCCTTTGGCTGACTCTGACCGGCCCGTGAAAGGGTAGCCTACTGTTGTTTTCAACCAGTGGTCCGGGGACCATCAGTGGTTCTTGACTGAGTTCCAGTTAAATATGGAAAGTTGATTAACCAGGTTTAACTCTTGAGAGTGTAAAAATGAAACCAAATGGACCCGTTTCATTTTTACACTCTCAAGAATTAACATATTCATCATCTGAATTAGCCAGAGAATGTAAAAGAATGGTCCTTTTTGATCTATGTTTGCTTATTTTGTCTTTCTCTTACTTTTATCTTGAAATTAAATTAATATTACACAGACTTTAGTCCAGCCTTTATTCTTGGCCCTCCACAATATTTTATGGATCTCATTTGGCCCCTTGGGGAAAATAATTGCCCACCACTGCTCAAGATGGACCCTGGAATTAATAAAACTCAAAAGAAAACGCCCTCATCTAGCTTTCTTTCTCCTCTAAGAAAACTTCTCCTGTTCTCACTGAGGAACAGTCCCTGCTCTTATGGTGACACCTAGTGGTCACTATGTTTAACCACAGGCACAACACAACAGACGTCTTTTGCTTTAAGGCAATAAATACATGTTTTTAACTGACCTAAATTTGTACAGAACAAAGACTACTATAGTACATTTTAGTAGCAAGACCAAATAAACAACTACACTTTAGAAATATTAAGACCAAACTACACTTTAGAAACAAGATCAAATAAACAATTACACTGTAGAAACATGAAGAACAATGTTTCTAAAGTGGCATGACATTTTGAGCCTCACAGCTCTTCATCGGACGGTTGGATGAAGAGCTGTGAGGCTCGAAACGTCATGCCCTTGTGGTGAAATAAACTTTTAGCCAGGAGTATTAGTCCAGTGTGTGGACCCCATGTATTTTTTCCCATTTAATCTAACTCATTCTTTTTTTTTATTTAGGCTACTTTTAGTCGACATTAAGTAAAGAATGTTAGTCTTTATTTTAGTTCATGAAACCATGAATCAGTTTAGTTTTAGTCAACTATTGTCATTTAGTCTAGTTTTAGTGTGACAATTATTCTAGCCACTCACTAAAGATATTTTACATAGAAATCATCCTTTTTATAAAAATTACAATTTTAATGAATATGTCCAGAAAGGCAATATAAATTAAATTGGATTTGATAAGGAAGAGATATGATAATATATTTCGTATCGTCTTTGTTCGTGAATGGAAATAATAGATACAGTATTAGCTTAGTCTTTAATTTGCGAACTACATTTTCATCTAGTCTTTATTAACCCAAAAATTGCATATTGATTTAGTCCCAGTTATTGTTTATACATGTTTTTTTTTTCTAGTCTAGTTTGCACTTTCGTCCTGTGAAAAATGTCCGTTGGCGAACACATTTTGGTTTTTTTGAACGAGAATCTGTAAAAATCAAGCTGGTGCTGCAAATATTAACATTTGGACATTTTATTGCAAATGTGCGAATGTTAATCTCAAACATCCGATCGTATGAAAAGTTAAGGCCTATAGAGAGAAATCTACCAAAGACAAATATCCAAACATTTTCAGCCAAATCTATATTTATATAGGATCAAAATATAAAATGTAATAAAGGATTAAAATAGAAAATATATAAAATATAATAACCCCTCAAGTGGGTTCATGGGGAAAATATGCATTCATTACAATCCGACCACTTCTTCTCCGTTTGATTCCTCATTATCTTCATGTGTGCATTTTGACCCAAGCCTTTCCCCCCAAAATGAGACAGGTTGCGGAGTTAGCTCAGTCAGATATACTCAAGAGGTTTCATGCTGTGCTCTAGGGCACATACTGAAGGGGTTAATATGATGAAATCATGTACTTGTACAGTATGTGCAAAACCCAATTTCAACGAACTAAGTAGGTGGCAGTAATGCAACTTATTTTGGCTACTGACAATAAACATGACAAGAAGAAGACGCTTCTTCCTGCCTTCCTTCTGCATTATGGTCCCTTGTTTATGTGGGCATCATTATTGCATATCTATCCCCTGCTATTAATGTTTAATGACGGTATTTTATTGTGCTGAGCACAGAGAAAAATGTAGCAGAGAAAAATGTGGCCGAACGCCAATGTAAAATACTATATGCACTTTTTTGTAAGTTATCTGACTGAACTACAACTAAAAAGGGGTTTCCCTTTGCAGAGTCTTCATGTGTCTGAGTTTTTACCCTGTATGAGACCCCATGTGTGTTTTTAGAGTAACATTATTTCTAAATCCTATACCACAAACTTTACAAGTAAAGGGCTTTTCCCCTGTGTGAGTCCTCATGTGTGTTTTCAGATTACCACTTTGACTAAATCCTTTACCACAAACTTCACAAGTAAAGGGCTTTTCCCCTGTATGAGTATTCATGTGTCTTTTTAGATTACAACTATTAGTGAGGTTTTTACCACACATGTTACAAGTAAAGGGCTTTTCCCCTGTATGAGTTCTCATGTGTCTTTTCAGCTGACAACTCCGAGTGCAGCCTTTACCACACATGTTACAAGTGAAGGGCTTTTCCGCTGTATGAATCCTCATGTGATATTTTAGAAGACCACTACGAGTGAAGCCTTTACCACAAACTGTACAAGTAAAGGGTTTTTCCCCAGTATGAGTCCTCATGTGTATTTTTAGATCATTATTTTGACAATAGCCTTTACCACACACATCGCAAGTAAAGGGCTTTTCCCCTGAATGAGTCCTCATGTGTGATTTTAGATGACCACTCTGAGTGAAGCTTTTATCACACACATTACAAATAAACGCTTTTTCCCCTGTATGAATCCTCATGTGTGATTTTAGACTACTAGTAGTAACACAGCCTGTACCACAAACATTGCAAGTAAAGGGTTTTTCCCCTGTATGAGTCATCATGTGTGTTTTTAGATTCGTACAGCCTCTGCCACAAATATTGCAACTTGAGCGTTTCTTCCCTGTGTGAAGAGTCCTCAAGGAGTGAGTTTGTGTAGGTGATTTCCGGTCCTGGGACAGCTTGTTGCTCAAAGATCTTTGTCCTTCCACACGTCGTGTCTTGTGTAATTTCAAAGTGTTTAAAGCGGAGCGACCTTCACTGGTCTCTTCCCAGTCATCACTGTCCTCAATGTCAGATTCAGAACAGTGTGAAGAGAGGAGCTGGTCGTCACCGTTTGGTTGTGATGGTACCCAGTACTCTATGAAAGCTCGTGTTTTCATCTGTTCAGTTAAGGTGCTACAGGCTACAGGCTCTGTCTCTCTGTTTTCGTCTTCACTTCCCACTGCTAGCAGTGGTAACGTTGACCCACCAGCATCCTCTGGTCTGTGAATTATCTCGTCCTGCTGTTCCTCTTTAATCTGTGGAGGTTGTGTTTCTTCCTGGACCAGACTGGAGCTCCTCTCCTGTTGTTCAGTGAAAACCTTCTCTCTACACACAGAGAGCTCCATGACGTCTAGAAAACACACAAGAAAAACATTCAATTGTTGAACTTTGCATTGAACTACAAACATACTATGCTTGCTACATACTATACATGCTATATATAACATACTATAAGTATGTCTGCCCACTATTTATTATTATATTATTATTACCATTATTATTAGTCAAATTAGACAAATGTTAGACAAATAACAGCAGCATAGGTCTAATTCATGTTATTTTTTATATGTACTGTAGTGTATATGCACTAGTAGTGCCAAAAAATATCGGTACGGATCGATAATCGATAATAAAATTGGAGATCAAACTACATAGAGCCACATGTGTTTGAATTGATCAAAATAGCGACTGTATCGGACGTTAGATTGATCCTAAAGAGATAAATCAATATAATTCCAGCAGCTGTGCAAAAAGTACAAATGTATGCTGTGCGTTGCAACGGCACAGGGAGGTTGTAGATCATCTTCCAGTGCAGGACTCGGCGTGCTTATGACGCAGTATTCAGGAGCTATGGTATAGACAGAGTTACGCAAACGCAAAATGGACCCAGTCCATTGGAGGCGCTACTACATAGACCTCTGCAGAATGGGGACAACAAAATAGGGACAGCAGAAAACGGAATGCATTGGAGTTTATAGACTTGCACAAGTACATTAACCACGTGGCCGGGCTGTTTTCTGTCCCCTCAATGTCGCAACTCTATCTATAGTCTAAGGAGGCGACTCCTTAGAGACTCGCTCGCAGTCATGACAACACGACACACCGACACACCGACACACACACACACACACACACCCACACACACACACACACACACACACACACTTTATTGCATAATTGCACACATCTGTGCGTCCATAGCCTTTTAAATCTTATTTTCTATCCAAGGGGACAATGTGATATATCTTTGAATGGTGGTGGTATGGTGGTGGTGTTGTCCTCTGTTGTCTGTCTGTCTCTATGCATGAGAATCAGAGTAGCTACTGGCTAGCTAGTAATATATGGGTATTTTCAATACCCATATATTTGCTGTTATGTTTTATATGCTATGTATTTGTGGATAATGATCCAAACAGCATCTTGCAAGACTAGTTAATAGTCCTCTGCAGAATTCACCATGGTAGTTGAAAATGTCAGCAAATGCCACTCCTCCACATATAGCTGGATTATTTTCCCAACTGTTCAGCCAAATTTATTAATACAACAAGCTGACAACAGTAAAACACACTGTCAGAGCTCCGAGGTAGGTAAAAAATAATAATAAGCTGTAACATGTACCAAATATAGACATGAATGAACAAAGTCGGCACTCATAGCCTCGTAAAGACAGTGACGTCACGCCATAGCGTCAGGTTCTCTGTCCGCCGGCTCCCTCTCTGCTCTGTTAACATTATGGGTCACTTGTTCAAGTGGTAAATTAAATCTGAAAAACGTCCTCTATTGAGAAACCAACAACATATTGTTGGCAAAGACATTCATACATTTGGAAACATATTTTTCTTATTAAAACAACATAGTCTTCTGTTAATTTCATATTGTTTAAAAGTAGGCTATCACAGTCGAATTTCAGTGCACTTCTACGGGCTGCCTGCTGTACCCTGTTCTAACAGACCTGATGTCTGGCCGCTGTTTCATTTGGGGGCGTGAAATTTATAGTCCCTGTGTGTCTCTATGGTCAATAGACGTATCTATTGGACTGGATCCAGGAAGTAAACGGAGTTGTCGACACACGCAGAGACAGACAGTCAGACAGACATTTCTACCTGGCTTACATAGCAATCAAAACATGATGCAACTTAAGTGTGTACAAACACTGTGTTTGTAAACAGATTTGTTTAAAAACAACTAACTCCACCTCCCCTCGACTCTATTGGCTCAATCTGCTGGAGACTGCTGTGCTGTAATTGGCTAAAACGCCTTTCCTGAGCTCGACAAATGTTTTGCATTCATGATTTGTTGACAACAAGTTAACATAGACAAGATTTGGACTCTTGTAGAGAGCTGACAACAACAAAGTTCGGCTAGCAACAACAAAGTTCTGGACTGTCTGCAGGACGAAGCAAGTGTCTGTCTGCAGGGACACAGCTGCAGCATCAAAGTAGAAACAACAGAGTGGAAAAAATATACAGCTACAGTATACTATATCTATATCTATTTTTGGCTAAAAAGTTGCCTGTTACCTTTAATGATGTTGTTGGGTAGTGTAAAGAATGACGCACAAAATCAATAAGCAGAGCCAACAGAGCTAACACACAGTTAGCAGTAAAATGTTAAGATCTACAAGCTCAGCGTTGAGTTTGTAGATCTGCGACAGAGCTGGAGCGAGCCGTTCTCATGATCGTTGTGATTTTATGAATCCCACTGCAGTTCTGGACCATGGACCCGCCCTTACCGCCTGTCTGATTGGCTGGCTCCCCCAGACTGGCTAATCACAGCGGGGCGTCTCTAGAAGTGCGGTGGGACCCATAATAACTTGGTTTCTTCTCGTCATACTGCTCTGTAGGGACTAAAAGGGCTGCTTCTTCTGCTCTTTCACGACGATAAACACACACTTTATCAACATGTATTAGCACTGTTGTTGTTATAGCACCATATTGAACGTTTAAATGAGCTTACCTCAGTGTTTGAGTGTTATTGTCGTAGCTTTGAAGAGTACAACTGTGGAGTAGTGGTTGTTGTCCTGTTCGCCGCTGTAAGGAGAACAGCACGGATGGGTTGCCACGTTGCGAGAGAAACAAGCAATTCAATTCAATTTGGAGTTTTATTGAATGAATGAATGAATGAATGAATGAATGAATGAATGAATGAATGAATGAATGAATGAATGAATGAATGAATGAATGAATGAATGAATGAATGAATGAATGAATGAATGAATGTTTTTTATTATCAGAAATGATAGTTACAGTACAAGTCAAGTACATACTGCTACAAAACTGATTACAGCTTGGAGAATTACGGTATAATTGAAGTACAACTACAGCGAATCTGAAAAATGGAATGCACACACTAGTTAAAGGGAAATTCCAACCATTTTCAACATTCTAATATGTCATTAATATACTTTAGAGGTGCTGGGTGGACATGATAAAAACGTTTCCCCTTTCTGTGTTGTGTGAAATGGTGAAGGACGTCGTTAACATGGTGAAACACATCTTGATGACATCATCAAAATGTATTTCACCATGTTAATGGATTCCTTTAGACCAGGGGTGCCCAACCTTTTTTGACCCAAGATCTACTTTTCAGCAGCCAACCCCTCCGGGATCTACCAGTCCAATATCAACATTTCACACGCATCGTTGCCAGCCTGCAGTAACTTCACAACAACACAACACTACGTTGTTTTACCACTTTACTTTATGTCCATATAAGCATAAAGTACAATGGACTTGTCATAAATAGGCCTACAACAGACTTGGGCAAACACTGCCATTGCAAATGCAATCATAATAAGAACAGTCCAGAATAGTCCATTAAGTTGCAGAACAGTCCATTACACGTTGAACAATACTGTTGGCATAATTCACAGACAAAGTAGTGCAGACAACAATCCTCCAAATGAGCCGCTTCGTAGACAGACAGACACGCAGACACGCACGCACACACACACACACACACACACACACACACACACACACACACACACACACACACACACACACACACACACACACACACACACACACACACACACAAATATCGCTCTTTTTTCATTTCCACCTCATTTTTTTTCTTTCCTCCCCACATCTCCCAAGATCTACTCATGATCAGGCCAAGATCTACTGGTAGATCCCGATCTACTGGTTGGGCTCCCCTGCTATATAACATAGAACAGCACAGGGAGCTGTCTGTGGTGCTGAAGTGTTTCTATATAACATAGAACAGCACAGGGAGCTGTCTGTGGTGCTGAAGTGTTTCTACCGCTATATAACATAGAACAGCACAGGGAGCTGTCTGTGGTGCTGAAATGTTTCTATAGATGCTTCTTTTTTCTGAGAGCATACAAATGGAACCAAATGAACCCGTTCATTTGGTTGCATTTGTACACTCTCAGAAAAAATGTTGAAAATGGGTGGAATTCCCCTTTAAGAATAGGCTACACTTGTTTACAATAGTGGCAAGTGTACAAAAATAATTACTTCAGTAATGTCAGAAGCAAATCATGTCAGGTAAAATCATAGTGGAGGTAAAAAAGGGTAGAGAAATGTATAAAGAGGAGAGGGGGTGGGAGTTATGTATAAAGGGGTGGGTGGGGGATACATTTTTTATTTTACAGAGGCCAGTTTCGAATTGCAGCCATCTGTAGGTGCCCTTTGAGAGCTGTTTTGAAGGAGTCAAGGGATTCACATGTCTTAATGACTGTTGGTACTTGGTAGGGCGTTCCACATTTCGTACATGAAAACGAAAAACACACTTTCACCGCACGGCACCGGCTGGAAATAAAACCTCAGCGCATTGCAGTGCGATGCGTGAACAGAACACACATCTGATAGTGGTGTTGTGGGATAGGTCTTGCTGTGTGCAGACTGTGCACTGGACCAGAGCTATTCCGAATCCATTGTAGGAAAATAAATCTCACGTCCGGGACGATTGAAAGTGATGGGCGCTTTCTTGGCGATGTCCAACTCTATGGAGAAGTACTTACTTTGGCAAGTAATCAGCTTGTTTGCAACCAGCAGAATAGGCTACCATAAGGACTTTAAAACCATACTATGGCAAGTCTCCAGTACGGCAACAGGAACTCGATCTGTGCTCGATAGACCAACCCCAACCCTAACCAATGGCATCTTATTTCTTCCATAAATAGAGAATATTTCACTCAACAGGAACTGCTCTTAGCACAGGATGATGATGTCACGTGTGATCTAGTTCTATGGAATACATGGATGCGCATGCTCTGTGACATCATCATCCTGCGACCGGAGCACCTCCTATTGAGTGAAAGATTCTCTATTTATGAAAGAAATAAAGTATTGAAGGTGTTTTTATCTGCATATTTTAGTTATAAAAGGCAAGTATAGTGTTTTAAGGCATATTTGTCTTATTAGCCAGGGATCCTTTTAACATAATATCTATGGCTATTTGACACACGCTGCATAGACACGTCACCATGGTAACCCGTCGCCTGGTTACTTACTGCAAGGGGTGCCGTTCTAAAATATGGCAGCTTAAAGAGCCTAGTGAATGAAGGGAGGAGGGGAGGGGTCAATGTTATGTCCAAAGAGCCAGTAGAAGAAGAGTTGAGTCTTTATACTCTGAATCCCCTACTACACAAATCATTTTCTGAACACTGGTTTAAAGTTCCAGCAAGTAACATATATACAGGTTTTATGAATTCATATATTTATTTTCAGAATTAAGGAGGGGAACCAAGAATGATAAGCATTTGGATAAGCATTTTAAAGGGGAATAAGCAGGCTTTGCAAATGTAAATGTCAGAAAGTAAACCTTGGAGTACCTTTGGAGCAAACATGGTGATTGTACCTCTGATCCACAAATCACTAGAAAACAAAAATGCCACAAAATGAGCCTTTCCCGTTAAGAAAGTAGGCTGTGTAACGCCTGAAAAATGGTTTCCATGACATGGTTTTCCCTCTCAGAGCCCCCTAAGTGTCATCTGTCAAATTGCAGGACAGAGTCTCTTTCTGCCTCCTCAAACCTTGTCAGACAAACGTCTAAACTAAAACATAATCATTTATATAGAGCTGCGCAGTGACGTCACCGCCCCTGTTCCGGAAGTCTTTTCCCCATTCATTTTTCTCATAGACTTTTCGAAAATAATTTATATCAAGACGATTACGCCGCGGCCAAAGCCAACTCAGGTCGTGACAAATCATGACAACAAACACAATATCGTCATATAATATATAATTGGGAAGAAGTAGAAAACGGCATGATACAAGACTTTTTGTTTCGTTTTTCATCTTAGAAATTATTTTATTGTCCCAAAAGTTTGTGTGTGTCATCATGATTAATCACGACTCGAGTTGGCTTTGTCCGCCGTTTGTTGGCTTTGTCCGTCTATGAGAAAAATGAATTGGGAAAAGACTTCCGGAACAGGGGCGGTGACGTCACTGCGCAGCTAATCAAGATGAAGAAACTAAATTGTGGTGGTCTTTAAATCAGTTGTGTTGATACTGTCAGTTCATGTGATTGCACTGCCTTATAGTAGATATCACTTGTCACTGTCATCCTGGATTTGAATGGACTACTAGATCTGCACTCAGTAGAGTGCCAACTTGCGCATGGTGCACAAGTTGGATGGCCTACTTGTGGCCATGGCCATGGAGTACTTCGAGGGATGATCGACGGTTGATGACCACAAACCAATCGTTTAACTTGCGCTCGCTCTGCTCGCCCAAGTCATCATGGGTTCATGGCGGAAAATGTGCATTCATTACTATATAAGTAACCACTTCTAGCGCAGTACAACTAAAGAGTTTCCCCTCTCTACGAGTCTCATGTGTCTATGGGCTGTCCCCCTGTATGAGTCCGCATGTGTTTTTTCAGCATCAACATTCTGACCAAAGCGTTTATCACGCATACTACAAATTTCACGCCCCCAAATGAAACAGCGGCCACCCAAAAGGGTTCGTTAGAACAGGGTATTGCAGCGGTCAGTGCAATCCCTGCAATCCCTGTCATAAAATACCATAATTTCACTAATTTATTACTGAGGCTGTAGTGATTTATTCTGTGTTCTGATGACGTGTAAAATATGATTTATTTGTCCTTATTACTGTCACACACCTGCCATCTGAATATACAGCCCACAATGTACTATAATATACTCCATCAGAAATTCACATGTACTAGCATTATAAATCTCAAGTTAATGTGGTCGCACAGTATATACGTCATGGCCCATCCCTTGAGATTTTCAATACTCAGATACTGTATATTAGCTGTGTTTTGTTTTATATGCTATGTATTTGTTTATAATGACCCAAACAGCATTTTAGAAGATAGTTGATACTCCTCTGCAGAATTCACTATGGTAGTTGAAAATGTCAGTATGTCACTCCTCCAAATATATGGCATATTTTCCCAATTAATCAGCCACATTTATTAATACAACAAGCTGACAACAGTAAAACAACTGTCAGAGCTCTGAGGTAGATAAAACATAATAATAAGCTGTGACATGTACCAAATATAGACATGAATGAACAAAGTCAGTCGGGATTGGTGTGTATTGTTGAGAATTCGACTCTTCAAAGTCAGTGACGTCATTTAAAAGCGTCAGGTTCTCTGTCTGCCGTCTCCTCTCTGCTCTGTTAACATTATGGGTAACTTATTCAAGTGGGAAATTAAATGTGAAACACGTCCTCTGTTGAGAAAACAACAACATGTGTTGACAAAGACACTTCATACATTTGGAATCATATTTTTATTCAAATCAATATAGTCTTCTGTTCATTTCATATTGTTTTAAGAGTAGGCTAACTACAGTGGACTTTATGGCTGCCTGCAGTACCCTGTTTCTAATGAACCACCCGCTTCGACCTCTATCCATCGATTGAATAGACACTAATCAACAGAAATGTTACGATCCAATCGTGCCGGTATAGCAGATATTCAGATACCCGCCGGGCAAGTAGATATTTTGTATTCATTGCATCGGTGGATCACGGATACTACTAGTAGGGCGGGGCGAAGTAAGTTTTACTGAAGTTATGGTTAGGGTTAGGTTAGGTTTAGGCATAAGTTTACTGAGGTTAAGTTTAGGGTTGGGGTTAGGTGTAGGCATAGCCTAGTTTTACTGGGGTTATGTTTAGGGTTTAGGATTAGGCTAGGGTTAGGGTTGGACGGTGCTTTATGCAGTTACTAACCCTAAACATAACTTCAGTAAAACTATGCTTCGCCCCGCCCTACTAGTAGTATCCGTGATCCACCGATGCAATGAATACAAAATATCTACTTGCCCGGCGGGTATCTGAATATCTGCTATACCGGCACGATTGGATCGTAACATTTCTGTTGATAAGTGTCTATTCAATCGATGGATAGAGGTCGAAGCGGCTGAATGAACCCTCTTGGGTGGTCGCGGTTTCATGAAATTTGTAGTCCCCATGTGTCTCTATGCAGGTATCAGAGCCAGAGTACAGATGGAGTTATGACATTGAGGGGACAGAAAACTGAGCACTGTTCGTGCAGCCTGAATAGGGACAAACTGGAGTTGAAAATACATTGTCATCAACAAGGGTGATGCAAATAAGGCATGTGTGCAACATGTCAAAAGTTTTGTAAAGTAATGTTTATGTCATTATAGGCCTCCTTCCTAGCCTACTTCCAGTCCATTACTATTCGTTGCATCCATTTTCAATAGAAGTCTATGTAGAAGATCCTCCATTGAACTGGCCCAATGAAGTGAACACAGATGTCGTAACTCTGTCTTACACATTGGTTCTGGCAGGTATGTAGTCTTTCTTGCATAGCCAGATCGTCAACTACACAATCAATTATTACACAATCTATGAATGCAAACTGAGTCTGCGGAACTACACGCTCATGGAGTCTCAGTAGGCCTAAGGGGGAAGCTGCTTTGCGTTCACGAAAACATCTTTACATTTTATTTCATTTTTAAATTTCATTTTCTGCTAAGCAACAAGCTTCATAATGCCATTATGCTTGGATGATTTATATTTATATTAGGATAGGTTTGCGGGACTGTCAAGACGAAGCTGAAGTGTTGAGGAGGTTTCACTTCTTCCGCTTTATGTTTTACTTATGATGTGATGTCAGCTACTGTTGCTCCACACCGTATGACTGTATGAAAAATTTGGAAATTGCAAAAGTCAACCGTCTTGAAACGTGAGACTAGCAGGTAGGCCTATGTGACGTCTGTCTGTCTGTCTGTCTGTCTGTCTGTCTGTCTGTCTGTCTGTCTGTCTGTCTGTCTGTCTGTCTGTCTGTCTGTCTGTGTTGTTGTCCTGCTGTTTCAGAGCAGGACTCCGGGTATCTTTTTGATATGTACAAGTGACATGTACACATGACAATTGCCAGGTTTTTTTTCCTTTAAAGTTAGCATGCACATAAAATATCAACATTAAGTTTAACTATGACACCATATTAATAGGACAATAATCATTAGACAATATCCTATATCTACCAGATGCTGCCAGTAACAGTAGTTTGAATTCATGTCAAACTAGAAAAAGTGACATTGTGGGCACAGGCCTCCAACCATGAACATAGTGTGTGATGTTTGGCAAAATGTTTAGGATTAATATAATCCTCAATTGACTATGGAGATCATGTGTACCAATGAATGAATGTGTATGAAATGTTCTTGTAAACTAAACTCACGTCGAAGTGTTTTGCCATTATGTGCCAGTATAATGATCCTCCTCTGTGCCAATGTTGGCTCCATGCCTCAGGTGTGTCTTAGAGACAGTGCTGTGCTCTGTAATACTACACAATGCCACTGATGAAGCATTCTAAAAGCATGGAATGTTTTCAACATCTGCACAGAAGCATTTGTTCCCTCACTTGTTGTGGTCACTGCATGTACTTTGGATAACATTTGTGATCTCAGATAATCTCTTCCCATTGCGTGAGTCATGTGACGTCTGATATAAGAATGTAACATACAGGTATGTGCGCTCACAGACATAAACGGAGACGCCCTTTCCGTCTACTGAATGTGAACATTTTTGGGGGGTACAACAGAGAAAACCTCCAAAAATAAAAAATAAAAATACATTTTTTATATCAAAAAAATGCCTGGTGCAAAATTAGCATTTGTTTAAATTCATATTTACAACCTCTCAGGCATCCTAGCGTTGAGGTCAGGGCTGTCGCACCAAATTCTGGGCCCCCAGACAAATGTTTCACAGGGGCCCCCCTTGCCAGCGTCTTGATCCATTGGAAATGGGTGAGACGACCCACAGAATACAGAAGAAAACTCATTATGTTTAGATGCACTGCTCATTTGGTTTATTCAGGTAATATAGTGATTAAACTAATAATAATTATACATACAAATAAAAGCTTATTAATCCAAGCTTTTAGTGCCCCCCTGGCTTTGGGCCCCCCTAAAATTCCCCATGCCTCGATGCCCGTGCCCATGACAGCAATGATAGGAAAAACAATACGCAATATTAATCATATTCAGCTACTCTGTATATGTACTCTGTATATATATATATATATATATATATATATATATATATATATATATATATATATATATATATATATATATATATATATATATATATATATATGAGATGCCACTCCAGACGTCCTAATGATCATTGTGATAGTACAGTACCACAGGATAGGGAGGTGAGGTCTCCATGCTTATCATGGAGGTTTAACTGTAAACACCTAGACAATGGCAGGTCGAAACTCAACCGTGGCGGGTCACCTATGCTGACCTAGTGGACCAGGCGCATATACAGTAGGCTCTGGGCAGACGGTGTGTTGTGTGTTCATTGTCTCTCCCATTTCTTTTTCTATCTCTTTTCTGTCATTATTCACTGAATCACTATAGTCACTAGTCTATCAATGAATATATGAAAGCAAAAGCAGGTTTAAACAAACTTGGGCTATTGACTGACACTGCATGCTGTAGTTTGCATTTTTATAGTTTGCACAAACTAAACATTGTTGTTTATGAAAGCCTAAGATGCTATTTGTTTGATTAACACTCACACTCAGCTCTACTTATCGATATAACTCAACCTGTCAATCATCCTATCCAAAAGTTGCGTTACAACAAGTATGAGTATTATAATAAGTATGAGTAATAAGTATGAGAATAAAACAAAAAAGAGCCCTGCACATGTGCGGTCCCTGTCTGTGTCAATTTGTGTTTATTTCAACAATATAACTCACCTAATGAACATTATACAGTAGACAGAAGGTCAATGACAGCTTATGTCACAATCTATTAATTCTCTACTACTCTTGTATGGTCAGAAAATATTCATGTGAAATGACTTCAGCTTTTGTGTGAGTTGATATCTCCCTTCTTCAGTCAACTCATGCGTCGAGGTGAAGTCAATTCACGCATGAGCGTGTGTGCGCGCGCGTGCATGCATGCGTGTGTGTTGAGAAGCGCTGATTTAATTGATTTAACCACAAATGAGGTCACATTTGTGTGTGTGTGTGTGCGTGTGTGCACGTGCGTGCATTATTAGGACTTTTTGTGATTAAACAATGTTCTTTGTGACAGGAATGGCTTACCTCAGGATGGTGTTGTTGGGAGGGGTTCGGTCTGGAAAGAGTTCATCAGGAAACACCATTCTGGGAGGAAGTGATTTTAAAGCTGGAGTTCTTCGGTCAGTGCAGAGTGTAAGACATGGTGAAGCAGCAGGGAGACATCTGACAGTGGTGGACTCACCAGGATGGTACTACGAGATACCACTACAGAACAGTCCAGAGATGGACAAACTGGACATCCAGAACAGTGTGTGTCTCTGTCCTCCTGGACCACATGCTGCTCTTCTGACGGTTCCTCTTCATGCAGAATTTACCAAAGAATGCAGAGTATCATTAGAGGAACACATGTCACTTCTGTCACAGAGAGTGTGGAGTCACACTATAGTACTGTTCACCTTTGGAGACCGTCTGGGAGACAGAAGCATTGAGCAGCACATTGAGGCTGGAGGGGAACACCTCCGCTGGCTTGTTGACAAATGTGGGAACAGGTATCATGTCTTCAACAATGAGAAGAGAGATGACACTCAGGTCACACAGCTACTGGAGAAGATGGGGGAGATGGTGGCAGGAAACAGAGGTGGACACTATGAAGTTGATGGAGATGTTGCAGAGAAGTTGTCAGAGAGGAAGAGGAACATGGAGGAACATGTCCTGACATTGATGACCAAGACACACAGACGCAGAGCTGTTCTGAAAGCTCTGTTTGAAGGTAATGAACTTAACTTACCTTACAGCCACCACGGCCCCAGGGGGTCCCCAAAGTACGCTGGGATGATTAGCTGAATGTGCAACATTGTTTTGTAAATTAACAAACAAAAAACAAACAAACAAACAAAAAACATACAGTATAAGTCTATACAGTCTATTGGTGTCAGAATCTGATACTTTGAGGCTCAAGTACCCCAGGGTCAATTTTCTGTTTTTTTTTTTTTTTTTCTTTTTCCCAAAATAGTAAAACTAAAAAGGCATTTGAAGTTTTGACACCTAGAGCAAAGTAGAAGTGGGTGTTAACAATGGGAGGTGACAACTCCACTCCACTCAACTACTTCGGAAGTACACCGGGAAAGTGACATTATTTAGTTGTAAACAGCGCAGATTTGGATAAAAAAAAACAACAATGCAGGCAGCGGGCTGTGCTGTGGTTGTGATCACGCTGGGAATGTTGTGTAACCCGAAGACAACAGCGTTCCATGACCAATAACAATCATGTATGCAAATCGCCAAGTCTCGACTTCAACGCCCCTAAACTTAGCGTTTTTTAACTCAATTTTTAGCAAGTAAATACACACATTTAACTTCTCCAAATCATCTAACTGTTCGAAAGAATAGTAAGATCAAAGTTCCTACTTTTTTAATATGATTAAAAACGATTTTAGCCAAAAAAAGAAAAAAGAAAAAAATAATACTTTAGATGGCTCTAAAAGGAAATGGCCTGGGAGACATGAGGACCAAAGTACCAGATTCTGACACATTTGCACTATTTGCGAAATTATGAAATTGATCCGATTGAAACCTATTAATAGAGTAACAATAAAATAAAATAAAACAATAAAATCTTTTCCAAGTTTCTGTTTTCACAACTGAATTACCGGTAGGTGTGCACACAAATTAAACATAGAATTGATTTTTTGCAGATGAACGTTGTCATAGCGCTGTGGCATTTTTATGGCGGTATCCAATTATGCTTCTACCGATTAATGGTGCATCCCTAATTAACACCTATTTTATACCAAATTGTGTGTGTGTGTGTGTGTGTGTGTGTGTGTGTGTGTGTGTGTGTGTGTGTGTGTGTGTGTGTGTGTGTGTGTGTGTCAGGAGAACATCAGAGTCTACCAGATGTGAGGCTGATGTTGGTTGGAGGAGACCAGTGGACGAGGAGATGGGCTGGAAATCACATACTGCAGGAGTCTGTGTTTCTATTCAGGAAGGTGAGTAATAGTACATGAATGAACTTCATGTTATAATGAGTAATATTACATGAACAAAGACCTCAACTTACTGTAAATCAAATATGAATATTTTCGGATGATATTGTAAAAAATGTTTGATGCCATGAATATTTGGGACAGTGTTTTTGACACACGCACGCACGCACGCACGCACGCACGCACGCACGCACGCACGCACGCACGCACACACACACACACACACACACACACACACACACACACACACACACACACACACACACACACACACACACACACACACACACACACACACACACACACACACACACACACACACACACACCCCTCCTGTATTCTGGCAGGCAGTATTTGTCTACATTGGATGTAATAATTAATTATTAACCATATTCAGATATAGTTTTAGGTCTAATGATTCTATATAGTTCATTGCTGTGTATTTCATCTGTATTGCTGTGGTGCTATTAGATAAGGTTTTTATTTTATTTTATTTAGGACAGAATTATACTGGTTAGTTTAAAACTTACTGAGTCACACGTCTTGAATATAATCACTAACATACAGTAAATCTTATATGCCTGAACAGACAGAATGTGTCAGACAACAGAGACAAGTTGCTGACAGAAATGTGAGTGTGGTGATGTGTCCAGTCTGGTCGACTAAACCTCCATCACAGAAGATCAAAGATGTCCTTCTACACGGTGTGACTCTGTGTTCTCCTGGACTCCATGCTGTCCTGCTGAATGTTCCTGTTACATATAGTTTCTCTGAAGCTGACAGGAGATCAGTGGAGGAACACATGGAGCTGCTGGGGGACAGAGTCTGGAGACACACTCTGGTTCTGTTCACATTGGGATACTGGCTGGGAGAGAGACGTGTTGAGGAGTACATCAAGGCTGAAGGAGAACCTCTGAGGAGGATCCTGGAGAAATGTGGCTACACGTACCATGTTCTAGACTGCAACAATCCGGACATCTCAGAAGTGAAAGAGCTGATGGAGAAAGTAGAAGACATGGTGACGAGGAACAGAGGACACTTGGGACCTTCAGACTCCAGAAAGGACTGTCTCAGACAGTCTTTTCTGAGACAGTCCTGTGTCAGAGACACAGGACACCCCTGGGAGAGGGAGCTACGTGAGCTGAGACGGAGCCTCCTGTTAGATAAACTGCAATTATATAAGACATTAACCTATAAAGAATTGACCACCCTGGAAGAAGGATGGAGGAGAGAGAAGGAGGAATGGAGGAGAGAGAAGGAGGAATGGAGGAGAAGAGTGGATGAAGAGAGAAGAAGAGGAGAGGACATGATAGAGAAGGTGTTGCAGTTTGTGGAGAAGGAGCCAGAAGAAACAACCTACCACCTACCACCTCTCAGGAGAAGAATGAGCAATCCCTTCAGTCCTCCAACCAGTGAGTATCAATAATATTGATCTGATAACACAATCTTCAATGTGATCGTTTATTACAGTGACTTATAAATGTAACATTTCATCAGTGTAATTATTGTTGTGTTGTCTTGTGTTTCAGTGAGTGGTGGAACACATTCTGAAGCAGGAAGTTCATCCCCCTGGTCACCTGACAAGGTTCATGATTGGCTGATGAAGAGACATGATGGACAAATACCATCCTCTTCAGGATATGAAAGTGAAGCTGCCAGCCAGCTGGATGCGATGAGTGTGAGAGATGAAGAAGATTCATATTTATGAATCAGACAAACTATGATTAACCCACTTATCAATATGAAATCATTAATGCCATGTACAATATAACTGCCAATAATTTCAATATACAAATATATTCTTACAAATACAAAAGCATATAATCATAATAATGTAAATACATATAAATATTGCAAACCAATACATTTTGTCTTTTTGCATATTGTATAATATTTATATTCAATAAATGTGTTGATGTATTGATTGCAAAATTCAACAAACAATTGTGCTTTTATAAAGCATTTTTATCCAAAGTATTTTACATAAATTGTGCATTAGGATTACATTCACACACTGATGGAGAAGGAAACCATGCAACGCTCAACCTGCACATCAGGAGCAATTAGGGGTTCAGTGCCTTGCTCAAGGACACTTTGACAATCACTCTGGAGGAGGAGCCCATAGGGATTGAACCGGCAACCTCACAGACGGTTCCAATGTCACTCGTCCTACCCCAGATCCCATAGTACTTTATTGGTGTTTATTCCTGTATTGAACTGTACTGTCCTCACTGATTGTCTTTACAAACTGTATAAAAGCAATTCATTCATGTGACTATCAGTACTTATATATTATAGGTGTCACAGTGTTGCAGCGCCACCTGCTGGATGGAATATTCTTCCTGTCATGTTTTAAATAGAGTTACATTTGATTTGTGTTGTTTTAATCTCCCACTGATGAAATAATTCTATTCTATATATCTATATATATATATATATATATATAGAATATATCTATTCTATTATAGTACTACATTATTTGTATTACAGTATACATTAATTGGTTAATATATAATATACTACATAATAAAATAATACATTGTGTGTAATATACAATACATTAATTGGTTATGGAACCTGGTGTAACAGGGTAAATGTCATGATATAAATGCAAGCTCTCAACACCTCACAAATGACTATGACAGTTAGTATAGTTTCCTAATTAATTGTTGTCTTTTTTATTTTATGTTTTAGTTTCAGTTATTAAACAGATCTTAAAGGTATTATTATTTTCCTTTCAGGGATTTTATGATCTCAGTTACACCCAGGAAACCTGAACTTTGTACATTCAGAGGATATTCTGTTTGAGCTGCTTTTGAGCATAGAGTATGTCAAAATCAATGACATAATGAGACATATAATATAATATGACATATGAGATCTGCAGGCTGTGACATCACAAGCAGCAGGGAAATCAGAGCAGCTGTTTGAGCCAGAAAACCACCAGATCACAGAAAATCTACTGGATGTGAAGTGCAGGTTTTTTGCGTGGAATTGAGCTCAGAAAATATATAAACAAAACAAACAAACAAACACACACAAGTAAATACAATTAAACAGCCATCACAATGTCTTTAAACTTAGTCTTAGTATAACCCAAGGGACAAACTACACTCTTGGTTTGGCACTGGCATGTTTTTTGTTTGAGAAGGAGTAAAGGGACTACCCTATTGGTAAATATAAGACTGTGTTTTTTTTCCGGAAATATCTTTTCTGACAGGTGGAAGGAGGGGTTTGCACACGCACACGCACACACACACACACACACACACACACACACACACACACACACACACACACACACACACACACACACACACACACACACACACACAATCAAGGTGTGGACAAACATACTCTACGTACGAAGATACACAACCTCACATTGGTGCCACTATAGGCGACATGGACTACAACGCCTATTACAAATAAATGTGTTGTAAATATTGTGTCAAACACACTCACTGTAGGTGTAGCCTACCATGTAAGTTAAAGTGCTAACAAGGAGCAACTTTCATTCATCCAAACAGAACAGTCCTCTCTGAGTGGATTAAACAACATTAAACTCGCCAACACTGCAGCTGTACCATCTTGCACTTTCTAGCCAAATTGTGTTTCATATAAAGCTACTGCAGACATGTTATGAGCTACTTTCTGTCCTGGCAGGTGATTATCTTTGTGTGCTGCAATGTGTTGCAGTTTGGTAGAGCTCTTTAAGATATACTCGACATCCCATACGTACCGCATTCTGCATGCGCACTAATGGAGGAGGCAGCAGGACGTTGCTTTACTGAAAACAAGCAACTCCAAACACTGATGGCAAGATGGCCGCCATCTGAATGTGGTCAATGAACAGACAATGCTGTCTGAACACCAGCCACACAAGGCTCCTATTAATCATCCTCATAATGAGAAGGCGTGGCGTTGCTAGGGGCAACCTGTCCAGTCCAACCCAAAACAACATGGATCAATTACTAGTGGGAATCGCACCCATCTGTGGCAAGAGTAAAACAAATTATATCATAACAATAATCATATTCTATTGTATTAAGGATATGTCTTGAGAGATTAGCCTTAAGGTGAGCAGCAAATTTAAGCCGACACTTAGATCCAGTCTAGAGCAGTGTGACATCACACAGACTGTGAAAACGTGGAAATATGATGACCACAATTCCCACCATGCTTTGGTACACTGCTCTATCCGTGGACAGGCTGTTTTACTGAGACGTGTCGTCCAGTTCAGAGCAGTGTGACGTCACGCAGACGTTTGTTAGTGTGAAGCAGTGAAGTATGAGGAGTAAAATTCCCATAATGCTTTTCACACACAGACGTCCATGCATTTCTGGTCCTTCATGAATATTAAAGCCCTATCAAATAAGTGTCAGAATCTGGTACTTTGGTCCTCATGTCTCCAGGCCGTTTTCCTTTTAGAGCCATCTAAAGTATTTTTTTCGTTTTTTGGCTAAAATGGCTTTTAATCATATTAAAAAAGTAGGAACTTTGATCTTACTATTCATCCGAACAGTGGGACGATTTGGAGAAGTTAAATGTGTGTATTTACTTGCTAAAAAATCGAGTTATAAATCGCTAAGTTTATGGGGCGTTGAAGTCGAGACTTGGCGATTTGCATACATGATTGTGATTGGTCATGGACGCTGTTGTCTTCGGGTTACACTCCAACATTCCCAGCGCGATCACAACCACAGCACAGCCTGCTGCATGCATTGTTGTTTTTTAAGCCAAATCTGCACTGTTTACAACTAAATAATGTCACTTTCCCGGTGTACTTCCGAAGTAGTTGAGTGGAGTGGAGTTGTCACCTCCCATTGTTAACACCCACTTCTACTCTGTTCTAGGTGTCAAAACTTTGAAAGCCTTTTTCTCAGTTTTACTATTTTGGGACGGTCAGATTTAAATGCTCATAGCTACTCCAAAAATGCTCCAATTTCCTTGAGTGATGCATCATGTGAAAGCTCACATTGCATACTTTAATAATCTGAAAAAAATAGAAAATTGACCCCGGGGGTACTTGAGCCTCAAAATATCAGATTCAGACACATATGAATGGATGATGTCCATGATGAGCACACCCCTCACTTCATTCAGGTTTGGTTTTATTGCAGTAGGATTGTGTGTAGATAGAAGGGGGCGTGTTGTTTTTGAGAGTATTTCTAAGTCAGTCTTTTTCCCTGTGATAATTACTATATATCTACCTGTAGATCTCACTAGACAGTTTCCTTTGTGTCAACTTGTGGTGTGTAAAGAGTGAGTACGTTCCACAGCCTGCAGGGTATGAGCGTCACTGATCCAGTGATTGTCACCAGGTGCTCATATCTGATTGACATCATTTCCCTCAGTCAGTAAGTCAGTCAGTCAGTGACCTCCAAAGCCACCCACAGGGAGTCATCAATCTGTATACAGGTATCACAGCTATGAAGTACAGACAGAGTTACGACATTGAGGAAACAGAAACAGAAACAGAAAAAGGTTGGAAATAGTTGGAAATACATTTTCTCGATATTGTATAGTAAAAAACTAAAGTTTATGTACTGTTTATGTTGTACTTTTACTACAAAAAATATCACCAAAAAATGGTTGTTGTTTTTTCTTATACTTCAAGGCCGGTGCAGGACTTGTCCCTATTTGCTGTCTCCATTCTCAATAGAAGTCTATGTAGATCCTCTATTGAACTGGCCCAATAAAGTGAATAGAGATGTCGCAACTCTGTCTCACTCAATGGGTCTGGCAGGTATGTAGTTTTTCTTGCATAGCCAGATTAACAACTACATTATTACACAATATCTGAATGCTATCCAGAGTCTGGAACTACACGCTCCTGGAGTCTAAGTAAGGAGGAAGCTGCTTTGCATTCATGAAAATATCTTTACATATATATATTCTACATTTCCTTATCTGCTAAGCAACACGCTTTATAATGCTATCATGCTTTGATCATCTATATATATTAGAATAGATTTGTGCGACTGTAAAGACAAAGCTGAAGTGTGGAGGAGGTTTCACTTCCACTTCCTATTTTGAAAAAAATGGAAATTGCAAGAGGCAAACGTCTTGAAACGTGAGACTAACACAGGTATGTGTCTGTCTGTCTGTCTGTCTGTCTGTCTGTCTGTCTGTCTGTCTGTCTGTCTGTCTGTACTCTCATCTATGACCATGTTGTTGTCCTGCTGTTTCAGAGCAGGACTCTGAGATTGTTTTGACATGATGTGTATTACAACCCCAATTCCGTTGAAATTGGGACGTTGTGTAAAATGTAAATAAAAACAGAATGCATTGATTTGCAAATCGTTTTCAACCTCTATTCAGTTGAATACACCACAAAGACAATATATTTAATGTTCAAACTGATAAACTTTATTGTTTTTTGAAATTATACAGTCTTTTGTAAATTGATCCCTGCAACATGTACCAAAAGAGTTGGGACGGGGGCAACAAAAGACTGGGAAAGGCCATGAATGCACAAATAACGCCTGTTTGGAACATTCCACAGGTAAACAGGTTAATCTTAAACAGTTTAATATGGTGATTGGGTATAACAGGACCATCCCAGTCGTTCACAATCAAAGATGGGACGAGGTTCACCACTTTGTGAACAATTCTGTGAGAAAATCATTCAACGGTTTAAAAACAATGTTTCTCAACGTTCAATTGCAAGGAATTTGGTGATTTCATCATCTACAGTCCATAATATAATCAAAACATTCAAAGAATCTGAAGAACTTGCTATACTAAAGCGACAAGGCTGAAAACCAACACAGAATACTTGTGACCTTTGATCCCTCAGGTGGCTCTGCATTAAAAACTGACGTCATTGTGTAAAGGATATTACTGTGAGGACTCAGGAACACTCAGAAAACCATTGTCAGTTTACATAATTTGTCGCTACACCTGCGAGTGCAAGTTAAAACTCTACCATGCAAAGCAAAGCCATACTTCAGAAAGGTTGGTTTGAAAAACAACCAGAAAAACAACCAGAAATGCCTTCTTTGGGTACAATATCATTTGAAATGGTTAGACACAAAGTGGAAAAGTGTGCTGTGGTCTGATGAGTCCACATTTCTAATGATAGTGGACCCAGAGAAGGCATTTCTGGTTGTTTTTCAAACCAACCTTTCTGAAGTATGGCTTTGCTTTGCATGGTAGAGTTTTAACTTGCACTCGCAGGTGTAGCGACAAATTATATAAACTGACAATGGTTTTCTGAGTGTTCCTGAGTCCTCACAGTAATATCCTTTACACAATGACGTCAGTTTTTAATGCAGAGCCACCTGAGGGATCAAAGGTCACAAGTATTCTGTGTTGGTTTTCAGCCTTGTCGCTTTAGTATAGCAAGTTCTTCAGATTCTTTGAACGTTTTGATTATATTATGGACTGTAGATGATGAAATCACCAAATTCCTTGCAATTGAATGTTGAGAAACATTGTTTTTAAACCGTTGGATGATTTTCTCACAGAATTGTTCACAAAGTGGTGAACCTCGTCCCATCTTTGATTGTGAACGACTGGGATGGTCCTGTTATACCCAATCACGATATTAAACTGTTTAAGATTAACCTGTTTACCTGTGGAATGTTCCAAACAGGCGTTATTTGTGCATTCATGGCCTTTCCCAGTCTTTTGTTCCCCCCGTCCCAACTCTTTTGGTACGTGTTGCAGGGATCAATTTACAAAAGATTGTATAATTTCAAAAAACAATAACGTTTATCAGTTTGAACATTAAATATATTGTCTTTGTGGTGTATTCAACTGAATAGAGGTTGAAAACGATTTGCAAATCAATGCATTCTGTTTTTATTTACATTTTACACAACGTCCCAATTTCAACGGAATTGGGGTTGTATGTTGTATGCAGTAGTTCTTAAAACTTGTTCATGCCAATTAGGACCCATACATTGATATAAATGACATACATGATGTGGCCAAAGACCCCCCCCCCCCCCTCAAATCCCGTTACAATCCCTTTGGTCTTCTAGAGGTAATAACGTTTTGTGAGAAAGGCTGGAAATGTTGTTTATGAGGCCTTTTTTACCTCTAAAAGTGTTCTCAATGAAACCAAGAAGCAAACAGGGAATAGTGCCAGTACTCTTTAGACAACCATGAGTTGGTATTTTTTTTATTAATTCATATTTTTAATTTATTTTTTTATTTATGTTATTATGTTATTACCCAGTAGTTACATGGTGTCAGGGAAAGTACTTGGTAATTACCTACATGTAGTAATTAATATAGTAACTACCTGGTTGTTAACATGTAATTGACAGGTAATACCAGGCAATTATCGATTATTACCAGGTAATTACCTGGTAACTACTGTACTGTAAGAACAATACAATGCACTCCAGACGTCCTAATGATCAGTGTGATAGTACAGTACCACAGGATAGGGAGGTGAGGTCTCCATGTTTATCATGGAGGTTTAACTGTAAACACCTAGACAATGGCAGGTCGAAACTCAACTGAGGCAGGGCACCTGCTGGCCTAGTGGTCCAGGCACATATAGACTATTAAAAAACTTGTATATATAAATATAAATATAACTATATAAATATAACTCACCTAATGAACATTCTACAGCAGACAGAAGGTCAATGACTCACAATCTATTGATTCTCTCTTGTTTGGTTCATGTGAGATATACCTCAGCTTTGGCGCGTGTGTGTGTGTGTGTGTGTGTGTGTGTGTGTGTGTGTGTGTGTGTGTGTGTGTGTGTGTGTGTGTGTGTGTGTGTGTGTGTGTGTGTGTGTGTGTGTGTGTGTGTGTGTGTGTGTGTGTGTGTGTGTGTTGTTGGACTTATTGTGACTAAACAATGTTTTCTCTGACAGGAATGGCTTACCTCAGGATGGTGTTGTTGGGACAGGAGTGGTCTGGAAAGAGTTCATCAGGAAACACCATTCTGGGAGGAAGTGTTTTTAAAGCTGGAGTTTACAGGTCAGTGCAGAGTGTAAGACATGGTGAAGCAGCAGGGAGACATCTGACAGTGGTGGACTCACCAGGATGGAGCTACAGACCACTACAGGAGACTCCAGAGATGGACAAACTGGACATCCAGAACAGTGTGTGTCTCTGTCCTCCTGGACCACATGCTGCTCTTCTGACGGTTCCTCTTCATGAAACATTCACCAAAGAACACAGAGTAGCATTAGAGGAACACATGTCACTTCTGTCACAGAGAGTGTGGAGTCACACTATAGTACTGTTCACCTTTGGAGACCGTCTGGGAGACAGAAGCATTGAGCAGCACATTGAGGCTGGAGGGGAACACCTCCGCTGGCTTGTTGACAAATGTGGGAACAGGTATCATGTCTTCAACAATAAGAAGAGAGATGACACTCAGGTCACACAGCTGCTGGAGAAGATCGAGGAGATGGTGGCAGGAAACAGAGGTGGACACTATGAAGTTGATAGAGATGTTGCAGAGAGGAAGAGGAACATGGAGGAACATGTCCTGACATTGATGACCAAGACACACAGACACAGAGCTGTTCTGAAAGCTCTGTTTGAAGGTAATGAACAGCACCTTACAATCAATCAATGAATCAATCAGCCACCACGGCCCAGTGGGTTCCCAAAGTACACTGGGATGATTCGCTGAATGTGCAACATTATTTTGTCAATTAACAGTAACACACAAAAAACAAACAAAAACACATCCATAACTTTGTACATGTATGGCAAAAGGTAAAACATCTATTAACACTAGAGGTGCACAATTGTGAAATTATGACCGACATCTGATCCGATTGAAGCTTGCAAATAAAGTAATCAATCAATCAATAATAGCATAAGGTATTTTCCTGTGTCTGTTTTCACAACTGAATGAGATCTGTTCACAGATTGAAGGTAAAATTGTTTTATCTTTTTTTTCAGCTGTTTTATTTTGTGCAGGTGAAAAATGATTAATCTGTAGGGTTGACATGACCTATTCCAATTATGCTACTGATTAATTGTGCATCGCTAATTAACACCTGTGTGTGTCTGTGTGTGTGTGTGTGTGTGTGTGTGTGTGTGTGTGTGTGTGTGTGTGTGTGTGTGTGTGTGTGTGTGTGTGTGTGTGTGTGTGTGTGTGTGTGTCAGGAGAACATCATAGTCTACCAGATGTGAGGCTGATGTTGGTTGGAGGAGACCAGTGGACGAGGAGCTTCGCTGGAGATCACATACTGCAGGAGGATGGTGCGTTTGCATCCATGATGGTGAGTAATAGAATATGAACTTCATGTTATAATGAGTAATATTACATGAACAAAGACCTCAACATAAATCAAATATGAACATTTTCGGATGATATTGTAAGTAATTGATGCAACGAATATTTAAGACAGTGTCTTTGACATACAAAGACAAATATAGTATGACATGAACCAACCAATAGAATTTTACAGTACGATGTCAAGCAAAATGCCAACAAAATAACAATAACAATAACAATAAACAAACAAAATAAGTCTACAAGACAAAGTCATTGGGCAGTTAATCCATGATTATTCCAAAGTCACAGGTATTTTAAGCATGTTCAGATATAGTATTTAGGGAAAAAAGTCATTTTAAATACATGGTTTAGTTCGAGTCACATCATGTCTTGAATATTATAACTAACATAGACTACAGTAAACCTCATATTCCATCCTGAACAGACAAAATGTCAGAGAAGAGTTGCTGACAGAAATGTGAGTGTGGTGATGTGTCCAGACTGGTCGACTACACCTCCATCACAGAAGATCAAAGATGTCCTTCTACACGGTGTGACTCTGTGTTCTCCTGGACCCCACGCTGTCCTGCTGAATGTTCCTGTCACACTCAGTTTCTCTGAAGCTGACAGGAGATCAGTGGAGGAACACATGGAGCTGCTGGGGGACAGAGTCTGGAGACACACTCTGGTTCTGTTCACAGGTGGAAGCTGGCTGGGAGAGAGACGTGTTGAGGAGTACATCGAGGCTGAAGGAGAACCTCTGAGGAGGATCCTGGAGAAATGTGGTTACAGATACCATGTTCTAAACTTCTCTGGGTATGACATCTCAGAGGTGAAAGAGCTGATGGAGAAAGTAGAAGACATGGTGACGAGGAACAGAGGACACTTTGGACCTTCAGACTCCAGAGAAGACAGCTCTGTCAGAGACACAGGACACCTCAGGGAGGGACATGAGACGAGACAGAAGACCCTGTTAGAAAGACTGAAAGGAAAGAAGACATTAACCGATGAAGAATGGAACAGCCTGGAAGAAGAATTCAAGAAGAGAGAGGAGGAATGGAGGAGAGAGAAGGAGGAGATGATAGAGAAGGTGTTTCAGTTTGTGGAGAAGCAGCCAGAAGAACCAACCCTGCCACCTGTCAGGAGAAGAATGAGCATTGACTTCCATCCTCCGACCAGTGAGTATCAAAATTGTTGACCGTTTATTACAGTGACTATTATAAATTAAACATTTAATCAATCTAATTATTGTTGTGTTGTCTTGCATTTCAGTGAGTGGTGGAACGCCATCTGAAGCAGGAAGTTCATACCTCTGGTCACCTGACAAGGTTCATGATTGGCTGATGAAGAGACATGCTGGACCAATAGCGTCCTCTTCAGGATATGAAAGTGAAGCTGCCAGCCAGCTTGATGCCATGAGTGTGAGAGATGAAGATGATTCATAGAAATGAAATCAGACAGATGATAATTAACCCAATTATCAATATGAAATCATTAATGCCATGGACAGTATAACTGCCAATAATTTCAATACAAATATATTCTTACATATTCAAAGGTGTATCATAATAACATGTACATGTAAATACAGATATAATTATTGTAAATCAATACATTTTGTCTCTGCAAACACGGGTCACATATTATGATGTTTTTTTTTTTTTTGCATAATATTGTATAATATTTGTCATTAAATGTTTTGATGAATTGATTGCAAAACCAACAATTGTGCATTTATAATGGGGGAGGATTCCACAGGGATCGAACCGGCAACCTCACGGACGGTTCCCATCTGATCTGCTCTACCCCTGATCCCATAGTGCTGTATTGGTGTTTATTCCTCTGATCAGACATTGTATTGAACTGTACTGTTTTAAGTGTTTAACGTCTGATCAGACATTGTATTGAACTGTACAGCAGACAATTGCACGAGTCCCTCCGAGCCGAGTCTCAAGCAAGCGCAAGTCATTTGGTCCCAAGTCTCAAGCAAGTCAAGTTTTTTTAGGTTGTGGGCGAGTCAAGTCGAGTCGAGTCCACACAGTTGGGCAAGTCAAGTCGAGTCAAGTCGCATGGTTGTTTCGAGTCGCGTCGAGTCACAATGTTTTCAAGTCGAGTCACTGGTTTTCAAGTCAAGTCACAGGTTACAACTTCCTACGGTCAAATGTAAAAAAATATATCAGTTATCAGTTTTGTTGCAGTGTGTAGCTTGAATTATATGAATGAAAGAAAAAATGTATTAACCAGTACAATTGTGCTTGTGTAGCACATAGGTGTAGCATTTTGTAGAGCAGGCATACCTTCACGCACACAGATCATTAATTTAACATAGTGTTCATTTTTCATCAGGCACTAAGTTAGCTACCTACTCGTGTAGCCTACTACACGCAGTGTTGCCAACTGCCAAAATCCAAAATGCACATGAATCACGTGACTAGGCTGTTTTCTGACCCCTCAATGTTGCAAGTCTTGTACTAGATCTAGATGGCAATGGCGTTCACCACCGCTCCGCTCCCGTCAGTGGTTCAGACCGTGGGTCGGGACCCCCGCAAATAGGTGGTCGCGTTAGCTCCCTGACTGGTTCATTTGGTTTCATTTGCACACCGTTGCCTCCCGGCAATGGTGACTCGGACGAGTCGCCGAGTCAGGTTGTCTCAAGTCAAGTCCGAGTCTCAAGTATTTTACCTACAAGTCCCAAGCGAGTCAAGTCACCGAAAAATGCGACTTGGACTCGACTCGAGTCGAGTCAATACGAGTCGAGTCCAATTGTCTGCTGTACAGTCCTTAGTGTTTAACGTCTGATCAGAGGAGGACGGGTAACAACCGTCCTTTATGATTTATAATCCTTAATTCGCTGATGTTGTAATGTTATGATGAAAAGCCGGTTTTATCAGGGACAAGGATGACCTGTTACGATGACGTCAAAGCAAATCGAGCCGATCAAGTGACTGCAAGGACTGCGGATCACAGGCCTTCAATACGAACTGAAAGGGGTTGCAATTGCAATACTATCCCTCTACGTCATTCCTCCGCCGTTTTACACTCTTTTGTTTGGGAAGGAGTAAAGGGAATACCCTAATATTGGCCTGAAGAAGAAAACTGTTTTTTTTCCCCATGGAAATATTCTAAAAATCGTGTCGTCTTATATTTGGGGACTATATTTGTTTGACGTTCAATGTTCTTTTTACACAAATGAGTCTTGAAGAATGGTGGTCTTATAACCAGGGTCATCTTATATTTGCGACAATACAGTATTTTAAGCAAAAAAAAAAAAAATGCATCGGCAGTCCACTCCAGGTAATTAATTAATTCCTGCTGTATCACCAACCTGACTTTTAAGGTATAAAGCAGCTATAGTACCAAGAGTGTCTCAGGATCTACTCTGTAGGAACATTCACTTACTATGAAATCCTTCAGTCCTTCACGAAGGTGAGTAAGCAGCGCAAGAACACCAGCTATTGTGTTTATAGCTGTTTTAAAGACATCACTCAGGGTGATATCACGTCAACTAGAGCAAGTATACTGTGGCAATTCTTTACATTTTGGTTTCACACATATGATCTTATTTTGATCATGGGACTCTCCGAGTCTCCATTGCTGAATGTCCGTCTCCAGGTTTTCTTCAGAATATGTATGACACTGATTTATAATTGGATTATATATACACCCCGTGGTCCTCAAATGTTTCAATTGAAGAGACTCTTTAACTCTAGAGCCTTTTCCACCAGCTGGGAACCTCATTCAGTTCAGAACCTGTTTTAGCCCATGAGCCAGACCAGGGGTTTCAAGTACCGCCATAATAACTGGTAAATACAACAGCATAGACCTGCCCTATCACATTGTTATGCCTATTCAGCACAACTGATATTTCATTTCTCCTTCTCTGACTTTTCTTTTAGACTCCTGTGAGTACCACCAGAGGGAGCTCACGTACCAGTAGGCTACTGGTAGTGGCCAGTGGTTGTGAATCTCTGAGCCAGCCCTCCAAAACTGAATGAATTTTATGTGTGCAAAGAAATATACTGTAGATATGGTCAATACATTAATGTATGATAACCCTTTCATACTGATAGCTTTACATTTACATTTTTGGCTCTTATATAATGCCTAATTTGCACATTTAGAAGTAATATGCGTAATGCAATTATTAATTGTCTGTGTAATTAATCAGCAGGGGTAGTTTCATGGTGATAATTTAATATAGGTTATGTTGTTTTTTTGTTGTTGTTTGTTTTGTTGGTTTGCTTTTTGGGAGGTCTGGATCATGGACTGAGAACCAAAAGGAACTGAACTGGTTCAACCCTGGTGGGAAAGAGGCCTGAGAGTGTCCAAATGTTGGAACTACTCCCCGTGGACCCCACAGTTCTGTGTGATAGAGGCATCAACAACTAACACAAGTCTAATAGTGCTAATATGTTAGAAATAGGGAAACACTACAAATGGCATTGTGGATTAATTTACTTTTGCCACAGTGACCTCCACAAGATGACCAGAACTACTTCATATTTCACCAAAACCAGAGCAGAACTCGCACCACAGGACTCTAGAAGTGGTGCCAACTATGGTGCCAACTATATTCATTGACTACAACTATGGTGCCAACTAGGGCTTTAACCAAAAAATCGATACATCGATGCATCGATTTGCATAACACGTGTCGACTCCAAAAAGCACGAGTCGATAAGTTGTTTTTTCCCTTCCTCCGAAGGAAAGGAGGAAAGAGGAGGAATTAAACATTTACCTTTGTTTTCCCCTTTTTTCTTTCTCTATGTGTGCGACGCGTGTGTATATAATTCAAATGTAATATTGATTACTGTCACTCACGGACAGAAGTCTCCTTTGAAGTTTCCTTTGCAACTCTTTCGGAGTTAAGCTTTAATTTAGGTTTACCAATCTTATGCAGCAGCATGCGCAGCGCGCTCTGGGCGCGCGGCGTTCCAGCTGATCATTACGTACATACACGGATCAGATCGAACAGCAAACAGTGTCAGAGGAATACAGAACTTCATCAACCAACACCTCCCCGTGCTACAGAGACCGTCTTGTTCTTCGTTTCGCATTAGGCTACCGCACGGGACGCATGCTTCTGTCCGCGTCATTCTCATTAATTTACTGAATGAATCAGAAAAGAAAAGCGGCGCGATATGGTGGTGTATGGAGGAGGAGGAGGAGGAGGCGGAGGCTACATGTAAATGGATCGTATTCTGCGTTCTAACGTGTGGGCTGCTGCGTATTGATAATGTTATGTGTTTTTATGGCTGGCCTGGGAGTGGACGATGTGCAGCTGTGTGCCAATATTGTTTTCATATTAAGCTTGCCACATGCGCCATGAGTAGCCTCGCGATGTGTTTTGTATAAGCACTGCGCCGGCATATACCGCCTATAGCGGCACCATTTGATCCCCACCCCCCCTCGGGGAACCACCACGACGGACCCCCCCCCCCCCCCCCCGCGCTTCATAAAACGATAAATCGATACAACTTCGACTTGACTGTCTGACAAGTCGACTTGAAAAAATCTCAAGTCGTTAATGCCCTAGTGCCAACTATATTCATTGACTACAACTATGGTGCCAACTATATTCATTGACTACAGAGTCAATGAATATAGTTGGCACCACTGGACATGGACAGCATTTCATACAGCTAAAATTAGAAAATTGTGAACTACAGTATGTGTACAGCAATACATACAGTATGCCCTAATAATCAGTGTGTACAGTACAGAGCTGAGCTACAGTACAGACTTTAATCGCAGGGGAAAATTTGATCTTCGCAACATGTCGTACTGCGACATGTAGTGAACTTGTGGATACGCTTTTTACTTTTCTACTTTTTGTCACAGGCACGTGTGTGTACTGTGTGTGATTAAAGATCTGTTGCCCCCACGATCCCACTACGGATAAGCGGTTTAAGATGTAGGCATATGAATGACCTGGCCTTGCAGTAAACCAATGAGCAATGAATATATGTTGTGTTATCAGCACAAAACAATAATGACTGGACTTAAGTCGACAACTCCCTACAGCAGCTTAATGATTAACACAACGTCAGTGTTACATGTTGACACAGTGAGCTGAGACGCCAGTTTCTACAAAGGTAAGAACTGACTAGATTATCATTATTATTAACACTTTTTGATTAATCGCAATTTAATCGCATAGTTCTAAATATACCTTAAATGAGTGTTTTTCAAGAATATTCATATCAAGGTCAATTATTTATTCTGCATTTGAGCCACAGACCACCATTTGATTGACTTCCAGACCTAAAGAATTTGTCAACAATATCATTAGGAGCGAGCATGCACATTTTGTAGAAAGTTCTCTACATTCTCTTATTGTGTAGACTTATTTTAAAGTAACTTAACTGATGCAGATATTTAAAAAATATTCACCTGCATTTGGCGAAATTGAACCAAATGGACAATATACCGTATTTTCCGCACTATAAGGCGCACCGAATTATAAGGCGCACCGGATTATAAGGCGCACCTTTTAGAACTGTTTTCATATATAAGGCGCACTGGATTATAAGGCGCAGAGAATAGAAGCTACTACAGTTAACATAGAATAGAAGCTACTGCAGTCAAACGATCCATATATAAGGCGCACTGGATTATAAGGCGCAGTGTGGATTTTTGAGAAAATTAAAGGCTTTTAGGTGCGCCTTATAGTCCGGAAAATACGGTGTATATATATATATATATATATATACACACACACACACACACACACACACACACACACACACACACACACACACACACACAGAGGTAGATCACATGATCTAAAGTAAATTTATTCTTAGTGCCTTTCAAAAGAGTTACAACAAAATGACAGAATGAAACCATTGCCCGGGTTACTGGGAAAGTGGTTTATTGAAATGTGTACTTTGGTCTTGCAATACAAATACTGTTAATTATTTTTTAGGTATTTCAGAGAACATATACTGTATTTAAGTATACTTGGATAGCTCAAAATATGAATCGTAAATTCAACTAATCTGTAGACCTATGTATATGATATATTGCAATTTTTTTCCCCTTTAATGTTTGTACTTAATGTAACATTAAACGTTTATTTCGCCTCACAGAGCAACCTAAATACAAAGTTCCCATTCGTCCAACAGCTCCCAGCTGCACTCAGGTGGATACAACGCTGGAGAATAATTACAAAGTAATATTGTAATCTATAATATGTTCTTTGATTCTAGTAATAAGCAAAGTAATATTATTGCTTTTTTAAGGGGTCATAAGTAAAGTAAAGATATTACTCTCCCAGGTAATATATGCCCAACACTGGTCTTTCTTACATGATACATGATTGATTCTAGGTCATTTGGAACAAAAGTTATTTTTTGGCCATAGCGGCAGGCGCCATTTTGAATTTGGCCCTGGGTTTTGTGGCATACCTGGGGGCTAATTCTTTTATAAAGGGTCCTTATGTCAAATCAATCATCGAAACATCTTTCACAGAGGATGGGCACAGAACCTCATCTTTTTTTACTATAATTTGATTCTGCCTTTATAAGAGGTTAGAACCGGACCTTTGTCAAGAAATAGTAATTGTGCGCGCATGATATGTTGTTGTTGATGACAATTGTTTGACAATGTACACAATGTTTTCTCTGACAGAAATGGCTTACCTCAGCATTGTGATTTTGGGACGGTGGCAGTCTGGAAAGAGTTCATCAGGAAACACCATTCTGGGAGGAAGTGTTTTTAAAGCTGGAGTTCTTCGGTCAGCGCAGAGTGTAAGACATGGTGAAGCAGCAGGGAGACATCTGACAGTGGTGGACTCACCAGGATGGCTGTACGACAGACCACTACAGAAGAGTCCAGAGGTGCTCAAACTGGACATCCAGAACAGTGTGTGTCTCTGTCCTCCTGGACCACATGCTGCTCTTCTGACAGTTCCTCTTCATAAAGCATTCACCCAACAACACAGAGTAGCATTAGAGGAACACATGTCACTTCTGTCACAGAGAGTGTGGAGTCACACTATAGTACTGTTCACCTTTGGAGACCGTCTGGGAGACAGAAGCATTGAGCAGCACATTGAGGCTGGAGGGGAACACCTCCGCTGGCTTGTTGACAAATGTGGGAACAGGTATCATGTCTTCAACAATGAGAAGAAAGATGACACTCAGGTCACACAGCTGCTGGAGAAGATCGAGGAGATGGTGGCAGGAAACAGAGGTGGACACTATGAAGTTGATGGAGATGTTGCAGAGAAGTTGTCAGAGAGGAAGAGAAACATGGAGGAACATGTCCTGACATTGATGACCAAGACACACAGACACAGAGCTGTTCTGAAAGCTCTGTTTGAAGGTAAAGAACATCCCCTTACAATCAATCACCATTGCCCCAGGGCATCGCCAATCTACAGTAAGCTCTGGAGTCCCAGATGATTAACTGAATGTGCAACATTGTTTTGTCACTCAACATAAACAAACCAACTTGCAGTATATGATACTATACATGCATTCTATCTGAACATTTATTATGTTAAAATGCATTAACATCAACTAAGAGAGAGTGTGTGTGTGTGTGTGTGTGTGTGTGTGTGTGTGTGTGTGTGTGTGTGTGTGTGTGTGTGTGTGTGTGTGTGTGTGTGTGTGTGTGTGTGTCAGGAGAACGTCAGAGTCTACCAGATGTGAGGCTGATGTTGGTTGGAGGAGACCCAGTTGCGAGAAGCTGGGCTTCAAATCACATACTGCTGCAGCTCATGGTGAGTGTGTGTACACACACACACACACACACACACACACACACACACACACACATATATATATATATATATATATATATATATATATATATATATATATATATATATATATATATATATATATATATATATATATATATACACAGGTCCTTTCCAAAAAATTAGAATATCAACGAAAAGTTGGTTTATTTCCACAATTCCATTCAAAATCCCGAACTTTCATTAATTATAGATCCAGTGCTCATATTGTAAATGATTTCAAGTATTTATTTGTTTATTTTTACACAATTTTGGCTTCCAGCTCATAAAACCCACCAAATCAGGATTTCAAAAAATTAGAATATTTTATGAGACAACTAAAAAAAATGTGTCTGAAAAGTATATTAATTTATGCAGTTAATACTTGGTCTAGGCTACTTTAGAACAAATTATTTCATTAATGGGGCGGGGCATGGAGGTGATCAACCTGTGGCACTGTTGAGGTGTTATGGAAGCCCAGTTTTGCTTCAATAACAGCCATAAATGAATTTGTATTTTTCAGTCTTATGTCTCACACCTTCCTCTTGACAATACAACCCAGATTCTCTGTTGGGTTAAAGTCAGGACAGTTTGCAGGTCAGTTAAGTGCAGTAATACCATGGTCGGTACAGCAGCTACTAGTAGTTTTAGCTCTGTAGGCAGGTGCCAAATCGAGCTGGAAAGGAAAATTAGCATCTCCATGAAGCTTGTCAGCATACCGAAGCATAGGGTACTCTAAAAGATGGCTGTGTTGCAACCACTGGTGAGTTTTCACTGTCAGTGGATTAACACCAGCCAATAACATGGCTTGGAGACTGGACATGGCAAAACACATGATTTAGGCCATGTTATCGGCTGAAAACTTCAACACAGCCATCTTTTTAGAGTACTTTGTGCTTCGGTATGTTGACAAGCTTGATGGGGATGCTAATTTTCCTTTCCAGCTCGATTTGGCACCTGCCCACAGAGCTAAAACTACTAGTAGCTGCTGTACTGACCATGGCATTACTGCGCTTAACTGACCTGCCAACTGTCCTGACCTTAACCCAACAGAGAATCTGGGTTGTATTGTCAAGAGGAAGGTGTGAGACATAAGACTGAAAAATACAAATTCATTTATGGCTGTTATTGAAGCAAAACTGGGCTTCCATAACACCTCAACAGTGCCACAGGTTGATCACCTCCATGCCCCGCCCCATTAATGAAATAATTTGTTCTAAAGTAGCCCAGACCAAGTATTAACTGCATACATTCATATACTTTTCAGATAGTCAACATTTCTTGTTTAAAACACATTTTTTTTAGTTGGTTCATAAAATATTCTAATTTTTTGAAATCCTGATTTGGTGGGTTTTATGAGCTGGAAATTGTGTAAAAATAAACAAATAAATACTTGAAATGATTTACAATATGAGCACTGGATCTATAATTAATGAAAGTTCGGGATTTTGAATGGAATTGTGGAAATAAACCAACTTTTCGTTGATATTCTAATTTTTTGGAAAGGACCTGTATATATATATATATATATATATATATATATATATATATATATATATATATATATATATATATATATATATATATATATATATATATATATATATATATATATTAGGGATGTTGAATGATTAAAAATTTTAATCAAATTAATCACAGCTTCAAAATTAATTTAATCATGATTAATCACCATTCGAACTATGTCCAAAATATGCATGTTTTCCGAAAAAACAACAGAATCTGTGAAAAAAATAACCATATATCTTTAAAATATTTATCACAATAGGCGATCTACAAGCCCTCAATGCTTGTAGATCCTCCAGCTATACTCTATGGCTCTGGTTACAGGGAGACACAGTTATAAGTCTCCGTAAAACCCTGCTCTACCCATTTCTTTCAATGAGAAAATGCTCAGTGGGTTGAGTGAGTGTGCACATGAGTTAATTGCGTTAAAAATTTTAATCAGATTAATCAACAAAATTAATTTAATCCCATTAATTAACTATTTTCAACAGCCTTAATATATATATATGTCAAAACTTCCTAAGTCACATGCATTTATTATTATAACATACAGTAAACCTCATTCCAGCCTCCACAGACAGGATGTGTCAGACAACAGAGACATGATGTTCATGACAGAAATGTGAGTGTGGTGATGTGTCCAGATTGGTCGACTACACCTCCATCACAGAAGATCAAAGATGTCCTTCTACACAGTGTGACTCTGTGTTCTCCTGGACCCCACGCTGTCCTTCTGAATGTAAATCCTGGGTACAGTTTCTCCGAAGCTGACAGGAGATCAGTGGAGGAACACATGGAGCTGCTGGGGGACAGAGTCTGGAGACACACTCTGGTTCTGTTCACATGGGGAGTCTGGTTGGGAGAGAGACGTGTTGAGGAGTACATCGAGGCTGAAGGAGAACCTCTGAGGAGGATCCTGGAGAAATGTGGCTACAGGTACCATGTTCTATACTACGTCTCAGATGTGAAAGAGCTGATGGAGAAAGTAGAAGACATGGTGACGAGGAACAGAGGACACTTTGGACCTTCAGACTCCAGAGAAGACAGCTCTGTCAGAGACACAGGACACCTCAGGGAGGGACATGAGACGAGACAGAAGACCCTGTTAGAAAGACTGAAAGGAAAGAAGACATTAACTGATGAAGAATGGAACAGCCTGGAAGAAGAAGGGAGGAGACGAGAAGAGGAATGGAGGAGGAAAGAGAAGAAATGGAGGACGAGAGCTCAAGAGGAATGGAGTAGAGGAGAGGAGTTGATAGAGAGGATGTTGCAGTTTGTGGAGAAGGAGCTGGAAGAACCAACCCTGCTACCTGTCAGGAGAAGACGGGACAGCTTACTGCACCTTCCTCCAAGCAGTGAGTATCAACCTTTATTGATCTGACACAATCTTCAATGTGATTTTCATTACAGTTACTTTCATCAATGAAACATTTCACCAGTATAATTAATGTCGTGTGTTTCAGTGAGTGGTGGAACGCCATCTGAAGCAGGAAGTTCATACCTCTGGTCACCTGACAAGGTTCATGATTGGCTGATGATGAGACATGCTGGACCAATAGCGTCCTCTTCAGGATATGAAAGTGAAGCTTCCAGCCAGCTTGATGCGATGAGTGTGAGAGATGAAGATGATTCATAGATATGAAATCAGACAAGCGATAATTAACCCAATTATCAATATGAAATCATCAATGCCATGTACAATATAACTTCCAACAATCTCAATATATACAAAGGTATTCTAGTGTCTACAAAATGATATCATACAGTACATGTGCTATAGATACTGTTTGTAACTATTGTAAATGAATACAGTTGTTGACTACGAAAGTCAAAAAGTCACATGTTGCTTTTTCGCATAGTATTTCATAATATTTGTCTGTCATTAAATGTTTTGATGAATTATTACACAAGGAAACCTACAATTGTTCATTTCTTTTTATTCAAAGTGCTTTACATAAATTGTGCATTATGATTGCATCCGCACACCGATGGACGAAGAAACCATGCAAAGTACCAGCCTGCACATCAGGAGTAATTAGGATACAACCCGGAGCTCTCAGCAGGGGTTGACACTAAGGTCTCCGAGACACTTGTCCATCGGGCAAGTGCAAGTCATGTTCTACTTGCCCTCAGGTCATGGTCACTTGCCCCCCAAAAATATATTGTAAATTTTGCATTTAAGTTTACTTCCTACTTGGGTGCTTTAAACCAGGGGATTTCAACAAGTGGTCCCTGAGAGGGTTCCAGGTGGTCCCCAGTTAAGTTGGTTAACCAGATGTAACTCTTGAGAACGTAAAAATGAAACCAAATGGACCCTTGCGGGTCCATTTGGTTTCATTTTTACACTCTCAAGAGTTAAAATTCATCATCTTAATTAGCCCAAGTATACACTACTAGAGAATGTAGAAGATTAGGTCATTTTGATGTGTTAATTTGCCTGTTTTGTTTCCCAAATCCAGCCTGGAATTGTGGATAGCTAGAAAGCAGGGAAAGACACAGAGGTCTTGCCCGATCGGGCAACCAGGTAGCAGCCTTCACTTGCCCCACCATTTTTTTTTACTTGCCCCGGGCAAGCGGGCAAGTGTTAGTGTCAAGCCCTGTCTCAGGTAAAAGTCCTGTCACGGTGTGACGTAGGAGACGTAGGACCCAATAGCAAAACAGACAGCCAGGAGGCAGAGCAGGTCAAATGCAGGTGATTTATTCTCCAACACACAGGAACTAGCGTCGGTTCAGCCCACAGACCCCATCTACTCCGTTGGGCCCCGCCCACTCTGTTGGGTTCTGTGGTCTGGTGTTGTGATGAAGAGTTTCAATTTATCTCGTCCGGAAAAACGGCTCGGCCAATGAGCGAAGGAGTTGGAGGCGGGTCTAAAAAAATAGCCAATCAACACCGAGGGCCGTTTCGACACAGACGTCGAGGATCATCTAACTGCCACAACGGAACAGTTGCCCATAAAAACAGCACACATCCATTCAGTTTCATTGTAACAAGAGTTTCATTCTTTAATACTGCATTTAGTTATAAATAGTGCAAATGTCCGACGCCAACTGCACTGCTAGTCAGTTAGTCACTGTGCTGACTAAGTGTTAACTGTTGTTGTCGACTGCAAACAACGTCACAGGAAGACAGATTCGCTGATCTCCAGTGATTGGTTGAGGGAAAATCAAGGGCCCACGTCCTCGTAAATCGGTTACAATGGCCAGGTTACAATGGCCAGGCAGCAGGAAAGACCCGCCCGCGGCCGAAATTCAGACAGGAAGTAGCCGGAAGTTCCCATTGAAACCCATTCAAAAAGGGAGGATGTGATGTCACACCCCCGGCCGAAAGTTGGAATGTGCAATCCAGCAGTTTGGCTGGGCCTTCAGTCACCTCCAGAGCCACCCACGGGCCTCATGTGTGTTTCCTGCTTCCTGTATGTAGGTATCACAGCCATAGAGTACAGACAGAGTTATGACATTGAGGGGACAGAAAACTGAGCACTGTTCGTGCAGCCTGAATAGGGACAAACTGGAGTTGAAAATACATTGTCATCAACAAGGGTGATGCAAATAAGGCATGTGTGCAACATGTCAAAAGTTTTGTAAAGTAATGTTTATGTCATTATAGGCCTCCTTCCTAGCCTACTTCCAGTCCATTACTATTCGTTGCATCCATTTTCAATAGAAGTCTATGTAGAAGATCCTCCATTGAACTGGCCCAATGAAGTGAACACAGATGTCGTAACTCTGTCTTACACATTGGTTCTGGCAGGTATGTAGTCTTTCTTGCATAGCCAGATCGTCAACTACATTATTACACAATCTATGAATGTAAACAGAGTCTGAGGAACTACACGCTCCTTTCTCAGTAGGCCTAAGGGGGAAACTGCTTTTGCGTTCACGAAAATCTTTACATTTTATTTCATTTTTAAATTTCATTTTCTGCTAAGCAACAAGCTTCATAATGCCATTATGCTTGGATGATTTATATTTATATTAGGATAGGTTTGCGCGGCTGTAAAGACAAAGCTGAAGTGTAGAGGAGGTTTCACTTCTTCCACTTTATATTTTACTTATGATGTGATGTCAGCTACTGTTGCTCCACACCGTATGACTGTATGAAAAATTTGGAAATTGCAAAAGTCAACCGTCTTGAAACGTGAAACTAGCAGGTAGGCCTATGTGACGTCTGTCTGTCTGTCTGTCTGTCTGTCTGTCTGTCTGTCGTCTGTCTGTCTGTCTGTCTGTCTGTCTGTCTGTCTGTCTGTCTGTCTGTCTGTGTTGTTGTCCTGCTGTTTCAGAGTAGGACTCCGGGTATCTTTTTGACATACAACGTATAAAGTGCCACATTTTTTTCCTTTAAAGTTAGTGTGCACATAAAATATCAACATTAAGTTTAACTATGACACCATCTTAATAGGACAATAATCATTAGACAATATCCTATATCTACCAGATGCTTCCAGTAACAGCCTAGTTTGAGTTCATGTCAAACTAGAAAAAGTGGCATTGTGGGCACAGGTCTCCAACCATGAACATAGTGTGTGATGTTTGGCAAAACGTTTAGGATTAATATAATCCTCACGATCATGTGTACCAATAAATGAATGTGTATGAAATGTTCTTGTAAACTAAACTCACGTCGAAGTGTTTTGCCATTATGTGCCAGTATAATGATCCTCCTCTGTGCCAATGTTGGCTCCATGCCTAAGGTGTGTTTTAGAGACAGTGCTGTGCTCTGTAAACTACGCAATGCCACTGATGAAGCATTCTAAAAGCACGGAATGTTTTCAGCATTTGCACAGAAGCATTTGTTCCCTCACTTGTTGTGGTCACTGCATGTACTTTGGATAACATTTGTGATCTCAGATAATCTCTTCCCATTGCGTGAGTCATCTGACGTCTGATATAAGAATGTAACACACAGGTATGTACGCTCACAGACATAAACGGAGACGCCCTTTCCGTCTCTGAGGCGAGTGTCAAAATTGAAGGCACAGTTTATTTCCCAAGATCCCTTGCAAAGCATTTGCCTTCATGAGCGGAAGTGACATAAATCCCAGTCAAGACAAGCTGTGATTGGCCAATGGCCAGTATAGTCAGTTGAGTGACAGCCAGAGATATGGAGGAGTCGTGGGAGTGACATCGCTTGAGCAGAGATTCAGTGAATGCCTTCAGCACTGTTTGCTTGTGGTTTTCTACATTTCGGTGGTTAACACATGTGACATGACAAACAGCAGGAACATCACAGCACTTAATTGAGCCAGAAAACCTCAAAAATACAGAAAATCTAATGTATGTGAAAATTTCAGTTTTTTGGGCGTACAACAGAGAAATATCAAACCGCCTGGGCAAAATAAAAAAAAATACATTTTTTAATATCAAAATGCCTGGGCAAAATTAGCATTTGTTTAAATTCATATTTACAACCTCTCAGGCATCCTAGCGTTGAGGTCAGGGCTGTCGCACCAAATTCTGGGCCCCCAGACAAATGTTTCACAGGGGCCCCCCTTGCCAGCGTCTTGATCCATTGGAAATGGGTGAGACGACCCACAGAATACAGAAGAAAACTCACTATGTTTAGATGCACTGCTCATTTGGTTTATTCAGGTAATATAGTGATTAAACTAATAATTGTAATTATACATACAAATAAAAGCTTATTAATCCAAGCTTTTAGTGCCCCCCTGGCTTTGGGCCCCCCTAAAATTCCCCATCCCTCGATGCCCGTGCCCATGACAGCAATGATAGGAAAAACAATACGCAATATTAATCATATTCAGCTACTCTGTATATGTACTCTGTATATATATATATATATAAATATATATATATATATATATATATATATATATATATATATATATATATATATATATATATATATATATATATATATATATATATATATATATATATATATACTTGCATTTTTATAGTTTGCACAAACTAAACATTGTTGTTTATGAAAGCCTAAGATGTTATTAGTTTGATTAACACTCACACTCAGCCACAAATGAGGTCACATTTGTGTGTGTGTGTGTGTGTGTGTGTGTGTGTGTGTGTGTGTGTGTGTGTGTGTGTGTGTGTGTGTGTGTGTGTGTGTGTGTGTGTGAATGCGTGTGTGTGTGTGTGTCTGTGTGTGTGTGTGTGTGTGTGCGTGTGTGCACGTGCGTGCATTATTAGGACTTTTTGTGATTAAACAATGTTTTCCGTGACAGGAATGGCTTACCTCAAGATGGTGTTGTTGGGAGGGGAATGGTCTGGAAAGAGTTCATCAGGAAACACCATTCTGGGAGGAAGTGTTTTTAAAGCTGGAGTTCTCAGGTCAGTGCAGAGTGTAAGACATGGTGAAGCAGCAGGGAGACATCTGACAGTGGTGGACTCACCAGGATGGCTCTACAAGATACCACTACAGTACAGTCCAGAGATGGACAAACTGGACATCCAGAACAGTGTGTGTCTCTGTCCTCCTGGACCACATGCTGCTCTTCTGACGGTTCCTCTTCATTCAGCATTTAACAAAGAACACAGAGTAGCATTAGAGGAACACATGTCACTTCTGTCACAGAGAGTGTGGAGTCACACTATAGTACTGTTCACCTTTGGAGACCGTCTGGGAGACAGAAGCATTGAGCAGCACATTGAGGCTGGAGGGGAACACCTCCGCTGGCTTGTTGACAAATGTGGGAACAGGTATCATGTCTTCAACAATGAGAAGAGAGATGACACTCAGGTCACACAGCTGCTGGAGAAGATGGAGGAGATGGTGGCAGGAAACAGAGGTGGACACTATGAAGTTGATGGAGATGTTGCAGAGAAGTTGTCAGAGAGGAAGAGGAACATGGAGGAACATGTCCTGACATTGATGACCAAGACACACAGACACAGAGCTGTTCTGAAAGCTCTGTTTGAAGGTAATGAACATCATCTTACAGCCACCACGGCCCCCAGGGGGAACCCAAAGTACGCTGAGATGACTAGCTGAATGTGCAACATTATTTTGTAAATTAACAGTAACTCACAAAAAACAAACAAACAAACAAACAAACAAAAAACATACAGTATAAGTCTATACAATTTTGCACTATTTGCAAAATTATGAAATTGATCCGATCGAAGCCTGTTAATAGAGTAACAATAACATAAAGTCTTTTCCAAGTTTCTGTTTTCACTACTGAATTAGGTGTGCACACAAATTAAACATAGAATTGTTTTTTTTTATTAATTTTTGCAGGTGAAAACCGATTAAATAACCCTTATTATTTTGTGAACGTTGTCATAGCGCTCTGGCATTTTTATGGCGGTATGACCTAATCCAGTTATGCTACCAATTAATGGTGCATCCCTAATTAACACCTATTTTATACCAAATTTTGTGTGTGTGTGTGCGTGTGTGCGTGCGTGTCAGGAGAACATCAGAGTCTACCAGATGTGAAGCTGATGCTGGTTGGAGGAGACCTGTGGACAAGGAGCTTTGCTGGAGATCACATACTGCAGAAGAATGTGTTTCTATTCAGGAAGGTGAGTAATAGTATATGAATGAACTTCATGTTATAATGAGTAATATTAAATGAACAAAGACCCCAACTTACTGTAAATCAAATAAAAATATTTTCGGATGATATTGTAAAAAAAATATATTTGATGCCATTAATATTTGGGACAGTGTCTTTGACAACAACACCACACACACACACACACACACACACACACACACACACACACACACACACACACACACACACACACACACACACACACACACACACACACACACACACACACACACACACACACACACACACACACACACACACACACACACACACACACACACACACACACACACACACCTCCTGTATTCTGGCAGTATTTGTCTAGATTGGGTGTAATTAATTAATTATTAACCGTATTCAGATATAGTTTTAGGTCTAATGATTCTATATAGTTCATTGCTGTGTATTTAGTCTGTATTGCTGTGGTGCTATTAGATAAGGTTTTTATTTTATTTTTATTTAGGACAGAATTATACTGGTTAGTTTAAAACCTACTGAGTCACTCGTCTTGAATATTATCACTTACATACAGTAAATCTTATATGCCTGAACAGACAGGATGTGTCAGAAAACAGAGACAAGTTGCTGACAGAAATGTGAGTGTGGTGATGTGTCCAGAATGGTCGACTACACCTCCATCACAGATCAAAGATGTCCTTCTACACGGTGTGACTCTGTGTTCTCCTGGACCCCACGCTGTCCTGCTGAATGTTCCTGTCTGGACCAGTTTCTCTGAAGCTGACAGGAGATCAGTGGAGGAACACATGGAGCTGCTGGGGGACAGAGTCTGGAGACATGCTCTGGTTCTGTTCACACAGGGATACTGGCTGGGAGAGAGACGTGTTGAGGAGTACATCGCGGCTGAAGGAGAACCTCTGAGGAGGATCCTGGAGAAATGTGGCTACAGATACCATGTTTTAAACATCTCTGGGTATGACATCTCAGAGGTGAAAGAGCTGATGGAGAAAGTAGAAGACATGGTGACGAGGAACAGAGGACACTTTGGACCTTCAGACTCCAGAGAAGACGGCTCTGTCAGAGACACAGGACACCTCAGGGAGGGACATGAGACGAGACAGAAGACCCTGTTAGAAGGACTGGAAGGAAAGAAGACATTTACTGATGAAGAATGGAACAGACGAGAAGAAGAATGGAGGAGAGAGAAGGAGGAATTAATGAGAGAGAGGAGGAGAAGAGAGGATGAGATGATAGAGAAGGTGTTGCAGTTTGTGGAGAAGGAGCTAGAAGAACCAACCCTGACACCTGTCAGGAGAAGGATGAGCAATCCCTACAGTCCTCCAACCAGTGAGTATCAATGGTATTGATCTGATAACACAATCTTCAATGTGACCGTTTATTACAGTGGCTTATAAATGTAACATTTCATCAGTATAATAATTGTTGTGTTGTCTTATATTTCAGTGAGTGGTGGAACACCTTCTGAAGCAGGAAGTTCATACCTCTGGTCACCTGATAAGGTTCATGATTGGCTGATGAAGAGACATGCTGGACCAATAGTGTCCTCCTCAGGATATGAAAGTGAAGCTGCCAGCCAGCTGGATGCGATGAGTGTGAGAGATGATTCATAGATACTAAATCAGACAAACAATAATTAACCAAATTATCAATATGAAATCATTAATGGCATGTACAATATAACTGCCAATAATATCAATATACATATATTCTTACATACTGTATACAAAACTATATAACAATGTAAATACAGATATAAATAGTGTAAATCAATACATCTGTTGACTACAAAAGGGAAACATTCTGTCTCTGCAAACATGAGTCACTTGTTATGCTGTTTCTTGCATACTACTGTATAATATTTGCCATTAAATGTTTTAAAATGTAAACAAACAATTTTGCATTCATATGAATTTCTATGCAACATGCTTTACATAAAACGTGCATTATGATGACATTCATACACCGGCGGAGGGGGAAACCATGCAAGGCACCAACCTGCACATCTGGAGCAATTAGGGGTTCAGTGCCTTGCTCAAGGACACTTTGACACCGACTCTGGTGGAGGATGAGCCCACAGGGATCGAACCGGCAACCTCATGGACAGTGCCCATCCGACCCGCTGTACCCATGATCCCATAGTTGTATTGAACTGTACTAATGAGGTGAGACAATTATATTTAACATGATCTCTTCCAAGCAGTGGTACTGCAGTCCTTCAGTAAGCAAAACATTTACTACAAAGACTAAGTAGAGCTTAAAAATTGTCTAAAATATTGAGCCCGGCTCGACCCGGCCCGGTAAGAAATTAAGCCCGGTGCGGCCCGAAGCCCGATACATGATTGACAGCATGAGCCCGCCAGCCCGACACTTTTTCTAAACGAGCTAATTGCTGCAGGCAGACGTTTTTTTCTCATAAATCGTTAATTTGTTATAAGAAAAGCAGTCATTCTGCCCATGTCCAACTGTCTAGGTACACACACACACACACACACACACACACACACACACACACACACACACACACACACACACACACACACACACACACACACACACACACACACACACACACACACGGTGCAGCGCAGCTCGCCGCTGCGCTGCACCGCGCCGCAAAATCATTTTATGAAGAATATCTTATATAATTTGACGGGCCCGGCCCGGCCCTAAGCCCGACAAATACATAACCATTTGGACTCGGCCCGACCGAACCCGGCCCGGCCCGTCGGGTCGGCGCGGTCTCGGGCCAAGATTTTAAGCAAAACATTTACTACAAAGTGGCCTAAAGAAAACAAGAGAATAAATAAAAATCAGACAGAGTTAAAATTAACTGGTTTTATTTCTTGTCTCTGTGAACAGGGTAAAAGAAGTTGTCATTCAGCATCTTATTTACAGAGTGTGTTGATGACAGACATCATCCATTTACATTCACTTCCAATAATGAAACAATAGTGATGAGAAACAAACGATGAACCTTTCTAGTAAACATGTTGGATTTATAGTCAAATGGCCTGTAGCCTCACCACTTCTCAAAGCAGGCATGTTGTCTTTGAACATGAATTACCTATAATGACATCACAATGACATAATGGTAATTATGATGATATGTATTCATATTAACGTTTATGTTAAGTTGACGTTATTGTCACTGTTGGCCTAACAACCTTGTACAGTATTGTCGTTTTCAACACTTTTCGTGTCAAGGTAAAGGTAATTATTTATTATTAAACATGTGTGCAAGAGACCACCATGTCCATTTGATGAATGTATATACAATTAGCCCTTCTCAAAACTCCACCCTTTGGGGCGGGGTTTAGTCACTGTCCAATGAAAATCCAAATAGTTTAGCACGAACTGTTGCTATGCAGTTCAAGCTTTCCTGGTCAAGCTTTCCTCTTCTAAGGTGCCTATTGGACAAGGACGGATTGGGGAGGGACTTAGTGAAGGGCTAATTAGAGCCCAAAAATACAACCAGTGAATATGGAGCCTCACTTTGAGAGTCACCCGGCAACAGTCTCAGCCAATAGGATTGTTCACTTGGATTTGATCAAAGGAGTTCTAGGCCTACTCACCCGCCAAAAGATATGATTTATAATCGTCAAATCTAATTTACCAAATGTTGCCTAATGGGTAGTTGACTATTGGGCAACTACAGGGATTCATTTGCCTTTGAATCATGTAAAAGAAAGGTATTGATATTGGCTGAAGAATACTCTGTCAATCAATAAGTGAATGGACTGATGGATGTCAGTCCTTTCAGTGCCAACAGACAGTAGTGAAGGTACAGAGAGAGAAAACACATTAACTCAAAACTAAATCAATGGTTTTTCAACCCTTGTCACAGACCAGCATTTATTCAGCCTCTCAGACTAAGGCTCCATTTGTGTCACGTATCCCTAAACTTCCTTCCTTTTTTACCATTTTGAAATAAACATCTTTTAATAGTTCAACTAGCCAAACTACATTGGCACGTTGTGCGCTTGTGGAGTGGCCATTTTAACTATTAAAATGCTCCTCATAATAGTACAAAAACAAAAGGCGAAGAAGTTTAGGCATGTTTGAGAACCAGTGAGGTAAAGCAGGCCATTGGACACTTCTCTAACCAATCGGTGGAATCCGTCCATTCTTTCGCCCAATAGGAACACAGAACTCCCTCCTCTTGCTTTAAAAAAAAAAAAAAAAAAAAAAAGGTTTCTACTTTGACGCACGGCGACGTCACTCACCCAGAGCGCTTTAAACGAGGCATTCTGGGTTCCTCTGACAAAGAGCGTTTCAATGTTTCACTTGAACTTAACGGCGTGGTTTTCCGTGGTGATCTGTCATCGTGGGACGTCATGTGATCAGTCTGTCACGTCACTGGTTGTCTATCGATGACATCACGTGTCCACGATGTCCTGTAAGTATTTGGTAATCGGTGTCACATTGTCACATTCACTTGAAGTGTGAAATATTTTGAGCCCTTTCCTCCCTTTAGACACACAGACGTACAGACTGACCCTCAGACCCATTTAGAGACAGTTCTTAGAGGAGCCACGACGTTAAAACACAAGCAAACTGGTGGCTGAAACAGACAGCGGCTTAAAGGGATAGTTCACCATTTCTCCCAGTGATTACTGCAGAGACTGGGATCATTTTAAACCAGTTCTAACTAGAGGTGGAACTTTGACCCATTTTGGACAGGGTGTTTTAAGTTTTATTGAACAAATAGCAGGTGTACACACGCCTTATAGCGTGCCACAGAGTGAGGGTATGAGACGTGTACACCTGCTTTTTGGGGGGGGAAATCGTGAAAACGCAGCAAAAATCTTTGAACATTACATTCTTTCAGAGCGAACGTTTTGTAGAATCTACGGTATATTGTCAGGTCAAAATGGGTTAACTGAGTGAAGAGTAAACAATTACAGAAACACTAATGCAATCAACTGGTTTTAATCACAGAGATTTTGCACCAGAACTTTTCCTACTTCCAAATGATAAAAGCATAAAATGCACCCATCCAGGGTGTTGGAGCACAGTGAATGCTGATTGGTCGAGTTTTTTTAAACGTTGCCGTGCATCAAAGCATCTCCTCCAATAAACTCATTTCTGTTGACTCAACAAGGGCGACCTCTAGTGGTGATTTTACTTGAAAAACGTGGGTGGGGTGAACACTATGAACAAAACACGCGTCAATACAAACACGCCGCCGCGCATAAGTATCGTCGGCGATTCGAGCGACACCGCGACGACGGTGACGACTCCTAACTAACCGAGAGACGCGAAGGGCGGGGGTTGGGTCGGGACTGGCCCCGCCGCTTTCTACGCCCCACCCCTTTCTAAGCCCGCCTCTCCCTCAGCGTCGACCACGGCCCCCGTGACGTCAGCGTGACATCACCGCAGCGACGTGCGACGTCGTCACCAGAGAGACGGGGTTAAAACTAAAACAAAAACAAAAACAACGTCAGGTCAAGTCTTTTGTCATTGGAATCGTTCAGAGGACTGACCTCCAAACGCCCTCGGGTGAGACTTAAGATTTTTTTTTTTTAACTTTCTTATTTATCTCTTTACAATATGAACAAACATTTGAGCTGAATAAAAGTGACTCAGTCGTTTCGTAGCAAAAAAAATAATAATTAGCAGCCTTTAAGAAAGCTACAGAATCACGTTATTATTATTATTATAGAAAGCTAAATCGATGCTATAAATGCCTGATTTTTTTATGAAATGATTCGTAAAATAGCAGATTTGCAAGCGCACAATATCGTGCGCTTGTAGATCTGACATTTATTTGGCGCATATCGCTGGCACAGCTACGGCTAAATCAAGCTTAACAGCAGGGGAAAAATGCAGCTTCAAAAAGCTAAATCGTAGATGTTTTTTTTTTAAACAAACCTTTTTTAGCAGATCTGTGCGTTCAGCCTCTGGAGCTATGAAGATTTCTTATAATCATAATAATCATACAGCAACATACAAATATTCATAGTATTAATATAGATCTGTCACAAAACTATATTTTTCTTTCTCTTCCAAATAAAGACTTTTTTTTCTCTTCTGTATAGCTTTAAAGACAAGACATGAAATGTTAGCATATTTAAGGACCTATATATAGTGCAGGAGTTGATGAACGTCGCCCCCTGTTGGTTGAATTCATGAGTATAAAGTGTATATAACGATGTAAATAGAGGATCGAAGTCCGACATCACTATCGCTAGAGGATGGCGATAAGTCCACGTGTTCGTGTACATTTTATTTGTATTATAACCCCCATAGAGGGATTTTAGTTCACTGTGTGAGAACTATATTTAAATAAAATAAACATACATTCATGAGATGCGAAGAATCAACTTGACCAACAGAAAACACTAATATTACAGCTGCTGAATTAGTTGCACTAATACTAGAAATAAACTACATGAAATAAGACTCACTGACTGTTCTAACATACAGAAACACGTTCTATGGGCTTGCACGTGAACGTGACCAGGTGATTTTCTGCCCCCTCAATGTCGCAAATCTATTTCTGAGGCTCTGGGTAAGACTAGCGATTACATTCTTTAATCCATCTCGTATCACTAGCCAAGGCCATTTTGGGTTTTTTGCACCCACACCCATTCTATGCCATGCTTTCGAAACAGCGTTATCTCAGATTCTTACTCCTCAATGTCGACTTTACTGGTTTCGGAGATAACGGTGCGTGGGGGGTTAAGATGGCTGTGTGTAATTAGCCTATTTCACAGCCAGCACGCGCTGGCCTCTAGTGGGGATAGTGGGGGGGTCTCGCGAGAACTGACGCGGTTGGTCCGACTTCGCGGCGGCCCGACTTCTCGCGAGACCCCCCCACTATCCCCCACTAGAGGCCAGCGCGTGCTGGCTGTGAAATAGCTGTGTGTTAATTCTCTATAGAGAGAAACCTCTATGGAACCAGAGTAGTGAGTGACGTCAAGACTTCGGTGCTCTGTATCGCCGACAGATGCATATACGATGCAAATTAAACGTTTTTTAGAATGCAAATGTACTATTAGATCTCTGGATTTGTCTGTTCCAAACTAGGATAATGCAGGATGAACATTGTACATTTTTTGAGACAGATTACAACTTCAATTCAGTTGATGTTCCCTATTCTCTAATAATATGATACAACATTATATAATTCATGCAAAACAGCTGCATGAATTAGGATAATTCTCGTTTCATATGAAAATAACCAAATAAGGATTAAATTTTCATCATGGTTGGGTAACATTTAAATTATTTATTTAAATGTTACCCAACCATGATGAAAATTTAATCCTTATCCTTGATTTATTATTGCATGTAGTAATTAGGTACAGTATATGATGTATGCATCCATGTATAATACTGTTGTTTTGAGTGCAACCAACAGGGGGCAGCGTCACCACTTTCCTCATTATTATTGAAAAACGAGGCGTATGGCTCTTCTGATTCTGGCCACGAGGGGGCGCCAATGTGCAAGCTAAAGACACACTCTTAGCTACCGCTTGGTAGCTTAACAGTCATTAACGGCCTTAACGACTATTAATTAATTAGGGTGTAATAATAGTCGTTAAAGGGCGAAAGTCGTTTACGAGTCAAATAGATGTAGTCGCCGTGGCGTTGAACCGTCCGTCCACCAGGGGGAGCTGTGGAGGTCTGTTCCGTTGGCTCAGCACCTGGAAGAGATTAGGAATGATTTTAGAACGAGGGTGGGCAACTATTTTTCCCAAGGGGCCAAATGAGATACATAAAATATTGTGGAGGGCCAAGACTAAAGGCTGAACTAAAGTCTGTGTAATATTAATTTAATTTCAAGTTAGAAGTAAGAGTAAGACCAACCATTTTGACACCAGGGTCCTCTATATTTTCAGTATTTGAGCCACAGAGGACCACTATTTGATGACATTTTAGCCACACAGACCCCAAAACTCCACAAGGGTCCATTTGGTTTCATTTTTACGCTCTCAAAGAGTTACATCTGGTTAACCAACTTTCCATATTCAACTGGAACTCTCTCAAGGACCACTGGTGGTCCCCGGGCCGGTCAGAGTCAGCCAAAGGGCCACATTTGGCCCCCAGGCCACATAATGCCCAGGTATGTTTTAGAATCATTAAAGGTAGGGTAAGTGATTTGACATTCATGGTGTAGTACCAGCCTGGTGCACTAGGGGCCCCCAAAAGTAGCTACACTATGTGAACCTGCTGCTCTCTCCTGATTGGAGGAGAATTGTGGTGACCTGGGGAACTTTTATTAGCTCCTCTGCTAACGTGGGGGAGGGGGAAACTCCATATGTGGTTTCCACACCTTATAATAGAGCATTTTAACAGAAAAAAATATTTTTTGGGTGATATCTGACAAAAGTGAAATCACTTCCCCTACCTTTAAAAGCATGAGGAGTAACTCATCGTTACTAGAGATGACATTCCAGTCAATATTAGTGTGTTATGTACATGGCATTTCATGATGGTCAAATTCACAAACGTATCGGAAATCTACAAACTTCGCAACTTGTATTAAGGTTTCTGTACATTTTTGGTTGCAAAGGAATCAATATTAAAAAAAGATTATAATTGAAATCATGTGTCATATCTGTCCTGTGCTATTTGCGATTACAAAGACTAGAAGGCAAACATATATTGCGACAAGCAATCACAATCCAACGTAACGATCCAATGCTTACCTGAAAACACAAACATATCTTTAATGGGGATTAAAGATGTGTTCGTGCTTGTATTGATTGTAAGGCAATACAATATTAATTGATAACTTGTGTAATAATGTGTAATAATATAATGATAATAATTAATAAGGTCGTTCTAGCAGTAGCCTTGGATGTGTATGCATATATATTTAAAAGAAAATGGGTGCAATTCTCAATCGCTGTGGTGTAGCAGGTATGGTGTAAGTCTTCTCATTGGCTGCATGGCAGCAAATAAGGTCTGGGGCCTTGGGGTAGGCCGAAAGCCTATACCACCAGCCCTGGGCCTGAGCTTACCAAATAATTACCCAGAATAATTAAAACCTGCAAGTCAAAAGGTCCAGAAATCACCTGACCCCCCAATTAAAAATGTTACTGTACTCCCCGGCTTTGTTCATCAAGCTCTTGATGACTGGTTTTAATTATTATGGATACTTATTTGGTAGGCCCAGGCCCAGGCCTGGTGGTATAGGCTTTTGGCCTACACACAAGGCCCCAGACCAGATTTGCTGCCATGCAGCCAATGAGCACGTCCCCACACCTAATTTGCTGCCATGCAGCCAATGCAGACTTACACCATACCTGGCTACACCACAGCGATTGGGAATTGCACCCAATGACAAATCCAATTTGGAATATTAACAAACTATAACTATATATGCATATATATATATATATATATATATACTACACAGTATACATGAAATGTAATAAGTCTGCATCTAAGATACACAAATTGAATCTTTGTATGCAAAGAGAGGGCTATGGGCTACACACCTGTGCAGCATCTCATAGCAGTTAAAGTTAAACAAATTATCATACATTTCCATAAATCCCCACTCACCTGCGCAGGGTCTCAGAACAGGATGGGTTTCCCGGCCGTCTTGTCCTGAACGTAGGAGGTGAAACGCTTCAGGAATTTCGGATACTCTCTCTTCGCCACGGCTCTGAGTACTGAAGCTGGAGCCCAACCCCCTGGATTCACTGTAGAAGAGAGATACACTATTATATAGAGCTCTATAGCCCAAGCCCCTGGATTCACTGTAGAAGAGAGATACACTATTATATAGAGCTCTATAGCCCAAGCCCCTGGATTCACTGTAGAAGAGAGATACACTATTATACAGAGCTCTAGAGCCCAAGCCCCTGGATTCACTGTAGAAGAGAGAGATACACTATTATACAGAGCTCTAGAGCCCAACCCCCTGGATTCACTGTAGAGAGAGACACTATTATACAGAGCTCTAGAGCCCAACCCCCTGGATTCACTGTAGAGAGAGATACACTATTATACAGAGCTCTAGAGCCCAACCCCCTGGATTCACTGTAGGAGAGAGATACACTATTATACAGAGCTCTAGAGCCCAACCCCCTGGATTCACTGTAGAGAGAGACACTATTATACAGAGCTCTAGAGCCCAACCCCCTGGATTCACTGTAGAGAGAGACACTATTATACAGAGCTCTAGAGCCCAACCCCCTGGATTCACTGTAGAGAGAGACACTATTATACAGAGCTCTAGAGCCCAACCCCCTGGATTCACTGTAGAAGAGAGAGATACACTATTATACAGAGCTCTAGAGCCCAACCCCCTGGATTCACTGTAGAAGAGAGAGATACACTATTATACAGAGCTCTAGAGCCCAACCCCCTGGATTCACTGTAGGAGAGAGAGATACACTATTATACAGAGCTCTAGAGCCCAACCCCCTGGATTCACTGTAGAGAGAGAGAGATACACTATTATACAGAGCTCTAGAGCCCAACCCCCTGGATTCATTGTAAAGAGAGAGATACACTATTATACAGAGCTCTAGAGCCCAACCCCCTGGATTCACTGTAGAGAGAGAGACACTGATATACAGCGCTCTAGAGCCCAACCCCCTGGATTCACTGTAGGACAAAAAAAGAATTATATTTAATTATGATAAAAATAATAGTTCTGTTCTGTCTCTCTGTGTATTTACCTTTTATGCAGTTGGTGCTGATTGGTATTTTCACTTTTACTCAGTGTAGAGTGCTCAAATTCTACCTAAACCCGACCAGGCCCGACCCGACATTGTAGGGATGGGTCGGACCTATAAACTATTCTAATTGGTTGGGCCGGGCTGGACTTTGGGCCTGATCAGTTAGGGCCAGGCCTCAATTTTCAGGCCCGTTGGGAACTCTAAGAGACGCGCTATTATACAGAGCTCTGGAGCTATGATTTTTTATTTTTCTGCATAATGTTGAGGAAAAAATGTTGCCATTTATCCTGAAGAGGCAAATAATTGACAATATCTGTGAAAAAACAAAACAAACAAAACAAAAAAAAAACCCTGTACCTCCCCCAACTGTATAGATACCTTCCCCATTCTCAACTGTTTTTATTGTATTCCATTTGTGACTTTTGGCAATGTAAACGTTTGTTTTCTCATGCCAATAAAGCTCCCTTGAATTGAATGTTGAACGCACGCACGCACACACACACACACACACACACACACACACACCACACACACACACACACACACACACACACACACACACACACACACACACACACACCACACACACACACACACACACACACACACACACACACACACACACACACACACACACACGACAATGAAAGGACTACTGTACATCTCCATACATACCGTTGGCCACGTAGGTGATTTTACACAGGATGTTGTCTCTGCTCAGCTCTTTGTCTCCCTCTGGTGGACTGACCAGAGTCTGGCAGATCAGACCAATGTTGATTTTGGCACGAACACATCTGGAGGAAGGCTGGAGAAATACACAATATAAACATTATGAACACATCTGGAGGAAGGCTGTAAAATACACAATATAAACACTATGAACACATCTGGAGGAAGGCTGTAAAATACACAATATAAACACTATGAACACATCTGGAGGAAGGCTGGAGAAATACACAATATAAACATTATGAACACATCTGGAGGAAGGCTGTAAAATACACAATATATACATTATATAAATATATACAATATACACAATATAAACATTATGAACACATCTGGAGGAAGGCTGTAAAATACACAATATAATAAATATATACAATACACACAATATAAACATTATGAACACATCTGGAGGAAGGCTGGAGAAAACACACAACATTGACATAGGAAAAAAAACTATGTGAAATCATTTAAGCATTATTATTTTCATGTTTTCATGTATCACCATGGTTTATTATTATTCTTAAGTCTGTGTTTATTATTATTAGTTGCTCTGGGTCAATAGCATCTGATAAAATTGTAACTTGTAATTAGAGGCAATCACTGACTCATTTTCTCACTCAAGAATGCCAAATAAAAAAAACAAAAACAAAGTACTTTACTTTGCACTTTCTTTATGTTTGTGTTCTTCGCACTACTTCGTCCTTGTACTTTTTGTCCTGTATACACTAGTGTTTAACCGTGGACTTGGAAGTGCTCTGAGCAAAAATGATTGCATTGTATTTGTACTCTGTATTTATACATAACAGTAAGACTCCTCAATGGTACAAAGCGTCCACAAAGTTGTCAACCCCGTTTTGGTGACGTTGTTTTTTTTCTTTAGGTTACTAAAAGATAAATGTAGTAAAAATGGTCCATGCACGCACATCTTGACACGAGTAATGTTTGTGCGTACATGGGTGGGTTTGCTCAAGCGCGGATAAACAATGCGCGAGCGTCACAGCATGAAGAGCCTTCTCCCCGGTTTTCCTTCCTCAAGAACCCCTGAGGGAACAAACCACTGTATCAGTGTACAGTAAATGGTGGTGAGCGGTCTCACCTGGGCCTTGTCGTGGTCCACAGAGAAGTTACACACCAGCCAGGTGTCAGGATCACTCTCGTTGTCTGAGACGATCTTCCTCATGGAGGACAAGTAGAGGACGTCCCTCTGAGAGGCAGGCCACACCCTCTGGAGAGAGACAGAGAGACAGAGACACGCACACAGTAGTTAGCACAGCAAGCTAGGCCTGTAACACATGCAGCGTTACACATTATTTGAGAATATTCCATGATTAAGTGGGGTTGCCACTACTGTTTAGATTACAATATCATCAGGGCAACCCCACTTTGCAATTGCAAAATTGCTTTCATTCTAGTTATAATCATTCCCGTGATGAAACATATTTTAAACATCAAACCATTCTGTACTGTACTTGTGGTGTTTTAAGTTTCATTGGAAAATTGCAGGCGTTCACGGCTCATAGGCGAACGCCTGCTATTTTGGGGGAGAATGTGAGAGTGCAGCAAAAATCTTTCAGTATGTTCTTTCAGAGTTAATGTTATGTATCTATATTGTCAGGTCAAAATGGGTTAATAAAAGGGGTCATGCAAACAATGTGTCGTGCAAACAACATCTTTGGGCTGCTACGCTGAAAGCTGTGCCTTATTATAAAAGCAGCACTACCTTGAAACATGTGCTTTCATTTGTTGTTGTGTCGTTTATATACATAACTAGTAGATCTGCGCGGGTGCGGGCTTTGCGAAAAGGGGTAACAATCGATAACGCCGTGCCCGCGAGTGAAGAAAAAAAAGCTAAGCATTATCCAGCTCTGGTGAATTGTGAGCGTGTTGCATGACAGCATGAAACAAGCACGCTGTGCACGACAAATTCATGGGACAGTGCTCAAACAAAAGGCAGAAGGCAGATCCCAGTGAAAATTAAATAGATGAATGTATCCTTGTGTAAAACGCCATTTACCCCGCAGAAGGTAGTATCATCTGTCCATGTGTCCTCATTAAACATTGCGCATCGGCAGCTACGAGTGCTAATACAATATTTTTCCTTCTTCTCCTCACCTTGTGTGTCTGATAGACGATGACAGAATCTTCTGACAGCGTTTCAACCACGTTGAAGTTCTCGATAGTGGCTGAAAGAAGGAAAAACAAACAAACACATTAATCTGTATATAATGTAGGAGCTACTTCTAATAGTCCAGGAGCCAGACCCCCCTACCATAATGTTTTCTGCTTAATTTTCTTCACTGTTATTTTCTGTTAGCATATACCTTGGGCCATCTCAGAATGAAGGGAACACTCTCAACTCGGGGGCGTTTGGCTTTGGGGGCCCAAAACCCCCTTTTTGTGGGGCGAAATTGTGTTAAGGCAAATATAAATTCACTAAAAATACATAAATGCACATATAAGTATGTAATTTGGCATGGGGCATCCTGACACATTGGGGTAAGTGGCAGAAAAGGTTTTTGGAGTCTGCTACCATCCTACTGTAAAATATCACCCACAACATCACCAAAAACACCCCAAATATGCAGTCCGCTTGACAAATACCCATCAAATATGAATATTTCTCAGCACTTTAGAGTGGATATTACTGTCTCAATTGTAGCTACAAAACTGCCAGAACTCATAAGCTTCCATTTGAGCCCCAAATGACCTCTCTATCTTGAGAATTACTCTTTCTATGGCCAAAAGTCTGCACTATGAGTTGATAACTTGCCATTTTAAGTACAGGTGCCTACTGCAATATTAGCTCAATTTAATGACATATGTCATATATATCATACTATAGTGTTTGGAATCATCTTGAAGAGGACACTTTAAGCTTTCATTTAAGCCATTTTGTGAGTATGTGGGACAAGTACAGTCTTTGCCAGTGCTCTTCAAACTTGGACCAAATCGTTTTTTTACACAATATTTGCCTAAATCATATTCTTTCTTTTACTTCTATGCCATCACAAAACATCATTGACACAAAATACAATATCTGGAACAGTGGTACACTGAGGATTCAGGAAATGTGTAATTTATCTACAATATTTTGTCCTAGGGGGGTGATTTTCAGCTTTATGTTACACTAGCATTTTTTTAAGAATCTATATAGTTAGGGAAATTTAGCAATATATTTGGACCATCTGTGAAAAAAAATTACTACCAATAGCTTTCTTCACCAATGTGTTCTGATAGGTGTCTAGAATCACCTCTCAATTAGTGCAAGCCCAAATCCCATGGGAAAATCCTGGAGAGCCAATCAAAGTTATGGAGCACAGAGTGCTTGGTTGAAAAATATGAACAAAAATTAAAAGTCTAAAATGAAATTGTGGGGTGTCTAACTAGGGGTTTTCAGGGGTGCTGAATCCATTCCAAACATTAGTTTTGGATAAAAATGTATCCCTGGCCATATAACCTATATATGTTGGTTATTAAGCTGTAAAAACACCCAAAAAATGATGTCCACTTGACAAATAACCATTTAATATGAATATTCTTCACTTTAGAGTGGATATTACTGCCTCAAATGTACCTACAAAACTGCCCAAACTCATAAGCTACGATTTGAGCCCAAGATGACCTCTCTATCTAGAAAATTACTCTTTCTGTGGCCAAAAGTCTGCACTATGCCTCAAATCGAAGATGATAACATTTTCAGTCACTAGCCTTCCAGATGCCTAGAATAGCTTGTGTTCTCCAACTACTGCCATCTCAAGGTAGAAACATGAAAATAGTAAATCAATTGCTTTTCATTGATATTCACACAATATATAAAGTCAAATATGCACATATTATAGCTGTTTCAGAATTATTGTTATGCCATGGCATATTTGACACCTTCACTATCATTGTTTACCTATCAACTACTTTAGGATTAATCATCATATTCATGTTTCTCATCCTCTTCATCATCATCATGTATATGAATTTCTTCTACATCATCCTTGTCTGTCCCCTCAGACAATATCAATGAGGGCTTTGGGATGACGTCACCTTCTTCAAACCATAAAGGCTCTAGCTTGCCATTTTCTGAGTTCAAATGAAACCCGTGGTCAAGAGATGATTTGCATTTCTGCATTTCTGGGTTGTTCTCATGAGCCCTCTTTCAGATACATACCTGAAAGTTAAATCTTTTAACATACTGAAAGAGGACCCTCTTGCATAATAGAGCAAAATTAAGAAAATGTCAGTCTTTTGCTCTGACTCAGTTTTGATGTGAGGCATTGTGTTTTTGATGTGATTGATGTAGATGATCACCCTCACATCGGTAGAATGTGAATTATGTGAATCGGTAGAAGCAGAATTACGCGAAATTCCTCACATACAGGTACTTTGGGTAGAAAAATATGGGGAAATAGGTTTCCCTTTTGGGTAGATGCAAGAGTACAAGCTGTAGAAGGCCATCACTACGTCTGTGCAATTTGACTGCAAAGACAGTATTTTGAGGCAAGTTATTGAATCCAGACTATGGAAGAGGATTTAATTGTTTGGATCAGAATTCAGACATTCACTGGAATTGAAATGAGAATTCGAATGACCTTCTGGCAGTCTCACTCTAGCGCCACACACCATCCAGGTGGCCAGTGTAGTGTAGTGTACTGTGTAGACAGTATGGTGTGTGCAGGGGCGCTGCTAGCAATTCTGGGTCCCCTGCACAGCTTTTTGACATGGGCCCCCCTTCCTGGAGGCGTTTTTGACATGGGGGGGGGGGGGGGGTCAACCCAACGACCACCTCTACTCCACCACTCAAGACTAAACAAGACCATCGCCCATAGAAACACATTAGGCTATGTGTTATAAGCTATACCTACAGAACCTAGAGTGCATTTTTCCATATTGTTATCATTTGGTGATATGAAACGAGACACTCAAGCAATGTTCTCTCTAATTTGTTTTGGGTCTGAGGAAATACATAAACCTTCTGAGTAGATATCACCATCTAGTGAGCATGCATGTCACCTTGACACCACCTTCTTCACACAGGTGTGATTTCCTTTTCTCTTATTTTATTTTTTCAGAATAATAATACATCTATTGATCAACTTGACATGCATTTGCATTACTGAACTCTTCTAAGCAAAGTAGGCTATAAAACACACATGCAAAAAGTAGCCTTCCATGGGGTGGCATTATTATTATTATTATTATTACTACCCTTATTATTATTATTAGTCTTGATTGCATTTGAGTTTATGCTTTATAGCCTATTATAGTTTCAGTTAATTAAATGAATAAGTAGCTATAATGCAAACTGTATTGGAGGGAGGGGAACCTCAGGGTGAAATGTAGAAAAGGGGGCATCTATGACAAGAATCAAGAGCATTATTATGCATGTCACAGGAATCAAGGTAGATTGCGCCCAATATGTTTTGGTGTGGAATTCTCCTTTAACCACTGGGGAAAGTCCCCACTAATTAGTGCACCTGCTGCACTAAGACACTGACAGAAAGAATGCGCTCCATATTTCCATAGAGTTCCATGTTAAAGTTTGGAGATTTGAAATGGCCACAGTTGAAAAAAACAGGAAAAAGGGGAAAAAAGCAGGGCTTCCCAAGAAACCCTGTGAGGTAAGATTTCATTTACTGTATTGTAAATACTGTTCTCGCCATTCGCCAGTGAACTGCAGGGACCTTTTCAAATCTCAAACTTTAATACGGAGAGCGCATTCTTTAACGTTGAAGTCAAGCGGTCATACACACACACGGACACATACACACACGCTGAATTGCACGATATTACCATTTTCTGTGCGCTGATCTGCGCAAGTGGGGGCAATACTTGTAGATCCATGGAATGACAATAAATGGCGGAATAGCGGATCTCTTTCTTTCTTTCTTTTTTTTTGCTTCGCTATTTATTTGAAATAAAACCTTATTAATCCAAGCTTTTAGTGGGCCCCCCTGGCTTCAGGCCCCCCTACAACTGTCCCCTTCGTCCCCCCGTGTCGGCGCCCGTGGGTGTGTGACGTGTATATAGTGCAATATGCTACAGTAAAGTATGCTACATTACACAACAGTGCAGTCTGCTGCAGTACAGCCTGATACAGTACAGCATGGTACAGTACAGTACAGTACAGTACAGTACAGTACAGTACAGTACAGTACAGTACAGTACAGTACAGTACAGTACAGTACAGTACAGTACAGTGCAGCCAGGTACAGTACAGTACAGTACAGTACAGTACAGTCAGGTACAGTACAGTGCAGTCAGGTACAGTACAGTAGAGTAGAGTACAGTACAGTACAGTACAGTACAGTGCAGTAGAGTACAGTAAGGTACAGTGCATTAGAGTACAGTACAGTACAGTACAGTACAGTACAGTACAGTGCAGCCAGGTACAGTACAGTACAGTACGGTACAGTACAGTACAGTACAGTACAGTACAGTACAGTACAGTACAGTACAGTACAGTACAGTGCAGTCAGGTACAGTACAGTACAGTACAGTACAGTACAGTACAGTACAGTACAGTACGGTACGGTACGGTACAGTACAGTACAGTACAGTACAGTACAGTACAGTACAGTACAGTCAGGTACAGTACAGTGCAGTCAGGTACAGTACAGTACAGTACAGTACAGTACAGTACAGTACAGTAAGGTACAGTGCATTAGAGTACAGTACAGTACAGTACAGTACAGTACAGTACAGTACAGTACAGTACAGTACAGTACAGTACAGTACAGTCAGGTACAGTACAGTGCAGTACAGTAAGGTACAGTGGATTAGAGCACAGTACAGTACAGTACAGTACAGTACAGTACAGTACAGTACAGTACAGTACAGTACAGTACAGTACAGTACAGTACAGTACAGTGCAGTGCAGTGCAGTAGAGTACAGTAAGCTACAGTGCATTAAAGTACAGTACAGTGCAGTACGGAACAGTACAGTAAGGTACAGTACAGTACAGTAGGGTACAGTACAGTACAGTGCAGTACAGTACAGTAAGGTACAGTACAGTAAGGTACAGTGCAATACAGTACAGTAAGGTACAGTACAGTGAGGTACAGTACAATATGGTACGGTACAGTACACTAAGATACAGTACAGTAAGGTACAGTACAGTACTGTACTGCAGCAGGTCGTACTGCAACTTACTGCACTGTACTTTAATGTACTGTACTGTACTATACTGCATCAGGCCTTACTGTACCTTACTGTACTGTACAGCAGGCTATACTGTATCATGCTGTAGACAACTGTACTGTAACTGTAATGTACTAGACTGCAATGCATGTTCATTTGATGGGTGATTATTATGGTAGTAGTTGGAGAACACAACCTATTCTAGGCATCTGGAAGGCTATAGACTGAAAATGTCGATTTGAGGTATAGTGCAGACTTTTGGCCACAGAAAGAGTAATTCTCAAGATAGAGAGGCCATTTTGGGCTCAAATGGAAGCTTATGAGTTTGGGCAGTTTTGTAGCTACAATTGAGGCAGAAATATCCACTCTAAAGTGCTGAGAAATATTCATATTTGATGGGTATTTGTCAAGCGGACTGCATATTTGGGGTGTTTTTGGTGATGTTGTGGGTGATATTTTACAGTAGGATGGTAGCAGACTCCAAAAACCTATTCTGCCACTTACCCCAATGTGTCAGGATGCCCCATGCCAAATTACATACTTCTATGTGCATTTATGTATTTTTAGTGAATTTATATTTGCCTTAACACAATTTCGCCCCCCAAAAAGGGGGTTTTGGGCCCCCAAAGCCAAACGCCCCCGAGTTGAGAGTGTTCCCTTCATTCTGAGATGGCCCAAGGTATATGCTAACAGGAAATAACAGTGAAAAAAATTAAGCAGAAAACATTATGGTAGGGGGGTCTGGCTCCCGGACTATAAAAGAAAAAGCCCAAACCACTGCCATGCAAATCCTTGCCAACATGCCACTGGGAATAATGGTTTCAAGGAGTCGTTTGCGGGCCCTCTGGCGTGGTCCGGGGGCTGAGGACATTCAGCCAATCTACAATGCGACGGCACAAAGCGACAGATTAGCAGAAAAAACTAGGCTTGCTCCATTTAGCTAAAATAGTAACAAAATAATTCAAAAAAATCAAAAAAGGTCCAGAGGCAAATTAAGGTGTCTACTTTAAAAGAAAAAAAAAATGAGTTGAAGTGTTTCATTTTTTTTAAATACATTTGAGAAAACAGCCTGTATTTTTATATCCCACTGTGTCATTTCATATTTCACTGAGTTCATTCAGAGATAAATGCTTTAAAGTTATATCATTTATCAATTATACAGTAGTTGTAAAGTGTGTGAGGTGTTTTCTGTGTTTTGTGTTAGCAAAGGAGCTAATAAAAGTTCCCCAGGTGGAGGGTGAATTCTCCTCCAATCAGGATCGAGCAGCAGGTTCACATAGTGTAGCTACCCTACCTTTAAGATTTTTCAGCCCATAGGACTTGCTGTGGATTACCTTGTCGGTTGTAGGCGACATTTAACACAGACTCACAGGTCCCTCAATGGCACTCAAGGCGTTTTTAAACAAACTCTTGTGAATTACCTCATCTGTTGCAGACAAGGTAATTCTCACTCATGCAGTAGACTGGCATGGCGCGCTCGGTTACGTACGGATTAAAAGTTCCAGCTTTTAATTAACCTCCCTGCTGGGTGAAGAGGGTCAAGATAGTGTTTGCGGTCTTAAATCACGCGGTACTCACTCTCCCAGTCGTTGCGGTACTCTGTGTTCCAGAAGTACTCGCAGACCTCGTGTCCGGTCACTCCCTTCACGCTGTGCGTGGCTTTCAGGGGGTCCAGGACGATGTCGTTCTCCACCAGCTCTCGGCGGTACACCTGGAACGCAGACCGCATTTCTGATTAGCGTCAGTCATTGTCTGGCGTCATCACTCCAGTGATGACACAGTGATGATGGTAGACAAACAGGTTGGTCATTCAATGTATTAGCATGTATAACCAGGGGCGGATGTAACATTTTCTTTCCAATTGGGGGGGGGGCAGGAGAAAATGGTATGGGTGCGTCTTCATCGCCCGTGACGCTTCGCGCCACGGGCGATGAAGCCGCACCCATACCATTTTCGGTTACAGGACTTTTATTAGGCAAGTATAAGCATCAGTAATAACATCAGTTGTTGTTGAAGTTGCAACAGACACGCAGCATGCATAAAGCTAAAGGTCTGACTCAGAGAGTTTTCTGTTTTCAATGATGAAATGCTGTTGGTTAGTTAGTAGCAGTAGTAGTGTTTCAAATCATTTTAAATATAAGCACTTTAATTTGAAATATCTTGGGTTGTTTTGCATGCCATCATGTTTGGTGGGGCAGACTGGGCATTTAGGAGGGTATTGCCCTCCCAAGCCCATGCCTAGATCCGCCCCTCTATATAACATCTTTATTTGGTTCACATATATCTCCTAGCATTCATATCTCAATAGCATTCAAATGGCAATAAGTCCTGAACGATAGATCGGATAAATGCATTTTTTTCCCCTGTGAGAGCAGCAAGTGTGTTCTTTCAGACGGTTTATTGCCTGAATATGTCGCTACAGGACTTTGCTTTTATGGGCCCAAACAGCTCTTGTGTCATAACTGGTGTCATTACTCAAGGAGCTCAAAATGATTTCCATTGGCAATTATTGACTAACAGAAGAAGATGGGATGAATGTGTATTTTTTTTACTCCCCCAAAGGAGACAAATGGTAGTTTAATTTGGTGTATAACATGCACAAGATTTCCATTTGGTTCATTTTTATATTTGCCTCTGAATAACCAGTTTTCATGAAACTGGTTAATACACGGATCCAGGATATAATAAAGCAGAATAAATCCTGGCTTAATCCCTTATCCAAGTTTTTGTGAAACAGGCCACTGCTCTGCTCGGTTGTACAAACATCAATATCTCCAGATTAGAATGTGGTAAAATCGTTTTTTCTTTTTAAAATCGAAGCACACCACCACAGCTTTCAGCTGATGTGGGCGTTCATCCTTTAGCTACAACACAGTGTTTCGTAAACCCAGAACTTAAGGCCCTGATACACTAGCAATATTTTTGATCTGTATCAACTAGCAACGTCAACATCAACAGGCAACATGATGAGACACATGGCAACAGGCAACACCTCCCATTAAAAGGGGAATTACAAGACAATTTACATTTTTTCCTGAGAGTGTACAAATGTGAACCAAACGGACCCAAGCGGGTCCATTTGGTTCCATGTGTACACTCTCAGAAAAAAAAGAGGCCTTAGTTTGCATTGAATCATTTTCAACCAATTGCCACCCGACTCAAATCACATGACGCCAAGGAGGGCTGTGATTGGAGGATTCCGAAATGTTGACCAGTAGAGGGCGCTAATGAACAAGCAGGAGTTGATCATTCTCTATAGAAAAGTGAGAAGTCAACGTTGATAATTGACGTTGCTTGTTGATGTTGATCAAAACATTGCTAGGGCCTTGCTATCAGGGTTAGGCTAGCTCAAGCCAGTGAATTTAAAAATCATAGTGTAGTGTTCCTTTACCTTCATCTCGCCCTCCTCCACCACCAGCTGCCAGTTGGCGTCTCCGCCCACATCCTGCAGCGAGTAGGTCATGTGACTGTGCACCATCTCCTCCACCTATCAGAGCGCAGCACAGAGGGGAAGGGGCGGGGCAGGATGTCAAGACAGACAGAATGTCGGCAAACAGCTCCAAGGGCAACACTCACAGGTCCCTCAATGGCACTCAAGGTGCTAACAAACAATGTGAATCATAGCAGCATTGTGTTTGCGGTGCGCAAAGTCAGACTCCCCTCGTTCCCTACCTCTATTCATAAACTGTAGTCAGTGGCAAATATTAATTCTATGAAGAGCTGTTTTTCAGGTTTTAGTAAATTAATCAAAACTTTTTGTCGCTAATGTATAAATCTCCACTGTTTCATTTGCCATAGTTGTACAACTATGACAACCATGTACAGTTGCACAGTACATGTTTTTTTTTTTTTTTTTTGTGCAGGAAAAAATCATTTCTACCAAGTTTCTGAGCAGAATTTCCTCCACCAGGGTCAATCTACCATCCTCCAAACACTTCGGTTGATAAAGTAAAACCACATAAATGCTGTGTGGTTTGGGCTCCATTGCTGCCGTGTGGAAAGCGAAATAAATCAATGTCAAATCACGAAAGCTTGGCTGAATTCGGTACACTTCACCAGGTGATCAAACTCACAGGTGAACAGCTGTTGACAAGGCGTTACGTGGCGTTACGTATAAACCTCACAACAGGCAGTTTGCAAGGTTGTTGAGAGAGACCTTCCAAAGCACCTACAACACTTTTGTTGCATTAGCATTTTCATTTTCCTGCGGCTGCAATGTTGGTGAGTTTGATGTTGTTTAATACAATCAGACATGACTTTTCAGTTGGGGTGAATGTGTTGTCAACGGGAAGTTGTTGCCTAGTCAACACCTCGCTGGCAAGATGGCCGCCGCGTGCATAAGGTCAATAGGCGACCATTAGGAGAAGACTTAAACAAATGCACGATCTACAAGCTCTCGACATGTCGTGACCTGGTAGATTGTGGATTTATAAAGAGGGTTTGAGGAAGGATTCAGACTCAGTTACCTCTGAGCTGAATCTGTGGACATCTTTAGGAGGAGGAGGAGGAGGAGCAGGGACGCTCTACAGAGGATGATACACATGCACACACACACACACACAGTCACACACGCACACACAGTCACACACACGCACAGCCACACAGAATGGAGATGAGGCAGATGATTGGAGGGAAAGGTAGTCATGGGAACAGCATCATGGGATGAGGAGATCATGTGACAGGAAGTGAGATGGAGGGATGACGTCATCAAATGTGTGATAAGCCCAAATCCCCAAATCAGTGGTCTTTTTCCCTGTTTTTGTTTAGTTCAGTGGTTTTAAATCAGTCCATGTCACTAAATGATGGAGTTGGTCACCCAATAGACCTTTCAGTAAGCCCCTCCCCAAACTGCTATGGTCCAATCACAGCTAAGCATAACATGCGATAAACCAACCTCTCCACCAATAGCTTTCTTATATGATAAAACATTGTTTTAGAAAAAAATAAATGCCACACACACATTTTTCCACTGCATAGGGCATGCCTTGTTGATGGATTTGGAAGAGATTTTGAAGGTCTGGTTCCAAAAATGAACCAGTATTTAATGTGTAAAGTCCATCATATTTACATTGGAATGAATGAGCCCAGCTGGAAAGTGTCCTATAGGGTGGACAAGAGGGTGAGGCTTACCTCAAAGGTCTATTGGACCCTTGTTGGATCTTTTAACTCTTGGGTGTGTAAAATTAAACCAAATTGGACCAGACCAGTGTTTTTTTTTAGGGAGGGCTTACACACATACGTGGTCCACCAGATCTCATCCAGGGACTTGAACACCAACCTTCTCAGTGAATCTGTGTGTCTCTGAGGAGGACAACATCTCTGTAGACTGACCCACCGCAGCACTTCTCTGAGTCCGAGTCTTCTCTGTCTGACACTGGAATACAAACATAATAATATATGTAAAACATTATAAAAACACAGTCATGTAAATAGGTTTTCATTCGAATGAGTCCTGGGATGTAGGGAAGGCTTTTTAGATGAGTCCCAGGGACATTTTAGATGTTAAGGAGTCATATTTTGTCATTTTTTACAAATGAGTCCCTTCTCAAAACCCCATCCTTTGGGGTGGAGTTTAAACGGGGAATTCCACCCATTTTCAACATTCTAATATGTCATTAGTATACCTTAGAGGTGGACACAATAAAAACGTTTCCCCATTCTGTGTTCCTAGAAATGGAGGTGACATCATCAAGATGTATTTTCACCATGTTAATGGATTTCTTTAGACGCTTCTTTTTTTCTGAGAGCGTACAAATGGAACCAAATGAACCCGTCAGGGTTCATTTGGTTGCATTTGTACGCTCTAGAGGCCGACGGCGTGGAACAAACTAAAAACATAGCGAAGCAGCTTTCTGCTTCTACGTAGAGGCCGACGGCGTGGAACAAACTAAAAACACAGTGAAGCAGCTTTCTGCTTCTAGAGGCCGACGGCGTGGAACAAACTCCCACTGTATCTTCGACAGGCAGCCTCTAGAGACATTTTTAAGGCACACCTCAAGACCTACTATTATACATGCTCTTTCAATTTTCTTGTTATCCATCGCCATTATTATTAATAAAACCCACCTGTTCCTCTATCTTGTCCTGTCGGTCCAGAGCAGCCTCCACAGCGTCGAAAAAACTCATCCTCATTGATGAGGCTGTTGGGACCCTCCTGTGTGTACACACACACACACACACACACACACACACACACACACACACACACACACACACACACACACACACACACACACACACACACACACACACACACACACACACACACACACACACACACACACACACACACGTTAATATCAACTCATCATTTGTTTCTTTCAACACTCTGTAGGTACTGTACGGTTTAGCTGTGACGACATGATGCACAGGACGTTGTATGATCTGTTGCTCATAGTCGGGCTAGTGTTTAGGGTTCAGCTTTCTGGTCTTCAGTGTTTTGCACAGAACAAAGAATGTTTGCTTTCAGCATCTTCGATTTAGTTAGCTTTAGATTCGGTCTGGCTCAATGTAGTCACATCTGAAGGCACTCGAGGTCAAATGCTATGTTTGAAGGGATTAACCCTAGAAGGCCCAGTGTTGCTTTTTAGCAACATTAACCATTTAATTATTTAAAAAATGTTATCATTAGTTTGTTATCATTGGTTATTTTTTTCCACATAAATATCATGGTTGAGGTTGATTCTTTAGAATTTCATTGAAATTGGTCATGATATTTGCATAACAATACCCCCCATAGAGGCTGCAATTAGCCTCTTCAATTAATCTCTGGACTTAGTGCAGTTTTTGAATTTATTATAATTAATTAATTAGCATAAATAAAATACCCCCCCCCAAAAAAAAAAAAAAAAGGTTTTTTTCAAGTAGAAATAAGTCCAGGTGAAAGGGTTAAGCAGGTTGTACACGCAGGTCAGGGTTAACGTAGTGTGAACTCTGACCTCATAGTCAGGTCCTCCGTAGTGAACTTTCTTCTTCAGCTCATTGATGGATGACTTGAGGCTCTCCTCTGTCCGCTTACGTTTGTCCACCTCCTGCACACACGCACGCACACACGCACACACACACACACACACACACACACACACACGCACGCACGCACGCACGCACGCGCATACATACACACACACATACACACACAGAATGTGACTTAAAAGTGTGAGGGATGCTGGGAAATGTAGGACTAGATCTAAAAACTTCAGAGTCAAAGTTAACTAGTAGGCCTTTAATCTCCGAAAAAACTACGCCTAAACGCCCCAACCTTTAAAAAAAAAACAAAAACAAAAAAGGTTGCAGCCGTTTTAGGAATGTTGCGACCAATTTAGACAAAAGTCGGAGTTGCGACCAGGTTCATTGGCCGCTAGTGGATTCCCGCTATATCTCAGATGATCGTGTGTGTGTGTGTGTGTGTGTGTGTGTGTGTGTGTGTGTGTGTGTGTGTGTGTGTGTGTGTGTGTGTGTGTACCTTGTCCAGTCTCTTCTGCCAGCTGTCCTCTCGTTTCAGCATCAGCTCGATGCAGTAGGACAGCGTGGCCAGGATGCCAGCCGTGGTGGCCTTGAAGGTGATGGCCTCGCCCTTGAAGTCGATGCCATGGACCGCCCTGGAGCTCACGCACACTGGGGAACACACAACACCTGTTAGGGGACCACCAGTGGTCCCTGAGAGGATTCCAAGTGGTCCCGACGCCCCAGGCTAAATGATGGAAGGTTGGTTAACCAGATGTAACTCTTTGAGAGCGTTAAACATGAAACCAAATGGACCCTTGCGGGTCCATTTGGTTTCATGTTTACACTCTCAAGAGTTAAGATATTCGTCATGTGAATTAGCCCCAAGTCTACACAAAACTAGAGAATGTAGAAGATTAATGGTCATTTTAGGATCTGTATGTTTGACTGTTTTGTTTCCCCAAAATCCAGCCTGGAATTAGTGGACAAAAGCAAAAGAAATCAGCAGTTTTGGGGTTCTGTGGGGCTAAAAATGTCCTTAAATGATGGTCCGTGGCTCAAATGCTGAGTAAATAGTAGGCCCTGGTATCAAGAAGGTTGAAAACCCAAGGTGTACGGGGCTTACGCATACACACTGCCGAACACAAAACATCTGTTCGGACTGTGTGTACGGAGCATTTCACCCAAACAGAGAACACATTATAAAACATATACATAAAGTCTCGGAACTATTGTGTATCTAACATCTTAACTCTTTGACAGATTAGCAGAAAAGCTCAGCTCGCTTCCATTAGGCCCAATAGTAACGAAATAATTTATAGAAAAGTCCTCTGTTAATTTGTGCAAATGAATGATAGACAAAGACAGTTTAAGGTGTCTACATTTATGGAAAAAAAATAATACGAGTTGATGATGCGTTTCAGTTTTCTAACATACATTTGACAAAACAACCTGCTACTGCTGTCTCTATATTACAGCCAGTGTATGTGTGACTGTCACTCCTATATCAAGAAGGGGGAAAGGGGGAAAAAAAAAATAATAATCTTGCGGAATCCTGCCAGAAATAAGATTATTAATGTAGATATTCTGTTACTTCGATAAACATTAAGATAAAAGCATGGAACTGAAAACATAAAAACCAATAACATAATGAGAGGACTCAGGAAGGAAATATACAGTAGCACTGGGAGTATCGAAGAGTGTAAGAGTGGGCAAATGGATCCATTAACCGGTCCATTTGGTTAGTCAGTCTACACAATTAGATAATGTAGAATAATTGTTATAATCGATCGTCGTTCGCCTGTTATCCGCCCTAATGGTACCGACGTCAATAGAGCCTTATGAATCTCGAGGCCAAATACAGTATACAGTATATACACAATGTGATAATGTTACAAACAGGCGTTTTTTAACTGTTGCAACACAGACCTTGCGCAGCAACAACACCTCTCCTCATCCTAGTGTCCCTTCACAATAAAGCGTCTCCCCTTTACCTACTTTTAGCCACATGATTGACCAGGTGCGGATTGGCACATATTTTCCCACCAGGACAATTTTGCCTTTCCCAGGCCACCCTGGGGGAGGGGGGTGGCAGCTGGTTAACCAGATGTAACTCTTTGAGAGCGTAAAAATGAAACCAAATGGAGTGTAAAAATGAAACCAAATGGTTTCCATTTGGTTTCATTTTTACGCCCTCAAGAGTTATAATATTCATCATGTGAATTAGCCCAACTTAGTCTACACAACTAGAGAATGTAGAAGATTAATGGTCATTTTGATCTGTATGTTCCAGGCGAGCATCTAGCACATTCTAGTGCATTTTGGAAGTGCCACTAGTGCATTTTGGATCTTGGCAGTTGGCAACACTGCCTCCAGCAGCGCGAGGCAGTGCCCTGGCGCACAGGAGTGAACGGGAATATGGCAACTCTCCTACTTGAAGGCTCTGGTGTAGGACACCTTTTCTTTTTTGAAGGATAGAAACACTAGTTTGCCTGGCCTGGGCCTGGTGCCCTGGCCTGCCCTGGACTTAAAAAAGGCCACTAGGTCCAGGCCACCGGGAAAACCCCCTGTACTCCAGATGGCCAATCCGCCCCTGTGATTGACAACAGCTTAACCCCTCCCCTGAAACTTTTGGCTAAGCCCCTCCCAATCGGCTATTGTCCAATAGACCTTTAGATAACCCACTCCCCAAACTACTATGGTCCAATCACGGCTAAGCATAACACGTGATTGACGAACCTCTCCACCAATAGCTGTCCTATAATGATATGATCCCACACACATTTTTTCCACTGCATAGGGCAGGCCTTGTTGATGGATTTGGAAGAGATTTTGAAGGTCTGCTTCCTTCCAAGTCCATGATATTTACATTGGAATGAATGAGCCTGCGGCTGGAAAGTGTCCTAGGGTGAACAAGAGGGCGGGGCTTAGCTTAAAGGTCCATTATAACCGATGAAACATCGCTAATGGCTCCTGTGGATACAGCGTCTCTAATGGATACTAATACGGCATGGAACTGCTGGGACAAACAAACCTCATCCATTGGTGGTTGGTTCTGTGGCTCAAATGCAAGGATAAATAATGGATCTCGACGTGGGAAAAAAAAGGGTTGAAAACCCACTAGTCCTGAATCCTGTAAACTGATTCTTACGGATCATAGTATTCTATTCTACGTTTTCAGGCTGTTGAACATCAGTCTTATGTCCTACTCATTGCTGTCTTTGCATCATCGACAACAACAACGACATGATGATAAAATAATAAAACTTTGTCTGGTATTTTCACTCACTCTTGTCTTTGCTTCCATTGTTGACGTGCAGAAAGTCTCCTCCGTCTGCAGGGCGGGTGGTGGGGAAGTCGTCCTCGTCATCCTCTACGACTGGGAGAGAGAGAGAGAGAGAGAGAGAGAGAGAGAGAGAGAGAGAGAGAGAGAGAGAGAGAGAGACAGACAGACAGACAGACAGACAGACAGACAGACAGACAGACAGAGAGAGAGAGAGAGAGAGAGAGAGAGAGAGAGAGAGAGAGAGAGAGAGAGAGAGAGAGACAGACAGAGAGAGAGAGAGAGAGAGAGAGAGAGAGAGAGAGCAGTGTTTAAGGTTTCAGTTTTTTGCTGTCATTAAAGCAGAGTTATTGGATGCACTGTAGATGGATTTAACATAATAACAATATGCAGGATACTTTAGCTGTCAAGGCTGAACGCTACCACAATGAAAAGCTTTCATTCATTCATTGAGAGAGAGAGAGAGAGAGAGAGAGAGAGAGAGAGAGAGAGAGAGAGAGAGAGAGAGAGAGAGAGAGAGAGAGAGAGAGAGAGAGAGAGAGAACAAAGCAGTGTTCATTGTGTGGTCATTCCAGTGACCGATAGATAAATATTCCGTCCGTGTGGGACAACAACTGACTCAGAGGAGGAGGAATACTTCCACAGAGAGACACGACACAGTCGTCTTATTATTATTGAACTTCCTGAATACTTTGTCCTAAGGCACGTTTATGCACAACCAAAATATATATCGTTGCTGAATCTTTTTTTTTTTTTTTTTTTTTCCTTTTTTTTTTTTTTTTTTTACATAATACATACTGTGCTACCTTTTAGTTCAGTGCATGGATGATTACAAATCAGTGTAGCAAGCTTGGATGGACTTGGGCTTGTCATGGACTTCTTGATTGTGGTCTGTTTCTAGTGTAGCACTTTTCAGGCTTTGTGCAATAGGGCTTGTGCAATTATCTTTTCTATTCTATTTATTACACTCTATTTATTACATTTATTATTACTTACCTACTTTGCACTTACTACCGTTACTCCAGTACTGTCTTGTTTGCCCTGATGAGATGTGAAAATACTTTTCGTTGTACTGTATTTATACTGTGCATTGACAATAAATTGAATCTCATCTCATCTCATCTCATCTCATAATCTAGAGATAAAACAATGATCAGCAACAGCTGATTATTGGCTTTGTACAGCAACCTATCCCAAATCCTGCTACAATGCATGTTTACACCACACTGTTTTCAGTTATTTCTATTCTATTTTATTTTCTGTTTTTTTGTCTGTCTATTTATCTGTTTTAATCTGGTGATGGAGGTTATGTTTGTCACTTACAGTAACTCTGAAACTTGTTTTCAAATTTTCAATTATTTTGAATATTCCAAATACATAACATATGGAATATTTGTTATAGGAACCAAATGGATGGACATGTCTGTAACTTTGATATTCGTAGGTATAAGGAACCCAACGTGTGTTTGTATGTGTGTGCGTCTTACTCCTGTCTCTCTGCAGCTCGTCTCTGGTCTCGGCGTCAGAGCAGCTGTCAAAGTATTTCTGCAGCGTGTCCACCTGACGACACAGGATGTCCCTGAAGGTCTCCATCTCTGCTAGCTTCTCACGCAGGCTGTGGGCCTGGACAACCATGAAGAACCATGAGGAACATCACAATACAGCAAAAAAACATCTCCACTAGCTTCTCACGCAGGCTGTGGGCCTGGAGAACCATGAACAAACATGAGGAACATTCACAATACAGACTAAAAACATCTCCACTAGCTTCTCACGCAGGCTGTGGGCCTAGAGAACCACGAAGAAACATGAGGAACCATGAAGAAACATGAGGAACATCACAGCATGCACAATACAGCATGCAAACATCTCTGCTAGCTTCTCACGTAGGCTGTGGGCCTGGAGAACCATGAAGAAACATGAGCAACCATGAAGAACATTCACAATGCAGACTAAAAACATCTCTACTAGCTTCTCACACAGGCTGTGGGCCTGGAGAACCACATAGAAACATGAGCAACCATGAAGAACCATGAGGAACATCACAATACAGCATGCAAACATCTCTGCTAGCTTCTCACGCAGACTGTGGGCCTGGAGAACCATGAGGAACCATAAAGAGCCATATAATTTTGTTTGTAAACACATTGGATTACAACTCATTTCCAAACGATAAAGCCTCGAAATGGCTGTCAAAATCGTCTTGGGCAGCAAGTAAAGTTAGAAGTATGAGAGCACAACAGCGAGTGGAATAAACAATAAATAAACCTTAAATTTAGTAAGTAAATTATCCCAGTAGTTAGTCGACTCGAGCTGAAACACTTTCAGAAGACTAAAGTTTAACTATAACGAAATTATTATCTATTTATTCAAAAAGAAAATTACAAATTTGCTGTCAAAAACCAACAGCGGCGCCTACCGCAGCGGCACCTTAGTTGAGGAGGATGATATGTGTGTGTGTGTGTGTGTGTGTGTGTGTGTGTGTGTGTGTGGTGTGTGTGTGTGTGTGTGTGTGTGTCTACATACCTTAGATGAGGAGGTGGATGTTGCAGAGTATCCAGAGGCCCCAGAGGTCAGAGACATGGTGGATCCATGTCTTCTCAGGCTGGACTCTGAGCCATAGCCCGACTCTGACTGGACACACTGAGGGAGGGGGGGAGGGAGGGAGGGAGGGAGGGGAGAGAGAGAGAGAGAGAGAGAGAGAGAGAGAGAGAGAGAGAGAGAGAGAGAGAGAGAGAGAGAGAGAGAGAGAGAGAGAGAGAGAGAGAGAGAGAGAGAGAGAGAGAGAGAGAGAGAGAGAGAGAGAGAGAGAGAAACAGAGAGAGAGAGAGACAGGGAGAGAGATTTTAGTTCTCTAATAGCTGGTATTTTTGAAAATCCGTGGTCCATTTGGTCTCATTTTACGCTCTCAAGAGTTAAGAGAATTATATGTAAATATCTGAAATACTTAATTTTCACAAAATCTACACAATTACAAAACGTAGAAGAATTGTCATTTTGAACGTATTGCCAGTTTATCTCTCCTAAATTATGAACACTAACTTGACAATATTTTAGTTTTGGGTCCGAGAGACTAAACTCAACATCAAACAGTGGTCCGTGGCTAAAATGCAGAGTAAATAGTGGGCCCTGCTATCAAAAAGGTTGCAAACCACTCGCCTAATAATTTAAACGAAAAACACAAACCAAATGTTTTAGAAAAAACATTTCTATACAAAACATAGAAAAAAAAAAAAACAGTGAGTAGAATCCATGTAAGGCAGGGGTTTTCAACCAGTGGTCCGGGGACCACCAGTGGTCCCTGAGAGGGTTCCAGGTGGTCCCCAGCTAAGCTGGTTAACCAGATGTAACTTTTGAGAACGTAAAAATGAAACCAAATGGACCCGCATGTTTACGCTCTCAAGAGTTAAAATATCCATCATGTGAATTACCGCAAGTCTACACAACTAGAAGATTAATGGTCATTTTGGTCTGTATGTTTTGCATGTTTTGTTTCCCAAATCCAGCCTGGAATTGCGGACAGAAGCAAAAGAAATCTTTAATTTTGGGGGTCTGTGGGTCTAAAATGTCCTCAAATGGTGGTCCATGGTTCAAATGCTGAATAATTGGCGGGCCCTGGCAGTGTTGTAGTGGTACTTTTAGGAGTGGGGGGACGCCTCTGAAAGGGGAATTCCCCCCATTTTTTTTTCCTGAGAGTGTACAAATGTGAACCAAATGGACCCTAGCGGGTCCATTTGGTTCCATTTGTACACTCTCAGAAAAAAGGAAACTCATTAACATGGTGAAACACATCTTCTTGATGACATCAACAAGATGTATTTCACCATGCTAATGATTTTTTTTTTTTCAGACCCAAAAATATTTTAGATGTTAGAAGTGGGGGGACGCCGTCCCCCCGTGTCCCCCCTCCACTACACCCCTGGGCCCTGGTATCAGAAAAAAGGTTGACAACCCCTGATGTAACGACATGTTGTTGCAGTTCCGTGTTCACCCAGCAGGTGTCAGCGTTGCGCTACAGTCCAGAGGCTTCCAGACGGGCTGTAGGTCAGTGACCTGAGGTGACCTCATTTATCAGTTCACTTCGGAGACGATAAACAACTCGTCATCCAAAAATCTAATCATTCAATTCAACCTAAAGGGTCACTGCGGCAGTGTTTTTTCCAAAGAGAATGTTATTTTAATGCTGTTAGGAGGACAACTTAAACACTGTCATGGGATTTTTTTATGTGGATAGTTTGTGTATTATTTATCTTTGTATGTTAGTATTTTACTGCGGCCATTTGCTTCCTGGACTACATATTGTCTTACCACAGTCTTTTATCTTAAAGGGGAAGTCCACCCATTTTCAACATTCTAATATGTCATTAGTATATCCTAGAGGTGTTGGGTGAACATGATAAAAACGTTCCCCCATTCTGAGAGCTTCTTTTTTCTGAGAGCGTACAAATGGAACCAAATGAACCCGTTAGAGTTCATTTGGTTGCATTTGTACACTCTCAGGAAAAATGTTGAAAATGGGTGGAATTCCCCTTTAACACGATAAGATTTCCATAAGTCTCGTCATGAGTATTATCTCCTGGAGGTGTTGTAGGTACTTGCACTAGTCCGGACGCTCGCTCTGCTCACAAGTAGGCCATGGTCGGCCTACCCCTGGTCTACTGAGTGCAGTTCTATTTGTGCATAGTGCAGGGGTTTTCAACAGGTGGTCCGGGGTCCACCAGTGGTCCTTGAGAGGGTTCCAGGTGGACCCCAGGCTAAATGATGGAAAGCTGGTTAACCAGATTTGGTTTCATTTTCACACTCTCAAGAGTTAAAATATTCATCATCTGAATTAGCACTATTTAGTTAAGAAGTCTACACTGTTTTGTTTGGAAAATCCAGCCTGGAACCGTGAACAAAACCAAAAGAATTCTTTAGTTTTAGGTATTTGGATGGGGATAAATGTCATCAAATGGTGGTCCGTGGCTCAAATGCTGAATAAATGGTGGTCCCTGGTGACAAAAAGGTTGAAAACCACTGGCATAGTTTGTCCAGATTGGCTACACCAGTTCTCCGGAGCAGGAAGTGAGCGTCCCATGGATCTATTCCAGACTATAATCCGCTGACAGCATGCATATAGCACTGCTACATGTAACCTGCCACCAAACTGCTTACAACGCAAGCTCTAATCCCGAGCTCTACTGCTTTCTCTAGTCCAGGGGTGGGCAATTATTTTTCCCAAGGGGCCAAATGAGATGCATAAAATATTGTGTAGGGCCAAGACTAAAGGCTGAACTAAAGTCTGCTTAATGTTAATTTAATTTCAAAAAGGGTTAGAACAACCATTTTGACACCAGGGCCCTCAATTTATTCAGTATTTCAGCCACGGACAATCATTTGATGACATTTTAGCCCCACAGACCCCAAAACTTTCTTCAAGATTTATTTTGTTTTTGTCCACAATTCCAGGCTGAATTTGGGAAACAAAACAGGATAACAAAAATGACCATTCTCTTAACATTCTCTAATTGAATGTGTAGACTTTGGGCTAATTCAGACGATGAATATTTTAACTCTTGAGAGTGTAAAAATGAAACCAAATGGACCCGCAAGGGTCCATTTGGTTTCATTTATACGCTCTCAAAAGAGTTACATCTGGTTAACCAACTTTGCCATATTTAACTTGGAACTCTCTCAAGGACCACTGGTGGTCCCCGGGCCGGGTCAGAGTCAGCCAAAGGGCCGCATTTGGCCCCCGGGCCGCATAATGCCCCAGGTATGCTCTAGTCTCTTTGCCAACGCGGGGAAAGCCCTGAACCGAGCCCCATGCCTCCTTCGTTGTGTGTGGAGTGAGCAGGCTGTTTCTTATCTATCTGACCTGACACTGTCAGGAGAAAGAGAGAGAGAGGGGAGTTCTGGATGAACCAGGGACGTGCAGGGAGTGTTAGGGGGCTGAAATCCCAATAATGGCCACCCTTTTTTGCATGTAGAAAGTGAAATTAGCTGATCTACAAACTCAGCTTGTAGATTTGTGGGGAGCAAACCCAGCACGTTTTTATCGAGTGGACATGTGGTGCAATGACATGGATTAATAACCACATTTGTTCAACATAAAATGAGACTTTGAGGGGGAAAAGTTCCAATATTGCATGGACACTAGTCGACAAACAATTAAATCAACAAAACGTTGATTAATTGGAACTATGGATTGATCGAATCGGCAACTAATCAGTGTATATTTTTGAAATTTCAACCACAGTTGAACCATAGTTTTTCGACAAAGGGTCCCACAAGTGCGCCATTGTGAGTGCAAGTACCACCTCCAGTAAATGGTAAATGGTGCATTTACATGGCGCTTTCCATAGCTTGCGCATCACATTCACCCATTCACACACACATTCATCCACTGATGGCAGTGGAAACCATGCAAGGTACCTATTGGCACATCAGGAGCAGTTAGGGGTTCAGTGTCTTGCTCAAGGACACTTCGACACTAACTCTGCAGGAGCCCGGATCGAACCGGCAACCTTGCGGTCACCATCCGGTGACTCTACCCCTGAGCCACGGCCGCTCCAGGAGATAATAGTCGTGACAGGACTTATGGAAATCTTACAGTGTTAAAAATAAAAGACCTCCCATTCTTACCTCTGGAGAGAATCAGATACAAGGTAGAAAGGGCCCAAAAGAACTTTGCTGTGACTTGGAGTCCCTTTATAGAATTGGTAGAAAACTTTCCCCTTTACTTCAAATGTGTAGGAATGTATGGATGAGATTAAAACCGTGATATTCCTGTTTTAACCCTGTCATTTACTACTTATTTAGGTATTTATTTATTATGCGTAACTGTCCTTATACAATTGTATAACTGTACCACTGTTTCTGTTTTGATTCTTTTTAGGGATGGTTAAATGTGGCAAGTAGGCTAACACATCATACAGTACATTCACATTTCCCACGCCTACGATTATTTTGACCCCTGTGTCGACACAAATACCATGTTCAATAGTGTTTGAAGTCAATAAAAGTGTAAAAAAAATATAATTAAAAAAAATAATAATAATAAAATAAAAGACTACTTCCGTGAGACAACATGTAATCCGGGTAGCAAATGGCCGCAGCAAAAAATACTAACATACAGTATCTAAACGCGCAGACTTTTGTACACACTGTGTGACATGTAAAAAAGGGGGTTAGGGGTTAGGGCTGAAGAAGAAGCCCCCCTTGGATAGTCCATGTGTGCACATCCCTGATACCAAACATACCAACGGAATGGAATGCTGGAGCTCAGAGTGAATCCGATCAGAGGAATGTTTTAGCGGAGGGGTCTGGCAGCACATCTGCAGCAATGTTTCCCTGCGGGGGCGGGGCGGCCTTCAGATGTGTTGTCTCATTCCACATGTGAACGTACTGTAGTTCATTTACAGGCCTTGACACTAACACTTGCCCGCTTGCCCGGGGCAAGTAAAAAAAAAAATGGTGGGGCAAGTGAAGACTGCTACCTGGTTGCCCGATCGTTCAAGTGTGCGACTTAGTGCACTATAACACAACACAAGATAATCTCTCTCCCAGGTTCATTTGGTTCCAAACTATCATTTTGCTGGGGTCAGGGACCACTGGGTCTGTGACCACTATGGGCTAATTAAGATGATGAATTTTAACTCTTGAGAGTGTAAAAATGAAACCAAATGGACCCGCAAGGGTCCATTTGGTTTCATTTTTTACGTTCTCAAGAGTTACATCTGGTTAACCAACTTAGCTGGGGACCACCTGGAACCCTCTCAAGGAAAGCACCCAAGTAGGAAGTAAACCTAAATTCCAAATTTACAATATATTTTTGGGGGGGGGGCAAGTGACCATGACCTGAGGGCAAGTAGAACATGACTTGCACTTGCCCGATGGGCAAGTGCCTCGGAGACCTTAGTGTCAACCCCTGAATTATATCTGTGGTTTTCAACCAGTGCTCCGGGGACCACCAGTGGTCCTTGAGACGGTTCCAGGTTGGTCCCCCCAGCTAAGTTAGTTCACCAGATGAAAAGTTGGTTGAACGAGATGCAAGTCTTGTAATCTTCTAGATCTAGACTTAAAATATGATTGCTCTTGTTTTAATAAGGATATACCAACCAAGAAAAAAATGCATAAGATTAAAAAAATATTTCTAATTACAAGAATTCTCACCAAGTACAATTCACTTACCCCACGGACAGATTATTTTGCTTGTTTCTAGTACTTTTACACTCAGATACAGTATGTCACAAAAGTAAGTACACCCCTTGCATTTTTTCAAATATTTATTGATATATCTTCCTGGGAAAACTTTAACGAAATGACACTTCAGTACAATATAAAGTAGCAACTGTACAGCTTGGAAAATGCTGTAAATTTCATTTTTTCATCAAAATAACTGAAACACAGCCATTAATGTCTAAACTGATGGCAACAAAAGTAAGTACACCCTTCAGTGAAAGTGTCCAAATTGGGCCCAAGTCGCCCAAGTAGACATTTTTCCTCCCCAGTTCCATGTGACTTGTTAATGTTAACACAGTCTCAGGTGTGAGAGGTGAGCAGGTGTGTTAAATTTGGTAATATCGCCCCTACATCTCATAATGGTCACTGGAAGTTCAACATGGCACCTCATGGCAAAAAAACTCTCTGAGGATCCGAAAAAATGATTGTTGCTCTAGATAACATGGGCCTCGGCTATAAGAACATTGCCATCATCCTGAATTTAAGCTGCAACACCATGGCCAAGGGCATACAGCAGTTTAAGAGGACAGGGTCCACTCAGAACAGGCTTCAAGATGGTTGACCAAAGAAGTTGAGTGCACATTCTCAGCATCAAATCCACAGGGAGACGTAGGGAAATAGTCATCAAAGTTCTGTCAGCATTGCTACAGAGGTTGGAAGGGTGGGGGGTCACCCTGTCAGTGCTTAGACAATACGCCACATGCTGCATCAACTTGGCCTCTATGGCTGTCATCCCAGAAGAAAGCCTCTTCTCATGATGATGCACAAGAATGCCCTCAAAATGTTTGTTAGCCTCATCAGACCACAGGACTTGGTTCCAGTAATCCATATGCTTAGTCTCCTTGTCCTCAGGAAACTGTTTGAGAGCTTTCTTGTGCATCATTATGAGAAGAGCCTTTCTTCTGGGATGACAGACATTGAGGCCAAGTTGATGCAGCATGTGGCGTATTGTCTGAGCACTGACAAGGTGACCCCCCACCCTTCCAACCTCTGTAGCAATTCTTACAGAACTTCTATGACCATTTCCGGACGTCTCCCTGTGGATTTGATGCTGAGAATGTGCACTCAACTTCTTTGGTCAACCACGGTGAGGCCTGTTCTGAGTGGATCCTGTCCTATTAACCTGCTGTATGCCCTTGACCATGGTGCTGCAGCTTAAATTCAGGATGATGGCAATGTTCTTATAGCTGAGGCCTATGTTATCTAGAGCAACAATCATTTTTTCGGATCCTCAGAGAGTTTTTTTGCCATGAGGTGCCATGTTGAACTTCCAGTGACCATTATGAGATGTAGGGGGCGATATTACCAAATTTAACACACCTGCTCACCTCTCACACCTGAGACTGTGTTAACATTAACAAGTCACATGGAACTGGGGAGGAAAAAATGTCTACGACTTTGGACACTTTCACTGAAGGGTGTACTTACTTTTGTTGCCATCAGTTTAGACATTAATGGCTGTGTTTCAGTTATTTTGATGAAAAAAATAAATTTACAGCATTTTCCCAGCTGTACAGTTGCTACTTTATATTGTACTAAAGTGTCATTTCGCCAAAGTTTTCCCAGGAATATATATCAATAAATATTTGAAAAAATGCAAGGGGTGTACTTACTTTTGTGACATACTGTATATATACTGTATTTCTTCTTATATTTAGAATGTCCTTGTCCTGTTTGGAGTGTATTCATCATCTGAATTATCCCCTTAGTCCCTGAGAGGTTTCCAGGTGGTCCCCAGGCTAAATAATGGACAGTCGGTTAACAGAGCGTAAAAACTCTTGAGTTTAACTCTTGAGTTTACACTCTCAAGAGTTAAAATAGTTCATCATGCGAATTAGACCAAGTATACACAACTAGAGAATGTAGAAGATTTAATGGTCATTTTGATCTGCATGTTTGCCTGTTTGGTTTCCCAAATCAATATTGTGGACAAAAGGGAAAAAAGAATCTTTAGTTTTGGGGTACGTGTGGCTAAAATGTCCTCAAAAGGTGATCCGTGGCTAAAATATATGAATAAATATTGGGGCCCTGGAATCAAAAAGGTTGAAAACCACTGTTTTATATTTATTTTGTCAGGGGAAGGAGCTGCAGGGACGTAAGGTACTATGGTACCACGTTCTGTAATGGAATACTGACTGACGGTTCAAACTGAGGCCGAGAAGCAAGAGAGGGGGAGAGAATTACCCTGTGAGTCACCGTGGACTGGAGGAGGACATGACTCACTGACACACACACACACACACACACACTAGAGTTGAGAGGAGGGGGTTGCGTTGACAAGCGCTAGTAGGGAGAGAGAGAGAGCGGGAGAGAGTGAGTGAGGGATTCCCCTGGACTCAACACTCACAACGCGACCAGAAATGAAAAGCACGTGTTTTGGCAGAGAGAAACAAGGGTGTGGTGTGCGCGCGTGTGTGTGTGTGTGTATGTGCGTGTGTGTGTGTGTGTGTGTGTGTGTGTGTGTGTGTGTGTGTGTGTGTGTGTGTGTGTGTGTGTGTGTGTGTGTGTGTGTGTGTGTGTGTGTGTATCCCCCTCATCAGGGACAGATGGAGTCATATTAAACTGTGTAGTTTTACAGTAACTGTAGCGTCGAGGGTTGTTACAGAGTTATTGAGTTAAAAAAAAAAATAATAATAATAATAAGATTAGTTATGGAATAACTTGGTGGTTTTCAAACCTTTTTGATACCGGGGCCCACTATTCATTCAGCCTTTGAGCCACAGACCACCATTTGAGGACACGGAGCCCAAAAACTAAAGATTTCATTTGCTTTTGGCCATAATACCAGGCTGGATTTGGGGAAAACAAAAACACGCAAACATACATAACAAATTAATCTTCTAATTGTGTCAACTTGGGCTATATTTCAAAGGGGTTTTTTAGCTCTTGAGAGCGTAAAAAAATGAAACCAAATGGACCCGCAAGGGTCCATTTGGTTTCATGTTTTACGCTCTCAAGAGTTACACCTGATTAACCAACTTTTCATCTGGGTAACCCTCTCAAGGACCACTGGTGGTCCCCGGTCCAACTGGTTGAAAACCACTGGTATAACTGAATTAAACTTTTAATAAAGAGGGGCATTGGCCATAAATCTTTCCATATATATGCAACGTGTTTCTGTCACGAAATACCTTGCAGGTGTTTTTTTGTTTTCCTGTGTCAAGAGTTTGGAAACGCTCGTTATCGGTACGGCAAACTCCTGCCGCCTCCTGCATCATGTGCACATTCTCAACAGGTGGTACGCACATGAGCTGTCGAGTGATAGTCAACAAGCGCTTCTGCAAGGAATGTCTTCTTGACAGGAGTAGCTCATAACATGTTTACCGTTGGTTTAGATTAAACAAACAAAGCATATCCACAGTTTACTTAACCTATATAGCTTTCCTACTGTTACAGTATGTTTTCAGCTCATGTACAGCATGGTTCACAGTACCTACGTTGCATGTATATGATGCATGGCCATGCCCTTTCTTTTGGGAAAAAAAAAAAAAAAACTTTTTAGCCAAAAATCAAAACATCAGGGCCTACATTTTCATCACCACTAAACCCCTTATCCCTTAACTTCTTTCCCTTTTTAAACTATTAAAAAAAACATTTTTCAATAGTTAAAATGGCCGGACCACAAGTTCACAATGTGTCAATTGATTGGCATGTTGAACTATTCCAAAAATGAAAATAGTAAAAAAAAAAAAAAAGATAATGGTTTGGCATAAGGGGTTTAGCGTGTGACGAAAATGGAGCCCATACTGTATATTTTTCTGCTGCCTTTTCTGCTGCAGCTGTTCCCCTGCAGGCAGACACTCGCTTTGTCCCGCAGACGGTCCAGAACTTTTGGTGTCGCCAATAAATCATCTTGTCAAAAACATTCGCCGGGCCCAGGACAAGGAAGTGCTAGTTTGTGTTAGTGTTTTAGCCAATCACTGCGCGGCAGTCTCCAGCAGTTTCATAATGAACCAATAGAGTGGAGGTGAGATGGAACTTCAATTCGGATTCAAATCTGTTTACAAAACACAGTGGCGAATCTTGTGGACCAGAACCATTGCAAAATTGTTGCACTCTGTCGTCAACCCTAAGCCGACCCGGTCTGTCAAAGTGGGCAGGGGTGAGGTGGGTTCGGGGACTGAGGCCAAGTGCTATGAGGCGTGCACACCTGCTATTGTCTGAAAAAATCATTAACAGTTTTCATGCCGTTGAAATGAATCTACGTCATCCGTTATCATTATGATTTACAGTAACAACTGATGCCGCTGACGTTAACGCTACTGTACGTGACGTAACTTACCGGCGCCGGTTCAATACGATCCCCATGCTAACAGCAGCTAGCAGCGACCGCGGCGACCATTGCTAGAGCATAACAAGGGACGGCCTAACCCGGAACCAAAAGTGTGTGTCCGTCCACTAACTTGTCCGTCGGGAAACATGGACCGAAATATGAAATATGACTTTTAGATGAAAATCGCTGGCACTGGCGAGCTCCAAAAATATGAAAAAGGGCTGGCACTGGGAGTGTTAACATGGTGAAATACATCTGATGACATCACCAAGATGTATTTCACCATGTTAATGATTTTTTTCTTTCAGACCCATTTTCCTGAGAAGGTACAAATGTGAACGGGTCCATTTGGTTCACATTTGTACCCTCTCAGGAAAATTTTGAATATGGGTGGAATTCCCCTTTTAGTTCGTTCAAACTTAAATTTCGGCCCGATCTGTATCCGAGTTTGACACCCCTGATATAGTGCCAGGTCGACATGGGTTCAAATCAGTTTTGTCTTTACGTACACAACTCCTGCACAACGTTCACACTGACACTCGTTAGTACAGGTGGGTTCGCTCTGTGATGTCATCATAAAGAGAGTCTTTGTGTGTCTAGACAGGGATAAAGACTAAATACTAAATACCACGCCAATAAAATATGATGCAAAGTCTGTCTGTCTGAGAATGATGATGCATATGTCTGCAATATGCGCACATGAAATCTAATGTAGCAATGGTTCCCCACGCAAGCCACACAGGTTGTGCGTGTGGTGGATGTGTGCTGCTGCTGTGTGTGTGTGTGTGTGTGTGTGTGTGTGTGCGCGTGTGTGTGTGTGCGTGTGTGTGTGTGTGTGTGTGTGTGTGTGTGTGTGTGTGTGTGTGTGTGTGTGTGTGTGTGTGTGTGAGCCACTCCCTGCTTCCTGTATTGCACAAACAAATGGTACCAGGCCAGGAGTTTCTCTGTTTTCACATGTGCACGCAGGCACACATAGAAATGCACGCACACATGCATGCATGCAAGGCAGAGATATGCTGCGCTAATCTACAATGATAACAGTTATTAGTTATGCACTAATCTGTGTTTTACAGTGTTCTGATTCATGATTGGCTGGAAAGAAAAAAAAAAAAAATCACATTCTTACCAGTGGGGGCGGGGCTAGCGCTGACACCTGGACTCCTCCCCTTTCTCTCCTGCCCTCCCGGATGCTCTGATTGGTGGAAACAACAACATGCATTCGTTCGTCCGCTCAACATGACACCCCAATTTCTGTCTTAGCAATACCAAATACCAGAGAATAATATACATAATAATACCACAAAGGGGGAAAAAATCTTATTCTCGTGATAGGCTGATTAAATTTATGCTAAATTAACCTATGGTGGCTGACAAACTAAGAGTTAATTAGAGGTATAATTACCTTGTGTAGTTCTATAGACCATATCCAGGTGAATTATTAAAGGTATAATAATTACCTTATGAAGTTCTATAGAATGTATCCAGGTGAATTATTCTAGGTATAATAATGGCCCTGTGTACCTCTACAGACTGAATCCGGCAGTATTAATTAAAGGTATAATAAATTACCATGTGTAGTTCTATAGACTGTATCCAGGTGTATTAATTAAAGGTATAATAAATTACCATGTGTAGTTCTATAGACTGTATCCAGGTGTATTAATTAAAGGTATAATAAATTACCCTGTGTAGTTCTATAGACTGTATCCATGTGTATTAATTAAAGGTATAATAAATTACCCTGTGTAGTTCTATAGACTGTATCCAGGTGGTCCGGTGTTGGGGGTCCTCGGCTCTCAGGTACCAAACACTGTCGTTTACTGTGATGTCCAACCGACACTCATCGAACTCATGGATCTGAGAGAGAGAGAGAGAGAGAGAGAGAGAGAGAGAGAGAGAGAGAGAGAGAGAGAGAGAGAGAGAGAGAGAGAGAGAGAGAGAGAGAGAGAGTCATTATTAAACAGTCAAGGTGATCAAAATGATCACCAAATGGTCCATTTGGTTTCATGTTTACGCTCCCAAGAGTTACTTACTCTTGATAGTAACTTAGCTTGGGGACCACCTGGAACCCTCTCAAGGACCACTGGTGGTCCCCGGACCACTGGTTGAAATGAAAACCACTGCTATAGTCGACTAAAGAGCCCCTATGGAATTCATTCAGTTGCCTGACAATAGACTAACGCAGACGTTTCGGAAGAATATGCCTAAAAGGAAATTACATTTTTTTTTGTGTGTGTGTGTGTGTGTGTGTGTGTGTGTGTGTGTGTGTGTGTGTGTGTGTGTGTGTGTGTGTGTGTGTGTGTGTGTGTGTGTGTGTGTGTGTGTGTGATTCATCCAGGCATGCAGCAGGTCATCCAGACCTTTGCTGCATTCAGTGTGCACACACACACACGCACACACACACGCACACACACACACACTCGACAACCTTTGCTGCATGTGTCTCCCTTCTCTCTCTCTGCCTCTACCTCTCCCGTCGGTCTGCAGAAAGAACCTTTATCCACACCCATCCATGTATGCACAGCGATTTCCTTTTCAGTTTAATTCCAATTCAGTAACTCAGGATTCCATCTACCGACTTTAAAAAAGGGAATTCCACCCATTTTCAACATTTTACTATGTCATTCATATACCTTAGAGGTGTTGAGTGGACATGATAAAAAAAGGTCCCCCCCCATTCTGTGTTTCCTAACAATGGAGGTGTGAAAAAAAAAATCATGAAATAAGCATGGTGAAATACATCTCGATGACATCATCAAGATGTATTTTTAATGATTTTTCTTTTAGGAGCTTTTTTTTGAAGTTGCAACAGACACGCAGCATGCATAAAGCTGTGAATCAAATGGACCCTAGCGGGTCCATTCGGTCAGGTCGCAGCTAGTAAACAACAGGTCGTTGTCCACGACTGGTTCCCGCCCCTTCCTGGAGAACACAGTCCTTGGGCTAAATTCATCCATATTGTGCTGATCTCATCACATCTTGATGACGACTGGCTGTTTTTAGCCCAAGGAAGGAGTGACCTGACTGACGCCTGACCTAAAGCCTGGAATAAACCATGAAAAGCCCTGATCCGTCATGATGTCACCTGATACTTAAAAAAAAAAAAAACATTATGTCATTTGGGAAATGCTGTCTTTATTGCGACCACACACAGGTCACCGCGCTTGCTATGAAACCCTGCATTTTCCGCTCAGAACTCAGACTGAATTGTAAGAGTTATTATACCAGAATCTGAAGTATAGACATAGACCAGGGGTTTTCAACCTTTTTCATCCCTTTTTCTCATTCATAGGGACCACCATTTATTCAGAATTTGAGCCACGGACCACCATTGATGACATTTTCACACCAAAGACCTAAAACTAAAGAATTCTTTTGATTTTATCCACAATTGAAGGCTCTATTTTGCCAACAAAACAGTGAAAACATCTTAATTAAGTGGTGCTAATTCAGATGATGAATATTTTAACTCTTGAGAGTGTAAAAATGAAACCAAATGGACCCGCAAGGGTCCATTTGGTTTGATTTTTACGTTCTCAAGAGTTACATCTGGTTAAACAACTTAGCTGGGGACCACCTGGAACCCTCTCAGGGACCACAGGTGGTCCCCGGACCACCTGTTGAAAACCCCTGACATAGACAATAAGAATAAAAACATATAAAACATGAAAAATGAAAATATCAGTGCTGATCTGACCAGCTTTCATCGTTCCTGACTAGGGGTGGGCAAAAATAAATAATAATAATAATAATAATAATAAATCAAATGAATAAAATGAATACATCAATATCACCCTGGTTCCAGAAATGTATTCCCCATTCATTGTCCTTGTCAGACCTGACTTGAGAAAATGATCTATATAAAGACGACTACGCCGATGACAAAGACGATGACAAAGCCAACTCGGGTCTTAATAAATCATAACAACACAGTGCTCGGGTTTTACCGGGTCTCGGGTTAACCCGAAGTACTCCACATCACACACAATATTATTATGCAATATCTGAATAGCAAGAATAAAGAAAACGGCAGGATACAGCCCTATTTGTTTTGTTTTTCTTCTTAGAAATTATTTGAATGTCCCAAAACATTGTGTGATGATTGGTCACGACACGAATTGGCTTTGCATAGATTATTTTCGAGAAAGTCTATGAGGAAAATGGAATGAATGTCATTTCTGGAACACGAGAGGGGTAGGACTGCCCAGCTCTATACTGAACGTCTATTACGTGAGGGAGTCCAGCGTAGGGATCTTAACATTAAACACTGAAGTACCAGGCAGTCCATGTCTCCATGGAGCACGGCTCCATGATGAAACTGTAACATTCTTTACATACCCTGTGTGCGTGTGTGTGTGTGTGTGTGTGTGTGTGTGTGTGTGTGTGTGTGTGTGTGTGTGTGTGTGTGTGTGTGTACATGCATGGAATCCGCTTTGATGTCGAAACGATGCACAAGCAGGTGGGTTCTTGCAACAGTCCAAGATTGCGTGTAGCGCTGATGCCGTCTTAAGTATTATTAATCTTTTTTGACGGTCTTTGGCAGTAAACTGTCACAAAGAGATTAAAAATACCTAAAAAAAAAAAAAACAGCATCAGCGCCCCATGCAATTTCATGCAGCACAAGCTACTTGTGCTTCGTGCATCGTTTTCAACATCAAAGCGGATTCTAATGCTGCCGCATGTCGCCATCAATGGCTGGTATTCTCAAACGCTATGGTGTAGCTAGGTATAGTGTCACCTGACATCACGATTTGAAGCTCTTGACGGCCTGTTGGCACAGGCTTTTGGCCTACTACAAGGCCCCAGACCTGATTTGCTGCCATGCAGCCAATGACTTACACCAGGGGTTTTCAACGTTTTTTCATCCCAGGACCACCATTTATTCAGGATTTGAGCCACGGTCCAGCATTTGAGGACATTTTTTAGCCCCACAGACCCCAAAAACTAAAGATTTCTTTTGCTTTTTTTCTCCACGATTCCAGGCTGGATTTGGGGAAACAAAACAAGCAAAAACATCCATTCCAAAATGGCCCAATTCAGATGATAGTAAGTAACCTCAAGTGCCAGGAGCTTTGTCTGGACATGGAAAGGGACATTGGATAGTAATATTGCTAACTTTTGTGGTCAGTAGGGGACTGGGAGTACTATAGGTGGGTGCTTGTAACAGTGCAAAACTGCATGTAGCGCAGATGCCGTTTTAAGTATTTTTTAATCGTTTTTGATGGTTTGCTCTGTGGATGTCACCCCGTTGGTCTGTGAGTGTGTGTGTGTGTGTGTGTGTGTGTGTGTGTGTGTGTGTGTGTGTGTGTGTGTGTGTGTGTGTGTGTGTGTGTGTGTGTGTGTGTGTGTGTGTACATGCTTGCATGCGGCGTGCATGCATGGAATCCGCTTTGATGTCGAAACGATGTACAAGCAGGGTGGGTTCTTAATGTAACAGTCCAAGACTGCAGGTAGAGCTGATGCCGTCTTAAGTATTTTTAATCTTTTTTGACGCTTTGCTCTGCAGACGCCCCCCCCCCCCTCCCCCAAATCTTTATAACTAGTACACCTAGATATAAAGATTTAATAAAATGGTGATGCAGTCACCATCTGTCCCTATGATCTGATGACAGTGCGCGTGTGTGTAAGGCGTTTTGATGTAGAAACGATGCACAAGTAGGTGGGTGCTTGTAACAGCGCGCGTGTGTGTGTGTATATATATATATATATATGTGTGTGTGTGTGTGTGTGTGTGTGTGTGTGTGTGTGTGTGTGTGTGTGTGTGTGTGTGTGTGTGTGTGTGCGCGCGCGTGTGTGCGCGTGTTACTCACAGTGATAACCGCCTTGCTGAGGCACAGAGATCCTCTACAGCCGAACTCGGTCTCGTCTTGTGACTTGTAGTAACTCAGAGTGTTGTTCTTCAACACCACCCAGCGGTCCTGCCAGCCGTGGATGTAGTTGGTCCACTGGAAGAAAACAAGAAAAAACAAGACATTAACCCACTTTGACCTGACAACTGATTCCAGGGGCGGATCTAGGGATGGGCACGGGGGGTGGGGGGGGGGGGTGGCTGAGGCGGCAATGCCCCCCTAAATCCCCTGCCCTGTCTGCCCCACCAAACACGATGGCATGCAAAACAACCCAGGATATTTCAAATTAAAGTGCTTATAATCAAAATGATTTGAAACACTACTACTGCTACTACTAACTAACTACAGTTGTGTCACCACTAAACCAACAGCATTTCATCATTGAAAACAGAAAACTCTCTGAGTCAGACCTTTAGCTTCATGCATGCTGCGTGTCTGTTGCAACTTCAACAACGTCTGATGTTATTATTGATGCTTTACTTGCCTAATAAAACCAAAAATGGTATGGGTACCATTTTCTCCTGCCCCCGCCCCCCTCTCCCATTGGGAAATGTCACATCCGCCCCTGACTAATTCTACAAAATTCCTTAATTAAGGCATTAATTAACTTAATGCCGGAATAAAACCTTTCTTAGCCTGGCTAAAATCCAGACCAAGTCACCCCCCCCAAAAAAAAGTTTCTATGTCAGTGGTCCTCCATATTTCATGTCAAGGACTGCCAAAATCATCTTTATATGGCCACTGACCCCCAATCTGAAAATCCGTAGTTCCAGGGACCCCCAAAAGCAAAACATTCAAGTTAAAAAAAAAAACATCCAGCGTGACAGAATATTCAAAGATTTGTGCCGCTTGTTCACAATGTTTTCATTTTTTTCCCCCAATGGATAATGCTAATGACCAAAAGAGGTTTCTGCACTGAACGCATTCATCATGACATGAATTACTTGAATTAACATTAACACAATCGTCGCCTGGGGTTTATTACAAAATAGAAGATAGCTGTGCCGGCGCAGATGCAACAGCTCTTACTCTACAAGCCTGCTATCTGGTCGATTAGGAAAAAAAATACGGACTGTATGACGTTCTGTTTATATTATATTATCAACATCTCTCTAAAAGTGTTAATATTCCAAATCCAGAGGCTTATAGTGGTCAGAAATGAGGACAGTATGAGAAGTATGAGTTTTGGAGCAGAACCACAGAGAACCAAAGAGATCTATCGATGAGGAGATACCAAGCTTTGTATGGGAGTTATGAACAGGGAAGAGAACGACACGCGTCAGCAACATCACCCTGACTTGACTTCCTAATAATGAACAATGCTTATTTTATGGTCTACTTAGTCTCATGTGAACACCACAGACAGTTTTTACTTTACCCAATCCAGTATTTAGATATTTGATATCAATGTTAGCTGCCTCTCCCTTTTCCTATACATGTCCAAAATATAAATTAAAACTTCATTTTAACCATAATAGATTAATCAAAAACACCCAATGTCTTTTCTTCTGATAACTCATATCGTCCTCTTAACATGTTAGGGGCAATGGAATTTCATTCACCGTTTTCATTCATTTTTGAAAAAAAATATATATGTATATATATATTTGGCCACAACCAGCATGCCTTCTACATTTCCCAAAACAATATATTTAAAAAATAATGAAAGCAGTAAATGTAAAAGCATTTACAGTCCCCACCCTCACATAATATGAGGACAATATCAGTCACAAAAAATATTCAGTGTTTTTGATGAATCCATCATGGTTAAAATTATAGTTATAATGGGTCTGTAAAGGAAGGGGGCGGGGCTGCTAAAGCGAATATAACATATCTAGAAATAGAATCAAGTAAAGTAAAAACCAGTCTGGGGTGTTCACATGATACTGAGTAGACGATAAAATAACTAAAAATATCTACAAGCTCAAAGGAGTGACGCGTGCGTCAATTTGAAGTTGTACCAGCTTTTGAGCTAGGGCAGGGGTCGGCAACCCAAGACGTTGAAAGAGACATTTTCGACCCAAAATTAAATTCAAAATGTGTCTGGAGCCGCATATTTTTTTTTTTTTCCTGAGAGTGTGCAAATGTGAACCAAATGGACCCTGGCGGGTCCATTTGGTTCCATTTGCACACTCTCAGAAAAAAAAGGTCCTCAAAGAAAAATCATTAACATGGTGAAACACAACCTTTCTTCAGAAATGGAGTTTCTAAAAAAAAAAAAAGAAAAAAGGGGTTTTACAGAACTCCATTTCCAGTCCACACAACATCTCTAAGGTATATTAATGACATAGTAAACTGAGTAAACCTTTGAAAATGGGTGGTTCAGATTGAAAGCTCCACCTCTGATAACTGCTGGGCTTTTTTTGACATGGCCAAGTTCTACTTTAACTGGCAACTGTCAGACAGCACAACACGTTTTGGGTGACTGAAATATTTATATTATTTTGGTGTGTGTATGTAATAATGCTACAGCCACTGAGCCACTAGGGCTGTGCTCTAGAGCCGCAGGTTGCTGACCCCTGAGCTAGGGTGACATGTTGACCATCTTGTGGGTGGTTGCTGTGTGGTATACCAGTATAGCTCAGAAAATGGAACTTTGCAGTACTTAGTTTGCTGCTTTGCTGTCAGCTGAGACTTATCAGTTTCTAAGGAGATTGTTGCTCTCTGTTTTTGTCACTTCCATGTTGACCCTTAGGGGAAATAAAACACTGTTAAACCAAAACTGTGTGCCTTCTCATCCGTGATGTGAATCTGGGGTCAAATACTACCCTCACCTGACAGAGGGGTGTGAAAGAAGTAGGAGTTGTTGTTGTTGTTGTTGTTAGAGTGTACAAATGAAACCAAATTTGGTTCCGTTTTGTACATGCTCAGGGTCGCAAACCAATTTTAACAAAATGTAACTCTTTGAAAGCGTAAAAATTTTTACGCTCTCAAAGAGTTAAAATATTCCTCATCTGAATTAGCTTAAGTCTACACAACTAGAGAATGAAGAGGAATCAGCATTTTTTGATCTATGTTTGCCCGTTTTGTTTCCAAAATCCAAAATAAATCTTTAGTTTTGGGTCCGTGTCCTCAAATGGTGGTCTGTGGCTCAAATGTTGAATAAATATTGGGTCTATGGGATGAAAACCACTGCTGTATACCGTAACAGCGTGATTCCGATTAAATTAGACGGTTAAATTAGAGATTATTCGCTTGTTCTGCACCCAAACTAGGGCCAACACAGCAGCTGATCTACAAGCTGGTTAAACCTAGTCTGTGACGCATGGAAATGTCTCGTCCCAATGTTTGTTTGGGGAAACACTGCTATTAGAGACTGAATACAGAGCAATGCGCTTCTGCTGCTACTCTAGACCTCTTTGCATGTTCCTTCTCTCTGTCTCTCACACACACACACACACACACACACACACACACACACACACACACACACACACACACACACACACACACACACACACACACACACACACACACACACACACACACACACACACACACACACACACAACGCATCGCTTTTTAATGAAAACTCCCAAAACTGAACGCTAAACACAAACAAAAGGGATGTGACACCCCTCTCACTGTGGGACTATCCCATTTTACATAAAATACTCTCAGTCACACACACCCACACAAATTATGCACTTCAGAGTGTCGATTTTGAATAAATAAAAATGAATGAAACCAAAACACAAACTAAGTTACATAATATACTCTATCACACGCACACGCACACGCACACACACACACACACACACACACACACAGGAATTCATTCCAAATCAGAGCCGATCACAGAGTGCTCTGTAAGGTCGACACTAACCCACCACTCAGCTGGAGTGGTGTCTCTTTGAGGACCACTGGTGGTCCCCAGACCACCGGTTGAAGACCACTGGCCGTGGGCGCAGAGGTGGGGCAGGAAACCCTAGCGTGGACAGTGAACCACTGACGTCATCGAAAAGGGGATTCCGAGCTACTCGAAAGTACATCTTTTCAATTCCCGGAAAAGTTACATTTCCCTTTTCTCTCGATTTGTCCTTCTCACTTTACTGTAAGACGTTGCTCCGGGATTAACCCCTCACCCTCTCTGACAGACACGTGGATGTGGTTCATGTGGTTTCATTTGTGGACAAAAACAAACAAAACAATCTTTAGGTTCGGGGTCTATGGGGCGCTAAAGTGTCATCCAATGGTGGTCCGTGGCTCAAATTCTGAACAAATAGTGCTCCCTTAGATCTAAACCAGGGGTTTTCAACCTTTTTGACACCAGGGACCACCGTTTATTCAGAGCCACACCCCAAAGACCTAAAACTAAAGAATTATTTTGGTTTTGTCCACAATTCCTGGCTTGGTTTTGCAAACAAAACAGTGTAGACTTCTTAATTAAGTGGTGCTAATTCAGATGATGAATATTTTAACTCTTGAGAGTGTAAAAATGAAACCAAATGGACCCGCAAGGGTCCATTTGGTTTCATTTTTACACTCTCAAGAGTTACATCTGGTACATAAGCTTTCCATCATTTAGACTGGGGACCACCTGGAACCCTCTCAAGGACCACTGGTGGTCCCCGGACCACCTATTGAAAACCACTGTACTACTGTAGACGACTACTGTATGTCTATGTGTGCTGTATGTACTGTATTACCAGGTGTTGTTCTTGCTTGCTGCGAAAAGTCAAAGTCACTCTGGATTATGTGAAATGTAAAAGTTGCAAGCAGTGAGTGTTGTAGTGGGACTTTTAGAAAGTAGTAGCCCCCATAACACATACAGACACACTATTTAAAAAAAAATACTGTACAGATAGTCTATTTTTAGGATCAGTGTTTACAGTGCTTAATTGTATCCATCAAAGGGTTAGGGTTAGTTTCCAATACACACTGTTCATGCAAACATACATACTGTATTGTGAATGAGTGTATAAACCAGTTTGATCTCAGTAACACTTACACTGTGTGGCTGCAAACTGACAGGATTACGACAAACTGACAAACCATGTGACAGCCGGGAAATGACACGCAGACCTGTTGCGACACGTACGTGTGTGTGTGCGTGTGTGTGTGTGTGTGTGTGTGTGCGTGCGCGAGCGTGCACACTGAACCTGTCAGAGCAGTAACGGACACCAGGAGCTTGTCATTGAATTTATCTTCTATCATATTACCTTTTTTTATCCACTCCGTAGCCTAAACAACCGCTCAGATAATTTTCTAATTTTTCCTCAGTGTGCTCAATGAGCTCTTCTCTAAGCCCCACCCTTTGGGGTGGGGTTTGCTCACTGTCCAATGGCAATGCAAATACTTTAGCAACTGTTGCTATGCAGGTCAAGCTTTCCTCTTCCAACGTGCCTATTGGACAAGGCCGGATTGGGAAGGGGCTTAGTGAAGAGCTAATTGGCTGCAGTACCACAAATGTCCAGAAAAACACAACAATCACCGCTTGCCCCGCCCACCTTATTGTTATTCCCCGTCTCATAAGCATATGCATGATCTGCCTAGTGTCAGCCAAAACACTGCCTCACCCCACAGTGCCCACACAACCCCCTCCCCCCCTTTCACATTAGCGCCGCCTTCCCTGAGTGCGGCGAATGTTTTGTTTTCACGATTTGTTGACAGCGACAAAGTTCTGGGCCGTCTGCAGGACGAAGCAAGTGTCTGTCTGCAGGGAAACAGCTGCAGCATCAAAGTAGAAGCAGCGTAGAGGAGGAAAAGGCTAGCTACTTTCATTTTTGGCTAAAAGTTGCCTCCATTACCTTTAAAGGGCAGAGGCAAAGTTAAAGGATATGTATGTGTGTTATTCAAAAGAACTCCGCCCATTTTCAACATTTTAATGTTGTTAATATACCCTTATAGATGTTGTGTGGACATGGTTAAAAAGTTCCCCCAATTCTGTATTTCCTAAAAATGGAGGTCTGAAAAAAAAAATCATTAACATGGTGAAATACATCTGATGACATCATCAAGATGTATTTCACCATGTTAATGATTTTTTTTCCCAGACCCCTCCCAGACCCCTTTATCCTGAGTGGATACAAATGTGAACCAAATGGACCCTAGCGGGTCCATTTGGTTCCATTTGTATCCACTCAGGAAATTTTTGAAAATGGGTGGAATTCCCCTTTAAGACTAGATCAAAATATTCTCAACAACAAAAGTCGACAACAAACAACACTGGCCAGTACTGTCATGTAGTCATTTGAAATAGACACCATTTGAGTCTTTTACTCCTGTATTTAGTCTTCTTAGTCTTAATCGACTAAATTAGCAGAGTTTCCGGCCAGCCTCCTCCTCCTCCTCCTCCATGTTGTTTTCTAAACACAACAAACAGCTGAGCTGCGTGTAATCCAGTGTTCTGTGTCGTCGGCTCTAATCCGGTGGCCGCCGGTTATTCAGTTAACACAGTGAGTCAGTCAGAGGCTGATTGACAGCATATGCTGCGCTAATCTGTCTGCGCGCCCGGCCAGAGCCACACACAGTAGGACAGAGTTACGACGACGTCTTGGGCTCTCTTCGTGGGACTCCAGTGCTCTTCTCTAGATGGACTTCTATTGAGAATATGGTTTAAAAAGCAGGGTTGAGTCCTGCACTGTATGTGCATTGAACATTGTTTTTTGATAATACTACAATATAAAGATTACTGAGACTTTAGTCGTTACTGTGCAATACTTTAAAACAGTTGGCACACATGTCTAAAATAGCTCTTATTTTGCGCCGCCCTTGTTGAAAACCACGTATTCCCAACTCCAGTTTTTTCCCCTATTCGGGCTAGATGAAAAGTAACTCAGTTTTCTGACCGCTCGATGTCACAACTCTATCTGTACTCTTCTTGAGAGGGTTTCAGGTGGTCCCCAGGCTAAACGATGGAAAGTTGGTTAACCAGATAGAACTTTTTAAGAGGGTAAACATGAAACCAAATGGACCCGCAAGGGTCCATTTGGTTTCATGTTTACCCTCTCAAGAGTTAAAATATTCATCATGTGAATTAGCCCCAAGTCTACACAACTAGAGAATGTAGGAGATTAATGGTCATTTATGATCTGTATGTTTGACTGTTTTGTTTCCCAAATTCAGCATGGAATTGTGGACAAAAGCAAAAGAAATCTTTAGGTTTGGGTCTGTGAGGCTAAAATTACATCAAATGGTTGTCCCTGAATAAATAGTGGGCCCTGGTATGAAAAAGGTTGAAATCCACTGCTCTAGAAGTCTGTGAGGCTGTGCACACCGCTAACTACAGTAGCTGCCTGCTCTTGCCTATGTGTATTGCAACACACACACACACGCACGCACGCACACACGCACGCACACACGCACACGCACACGCACACGCACACGCACACGCACACGCACACGCACACGCACACGCACACGCACACGCACACGCACACGCACACGCACACGCACACACACACGCACACGCACACACACACGCACACACACACACACACACACCTCTTATTTCTTAATGACACAACCACGGTTGGCACACGGTGGCTCATGCGAAATAGTCGCTCATCCAGGATACGACTGACTCGAGGCATTTTATCAGACACTCGTTATCCAGAGGTACTTACAGTAAGCACTTACAGTAAACACATGCACAGAATGCAGAGGCAGCGCAGTGTCTCAGTAAACTATAGGCTCACAGAATGCAGAGGGCCGTTGTCTCAGTAAAATATAGGATTCTAGAATGCAGAGAGACAGTGTCTCAGTAAACTATAGGCTCACAGAATGCAGAAGTCTGTCTTTGTCTCGGTAAAATATAGGATTATAGAATGCAGAGAGACAGTGTTTCAGTAAACTATAGGATCATAGAATGCAGAGAGACAGTGTTTCAGTAAACTATAGGATCATAGAATGCAGAAGTCTGTCTTTGTCTCGGTAAAATATAGGATTATAGAATGCAGAGAGACAGTGTCTCAGTAAACTATAGGCTCACAGAATGCAGAAGTCTGTCTTTGTCTCGGTAAAATATAGGATTATAGAATGCAGAGAGACAGTGTTTCAGTAAACTATAGAATCATAGAATGCAGAGAGACAGTGTTTCAGTAATCTATAGGATCATAGAATGCAGAGAGACAGTGTCTCAGTAAACTGTAGGACCATAGAATGCAAAAAGACAGTAAACTATAATATCATAGAATGCAGAGGGACAATATCTCAGTAAACTATAGGATCATAGAATGCAGAGGGACAATATCTCAGTAAACTATAGGATCATAGAATGCAGAGAAACAGTGTCTCACTACTATAGGATCATAGAATGCAGAGAGACAGTGTCTCAGTAAACTATAGGATCATAGAATGCAGAGACAGTGTCTCAGTAAACTATAGGATCATAGAATGCAGAGAGACAGTGTCTCACTACTATAGGATCATAGAATGCAGAGAGACAGTGTCTCAGTAAACTATAGGATCATAGAATACAGAGAGACAGTGTCTCAGTAAACTATATGATCATAGCATGCAGAGAGACAGTGTCTGAGTAAACTATAGCATCATAGGTCATAGTAATTATAACATCGCGAAAAACCACAGTATCTGTCTGAAAGATAAGCTACAAGCGATGTGACATGTTGTCGTGTAGCTTGTAAATCTGCTATTTTTTCACTAGTCCTACTTACAGAAATATAAATAAAAGGCTGCTATATGTACTATGCGAGCCATAATAAAATGTTCCACTGTTTGAGAAGCAGTAGACCAAACGGCATGGTATCTGGGGAAAAAAAAAAAAAATCACATTCCTGACATTGTGGTCAAGTCAAACTCCAACAATACAAACATTATGAGAAGGAGTGACCACTGCGAGGTATGTCTGCATGATAGCCATATCTCAGTCCAGCGGTTTTAAACTCCGGTCATATCAAGGCCCATTATTTATTCAGCATTTGAGCCACAGAACCACCATGTGCTCACGTTTCCCTCTCAGAGCCAAGACTGAAGAATATGTTGTTAGATAAAATGTTGTTACACAACTCTGCGCTGTATGGATGATGTTGATACGATAAGGAGAGATAGCGTTGGATTGAAGTAACAGTTCTTCTACAATCTCTGACAAACTGTATTGACTTCTTGAAATAACTGGGCATTGCAATAGTCTTGTGATCTAGTAGGGTCCCGTCCCGGTTGTTTTAAAGGGATAGTTGAGATTTTTGTGAAGTTAAGCTGTATGAAATACTGTCCATTAATATAGTGTTGTCAACTGTATTAATTGATGTTCCGTCGTGCTGGGAGTTTTGCCCTAGTTTTGGTCAAATATGAAGTAGTAGGATCAATAGGGGCCATGCAGTAAAAGTAAATTAATCCAAAAAATTAACTTCCTTTGTATTGTTGACCCATTTCATTTTCATGTGTGGTCAAAAATAAACAAAAGGAGGTCCTAATATTTTAGAAATAATTCAACAATCAAAATTACATTAGTTTTGTGGATTAATTTACTTTTATTGCGTGGCCCCAGTGACCCCCACAAAATGACAAAATAATACTTAATATTGACCAAAACCAGAGCAGAACTCCCACCACAAGACTCTGGCAATCAATTAATCCAGTTTTCCACTATATGGAACGTATTTAGTTCCAAAAATCGGAACTATCCCTTTAACTATGCACCCAACAAGACCACACACACACACACACACATCCAAAGGTCCAGTGAATTAGAAAAATACGTTTTTCACACTTTTAGACCACATCCGTAGTCCTTACAGGTATGTCCATAACCCAACAATGCATTCCGGTAAAAGAAAACTGCACGATGACGCCATGAGGCCAACATCAATAAAAAGCCAATAAGAATTAAGCTGACCCGTTTGTATTCCATTTCTGAATCCTAAATCCTCCACAAACACAGGTGGCTGTGATTACAGTCAGAAATACTCTGTTTTTAATCCCATTCTGGCATCCAGACAGTGTGTTATTGGGTTTAACCTCTATCATCACGTTAGAATATATATCCGAACACATTATATGGTAGAAACAAGCCACATAGCCCTAAAGTGGCAGAATTGAGCAACTAATTGTGTGTGTAATATAGCTCAGCGTAAGCCGTCCCTCGCACACTATGCCATTCCGTCGTCACCATACTTACACCATACCAAAAGTTTTCGGTTTACCATACTTTTAAAATGTTAAAGTAAAAAAACGCAAACACTGTCACTTTCAGCATCAAAAACACCTCATACTATGCGTGGAAATGCCAGACACCTTGTCTCATAAGGAGAGGCATGTTGCTCATTCCAGTGAAAAAAGGTTTCATATCTATTCATCATAGAACTAACAGGACTGGCCGGCCCTATTGTGTTGACCTGCCCAGTATCCTTTGCATGTTCTGTCTGAAGTAGTCTAAAGCATACATACATTAATAGGCAACATTCACAGCCCTTTCTCTAACAGCCTAATAAGCCTATATGCCACGTATTTTCATTCATTACGTATGTATCGAATCAAATCAATGTCTGATATTAAGTCTAATAAGTGAGTCTAATGGTCATCGCATAGCTTTCAGGTAGTCTAGTCAGATGGTGGCCGTAAAAGCACCCAATTTCCGGAAAATCTCCCAAAAAGCACCAAAAGCAACCCAAGCACTTCCGGTTCATCGGAGCACCATAATATCGCCTTGTTAATGATTTGAACCACAGACTCTGTGGGGTACACACACTGCTGGGCACAGGCACACACGCACACACACACGCACGGCAGAGTCCCATCAGAGGCACAATGCCATTAAATTAGTTTGTTTACCTTGCTGAGCACTCCGCTGTACTCCACCACCCCCACAGAGGGCGCTGTGGCTGAATCCAACGGCTCTGCGTCCTCATCAGACCCAGATGAGTTCCAGCTCTGACTGTCTGACATTATCTCTGGAAAAACAACAAAAACATACAAAACGTCACTTCAATGCAAACCCTAGCGAGCCAGGCAAAAATGTGTGTGTCTTACACACTCCATAGACCTGCGCAATGACGTCACAGAAACGGATTCCCTCATTCATTTTTCTCATAGACTTTTCGAAAATAATTTATATAAAGACGATTTGTATCATGCCGTTTTCTACTTCTTGCTAGTTAGATATTATATGACGATATGTTTGTTGTCATGATTTGTCACGACCCGAGTTGGCTTTGGCCGTTGGCGCAATCGTGTTTTTATTAACCATTTTCGAAAAGTCTATGAGGAAAATGAATGAGGAATCCACTAGTGGAACAGGGCTGGTGACGTCACTGCGCTGGTGACGTTATTATGCCCATATAGAGTAATAATTATCCATTTCAATCAAAAATAACTGATCTGCAAGCCCATAACACACGTATGGCATGTTGAGAGGTTGTAGATCTGCTGCCCAAACTTCCAAAAGGCGAGGTGACCAGATCCAAGCTGTTCATTTGAGGGGCAGAAGGATTGCTTGTACGGGACTAGCTGCCGCAGCAGCAAAAGCAAGCATTAGTTTGTTCGTGATTGACAGTACTGTAATGAGTCCACTGGATGGATGTGTGTACTGATCATTGCGTCCAAAACCTATACTTTGTGTTTTTAGATGTAGCAGGGCTTGACACTAACACTTGCCCACTTGCCCGGGGCAAGTGAAAAATGGTGGGGCAAGTGAAGACTGCTACCTGGTTGCCCGATCGGGCAAGTGTGGAAATTAGTCCACTATGACACAACACAAGATAAATTTGTCTTGAAGGTGGTCATTGCGACCTGGGCTAATGAAGATGATGAATGGACCCGCAAGGGTCCATTTGGTTTCATTTTTACGTTCTCAAGAGTTACATCTGGTTAACCAACTTAGCTGGGGACCACCTGGAACCCTCTCAGGGACCACATGTTGAAAACCCCTGGTTTAAAGCACCCAAGTAGAAAGTAAACAAAAAAATGCAAAATTTACAATATATTTTTGGGGGGCAAGTGACCATGACCTGAGGGCAAGTAGAACCTGACTTGCACTTGCCCGATGGGCAAGTGCTTCAGAGACCTTAGTGTCAACCCCTGTGTAGGATGCAGGCAGACAACATCACTGCCAAACAACTATTTAATTCCAACACCATACAATATGATTGCAAGTTGTGCAGCTGGTTGTTGGCTAGCAGACAGCTGTGACTATGTCATACTGGGACGAATGTGTTGTGTTCACAAAGTGCTGAAGAGCGGAGGGGAAAAACTGACAGCCAAATTAGCGATCCGCCGAATATTCATCGGTAGAAAATATTTGGCACATGGCAGAAATTGGCTAAAAATGCTCTATGGCCTATTCCGTTTTTCCGTCCCAAATTGGCAGAATATATATATCATAGTGTATGCAGTTATGCACTTTTAAAAGTGCCGGATAAATGTTTTATGGGACATAATAAGTGATTATTATTTAAGTTACGTAGTTCAGTTAAAGGGGAACTCCAACCATTTTCATTTTTTTCCTGAGAGTGTACAAATGGAACCAAATGGACCCTAGCGGGTCCATTTGGTTCCATTTGTACACGCTCAGAAAAAAGGTCCTAAAAGAGAAAGCATTAACATGGTGCATGGTGAAATAACTTGATGATGTCATCAGGTAGTGTTTCAACCATGTGTAATGACTTTTTTCAGACCTCCATTTATAGGAAACACAGAATGGGGGGACATTTTTTATCATGTTCACACAACATGGTGGAATTCCTTTTTAAGAAATAGCAATGATACAAAAAAATATACTGTATGTACCCTATTGGCCTGAATATATACTGTATGTACCCTATTGGCCTGAATATGAGACTATGTTTGTTTGTTGTTTTTCCAATGGAAATGTCCTAAAAAAAACTGGTCATATTATAATATATTATAATATTATTTGACATTCAATGTTCTTTTCCCACAAATTAGTCTTGAAACAAGGGTTTTGGGAACCAAATGGAACCGTACAGGTCCATTTGGTTCCATGTGTTACACTCTCTGAGTTACACAGTGACAGATTGATAATTGCTAACCAGTGCGGAGTGGTTCATCTACGTTTACTGTACTTAGAAAAAACAATAACTAAACTTTAGTGACGCATTTCCAGATAGTAATGATTCTACTTCTCTTCTCCTTCATTTCAGAGGCGAAGCTTTATATTTTTACTGCACTATATGTTAATACATTTTATATTTAGATTTGTATTACATTAAAGCTCTGACTGCTTGGTACTGGCATATGATATGATATCTGAGGTTGTAAATCTGCTGTTATCAAAAGACTGTGCAAACATTTTAGGAAAACGTGTTGTGTGAACCAACCTGCCCTCATTTCAATGCCAAACACAGATACTAATGATATGCAAACTCCAGTAGATGAACACACTAAACCAAATGGACCCCCAACTCCCAACATTAACTCAATGCATAACATTACAAGTTCATAATTAGCCTATACATGTACAACATGTGTAAATCATTATAAAGAGAAAAGGTAGTTCTCTCTGCATTTACCTTTAGCCTACTATTGGTACTAGTAATCCCAATTCTGACAGTTCTGTTGCATTGTCACAATGCTAACTCTAGCAGCTAAACAGCTAAACCAAATGGACTCCACTACGAACGGATCACATCATCAACATTACCTATATTCTCAGCATGTAGTGTTAAGTGTATGATCACTATAACAGGTGGTCCGGGGACCACCAGTGGTCCTTGAGAGGGTTCCAGGTGGTCCCCAGTTAAGTTGGATAACCAGATGTAACTCTTGAGAGTGTAAAAAATGAAACCAAATGGACCCTTGTGGGTCCATTTGGTTTCATTGTTACACTCTCAAGAGTTACAATATTCATCCTCTGAACTAGCCCCAAATCGACACAACTATGGTTTGCCTGTTATGTTTCCGAAATCCAGCCTGGAATTGTAGATAAAAACAGGAGAAATCTTTGGGTTTTGGGGGTCTGTGGAGCTAAAATGTCATCACATGGTGGTTCTCCGTGGCTCAGATTCTGAATAAATAGTGGGCCCTGGTATGAAAAAGGCTGAAAACCCCTGCTATAAAGAGTAAAATGCAGTCCTACGGCACGGTGCGTATTATTTACCTGCAGTTTGTGTAGTAATCCCAGGCAGCAGTGGAAGAGTATTGACAGAATATTACCAGCTGTAACGATGATCTGTCAAACCTGCACTCTCAAACACAAACTAATGTAAAACTATGCGGATCTAAATGAGAGATCAGGTCGATCGATCCGTGACGTTATTGATCCATGGTCGGCATCGTCGTCAGTCCGCTCGATTGGTTGATCCACATCATAACGATATAATAATAATACGATCTCTTCTTGTGTTTGGAGTGTGTGTGTGACTGACCGTCTGCTAGCGGCCGTTTGTTGAGCTAGGATGACACTTCCTGTTTTACTTCCAGGTTGGGAGTTGGCTAGCACGGAGCCTTCAGAATAAGAGCTTCAGTTATTTATTATTTAGTTATTTAGTTTGCAGATTTGCAATACATTTCAAACACAGGGTCAACACAACTGTGAGTGGAGTGGACGCCACCATGAAGCATTTCTTCTCGTTGCCAATAGGGTTCCCCATGTTCATTTCAACAAGACATTTAGAGACGTACAAATATCGGGGGAAAAAAGTCCAAAGCAGGATATCATAGTGGAAGTAAAAAGGAGGCTGTGCATGTAATTAATGTGTACTTAAAAAAAAGTCATATGTTAAATTTAGAAAATAATTCATCAAATCTATGTTTTAAGTGGCGTAGGCATATACTGGAACACTTAACTCTATGTGCCCTACTTTTTTTTTTACTGATTATAATATCCTATTTAATTGGGCAGTAGGCTACTTGGCATATTTTTCTACCAGTGCCTAGTGAGCTAGAATTAAACACGTTTTTTGGCCTGTACATGAGCTAGTCTTTTAATCATAGCTTACTATGACGACAGCCTACTATAATACTACATAGCCTAGAGGAAATTAAAGTGGGTCATGGTTGGAATTGTAACAACTGGAAATCAATAATACTACATTAGTAACATTTCCTGAGGAGCACATTAAGTGAAGGCAATTGTTATTATAGGCTACTGAGCCCATTATGTCGTTTGCACTCTGGTGAATAAGTGTTAATAAATACACAGAAACATAGCCTATTTTTTTTTTTTTTTTTCTACTGTACTATTTTAATGTTCAAATTAACCGTTTTGTACGAATTCATAGTTTGGCGTTACTTTAGCGGCAGTAACTTTTATTCTGAAGAGCTCGACCACCGGTTAACGTCTTATCCTCGCTCACCAGACACCGCTGACAGAGAGAGGGGCGCTGGCTGGCTGGCTGACGTCACAGCAGAGAGCCCGTGGCTGGCCCCGCCCCCTTGAACTACAGTAACCCCAGGCCCGGCAGGGCCCTCTATGGGCAGGCCGGCTGGTTGTCATGGTAACCTGATCTGTGTTAACTCTGTTTAGAGCCGTTAGTTACAACACAACCCCTACAACATGGAGGATTATTAGGTGATTAGTGTGATAGAAAATGCATAAAAAATAAATACAGCACTAAAATAAATAGGCCTAAATGAATAAATAAATAAATATGCATGAAGTAAATTAATAAAGTGAATGATAAAATCTAACAAAATGAAAAATGAATGGATGGATGGATGGATGGATGGATGGATGGATGGATGGATGGATGGATGGATGGATGGATGGATGGATAGCCTCAATAAATACATGTTATTATTCTAAATAAACCAGTCAATCAATCACAAAAAAGAACAGAAAACTTCTCACCCTATTTTAAGAGAGTTGTCAGCCACCAGTCGCAGAGAAAACTCATTTCGGTCACTTGTTTTCGTGACCTTATTCTTGGGTCACACTTTATGACCTGAGTTTTGACATTGAGGGGTCAGAAACCGAGTGCCAGAGCCGCTGTCCATGCAGCCTGAATCGGGACGAACTGGATTAAGAAATATACTGATTTCAACGAGGGCGGTGCATGTCAGCTCCAAAAAATTGGGGTGGCCAATAAGGACACAGTATGCAAACATATTTGAATACTGAATCCTGATTGGCCACTGGAGTAAGAAGGAAATGAGTGTAACGAATTCCAGAACTATCTGGTGACAGGCAAATTAGTTGTTTGTTTTGTTGCCATCAGCTGATTCAGCCTGGCTTTAGCAAGGCTAACAATAAAGTCTCTGTAATGTTTACTAGCCTACAAAACAATCTAAAATAAAAGGGATTTAAGATCATTATAAAGCTGGGCTGTTGCCCGAGTCCAGTCCATTTCTGCTTATGCTTCTGGTCTAGGCAGTGTTGCCAACTGGCAAAACCCAAAATGCACTAGTCAAGTGGCACTTCCAAAAACGCACTAGAATGCGCTAGATGCTGAAGGGAAGCACTAGAGAATGTAAAGACCATTCTCTAGTGGTGTATATAGACACATGATGAATATTTTAACTCTTGAGAGCGTAAAAATGAAACCAAATGGACCCGCAAGGGTCCATTTGGTTTCATTTTTACGCTCTCAAAGAGTTACATAACCAGCTGTCCATCATTTAGCCTGGGGGCCACTGGTTGAAAACCACTGTCATAGGAGGAAAAATGGTGAAAAACAAGGGTTTCATCTATGGCGCCTGTCAACCAATTTCACCCCAACTCACCAGCAAAAAAAAGCACTAGATTTTCCGCCGGGAACTTTTCACTAATTTTGGCGCTAGGGGGGGTCTAAAAAAAAGCTAAATATAGCGACAAATGCGCCAAGTTCGCAACACTGGGTCTAGGACTTGTCCCTATTTGCTGTCTCTATTTCTCAATAGAAGTCTATGTAGAAAATACCCCATTGGACTATTCTAAAGTCTTGTATAGGCTATAGCAGACTAAGTATAGATAAAGTGAGTGGCTCCGATGAAGTGATGAAGACATGTTGTGACCGTCAATACTCTATGGCAGGGGTTTTCAACAGGTGGTCCGGGGACCACCAGCGGAATGAATGATGGACAGTTGGTAACCAAATGGACCCTTATAGACCTGTAACTCCTGAGAGTGTCTCAAGAGTTAATTTATATTCAGACATCTGAATTATGTATAATTTTCAAGAATCTACAAAATTAGAAAATGTATAGAATAACAGTGATTTTGACCAATATTTTGCCAACATTTTGCCAGTGCCCTCATAAAACCCTACAGTAGCACCACTAAAAACGACTGGACAACGCTCCACGCGCCCCAAGCTCTTCTCCCTCCTGGCTCCAAAACTATGGAATGCACTTCCCACCGCAATCAGAACCATGACTCACTACCAATCTTCCGCCCCAGTCTGAAAACACACCTCTTTAGACTACATCTCAACCCATAGCACTTGCATTACATACCAACCCATAGTACTTGCTGCAATGACATATATACAGTAGGTTGCCTAATGTATTACAATGTTTTTAGCGCTCCATTGTATGTTGTAAAATGTGTTGTAAATCCTAATTAAATTGTAAACTTGTCATCATTGTAAGTTGCTCTGGATCAAAATCGCCTGCTAAATGCCTAAATTGTAAATTGTAAATTGCAATCATCTCTCCTAAATTATGGACAAAAACTTGAAAATCCTTGCTTTTGCGTCCAAGAGTCTCGGACCGAGACACTAAACTCAACTTCAAATTGTGGTCCTTGGCTAAAATGCGGTATAAATAGTGGGCCCTGGTATGAAAAAGATTGCAACCCCCTGCTCTATGGCTCTCGGTGAGATTAGGAATGGAGATTGAGACGATGAATCCTATCTGAAGATGTTTAATTGGTGCGGTGGAAGGTCCCTGTACTCCCCTTGATTTCAGGGCCTCACGTGGGACCCCAGGGGTTAAAGCAAAGCATCCACTTCTGATGTAACTCAGTCAGTGTGCTCCTGATCCGTTCATGTGTTCATTCACGTGAACTCTTACCTCACAGTGTGTGTGTGTGTGTGTGTGTGTGCGCGCGGGTGAGTCATAAACAACACACCAGTCATGCGGCAATCTATCCCCATGCCCGAAGTTCAACTCTCTCTCTCTCTCTCTCTCTCTCTCTCTCTCTCTCTCTCTCTCTCTCTCTCTCTCTCTCTCTCTCTCTCAGGGGCGGATCTAGGCAGGGGCATGGTGGGGCAATACTCCCCTAAATGACTGCTCCACCAAACATGCAAAACAACCCAAGATATATACCCTATAACACCCTAACCCTAACTGCTACTAAGTACAATAATGGCACCACTAAACAAAGCATTTCATCATTCAAGACAGAAAAATCTCAGAGTCAGACCTTTAGCTTTATCCATGCTGTGTAGCAGTGTATCAGGCGCGGATCTAGGCAGGGGCATGGGGGGGGGGGGGGGGGGGGGGGGGGGGGGGGCAATCAACCCCCCTAAATGCCTTGACTGCCCCAACCAAACATGATGGCATGCAAAACAAGTTAAACAACCCAAGATATTTCAAATTAAAGTGCTTATATTTAAAATGATTTGAAACACTATTACTGCTACTGAGTAACTACAATTGTCTCACCACTAAACCAACAGCATTTCATCATTGAAAACAGAAAACTCTGAGTCAGACCTTTAGCTTTATGCATGCAGCGTTTGTGTTGCAACTTCAACAACAACTGATGTTATTATTGATGCTTTACTTGCATAATAAAAGTCTTGTAACAGAAAATGGTATGGGGGCGACTTCATCGCCCGTGTCGCTTCGCACTATGGGCGATGAAGTCGCCCCCATACCATTTTCTCCTGTTGTTATACATCCACCCCTGCAGTGTATTATTGAAAAGTAAATGTTGAAAGGACACATACTGAAAGGACACACACATTCCCCTCCATTCTAGCATCATCATTGAACCCCCTGCTCCTAAACCACGGAGTGTTGCAGGTGTCCGCTTCATCAGTCCTTTTCATTTCTGTAATTTATTGAACTAGGCCAATGCATGAATGCATTCATTATCTTCTATTTAACCGGTTGAACTCTATTTTAGTCATGCCACAGGCACATGGTTTATCCAATATTTCTGTTTATTTTTTATTTCTTTCAAATTAAATAGATAGATGAATATATATTCATCTATATTCATCTGAATAATATTATATAAGAATTATAACTTTAACTAAATACCTAATTACTTGTGGTATGAGTGTTTTAACTTCAATTTCTTGATTCTGGTTATTTGAAATGTCCTGTATTTCCCAGAGGAAAGCAGAATCCAAGTTTGAGATCTCCTGTACAGCTCCATCTGAGACATACCGAATTTATTTCTCAGGAGAAAACAATGAGAAACATACTGTAGCGTTGAGATGCAACAATTGAGCAATATTTAAGCCATTATTGAAAGCTCCTGTATAGCTCAATTGCTCAATTGATTGATTGACTATAGCTCATCAGAGGATCCATCTGAGACTTACCAAGTCTATTTCTCAGGAGAAAACGGTGAGAAACAGGAGCCATATGAGCTTAGATCTCTTTTTTGCCTCACATCAATCTCATCCATGGCTTAAATATTGCTCAATTATTGTATCTCTATGTTTCTCATTGTTTTCTCCTGAAAAAATGGAATTGGTATGTGTCAGATGGCGCTGTACAGGCGATGATGATTCCGCTTTCCTCTGGGTTTCTACCTTTATTTTGACACTATATTTTTGAAAACACCTGTTTTCACACAGACAGTCAGAAACCGCTGAGCCAGTGAGTTTGTTTGAGACAAAAAGTTTGAGAAAGTAAAGTTTGTTCATAGATTCATGCTTTTACTCTATATTGATTTGAAAGAGATACAACTTAAGGGGACTTAAGTTGTAGTAAATATTACTGCCCATTAATTTAGTAGTGTCAACTGTACTAATCATGTCCAGAGTACCGTGATGGGAGTTCTGCTCCCACACGCACGATGATCCTTATCTATTGTTTCAACTATATATTCAGATTCAGGTTGTGTTACGTATGTTCTTAGCTCATACATATAATTTACGATAACTACTTTTTAGGATTTATTGATTTTTTTATTGATAGCCTTTTGTTTTTCTTTTGTACTGTGAATAGTTCTGCTCCAGCTTTAGCTCTATTTGCTGCGGTGGTGGATAAAATCAGGAAAGAGGGCTGAAAGAGAGGTGTTAGCGGTGGTATGACGCCATGTTGTAGTTTTTTGGTGGTCATGGTGATCACCGATAAACCAAACGCTGAATATGCCTTAAGAGGCCTAAACTGTTGTCATTTTATTGCCAACGTAGTATATGACCAATAATCAGCCCAGTGTGGGTCGGCACACACCCGGGACTGCTGATTGGACTAGAGCTCGGGCCCCGCCCGTGCTGACTTTCCGAGTTTCCACGGGCAAAAAAAGATAAAATCGCACAGTGGTGCAATAGTGACATCCGGTGGTGAGAATATGCTACTTCTGGCACCCAGGGACCAACAAAGCTGTCTAAAGTAGTTTGCACGTTAAAAAATATGTAAGGGCTAACAGAGCTCTAAAGTTTGCGGGGGGGGGGGGGGGGGATTAGGATTATAGAAGCACCGTAATTGGCTCCTGTAGTCATGTACGTGTCACGAGCCGATTGGACGGTTCTGGCTCGCTCCTTTTGCATTCTTCCGAAGTGTCTCATCTCTTCCCTTGCACCTCACGTTCCTCCACCTCCCCAATGCCCACATGCTCGGTTTCCGCCAATCCGTCGGACTTTCCCGCCTTCCGCCGACTGCCCCTCCAAACCCCGAGGACCTTGTCTATCGTCTTCATTTTCAGAGAGGAAGCGGTGGTGGCGGGTTTGGCCGAGGTCGGCTCGGCTGCCGTCCCCGCTGCCGCTGCTGCTGCCGCCTCCTGCCCGGCCCGCCGTCTCTTCTTCCAGAAGGACAACATATCCCACACCAGGGTCTTGATCCGCCCCTTTCCTCCTTTGGGCTTCTTGAGGAGCTCCTCGAAGGCTCTCTTCTCGCTCTCCCACACGAGCTCCCTGTCGGCGAGCACCGCGTTCTCCTGCTTCAGGGTGGCGATCTGCTCCTCCAGCCGCCTCAGCCGTCTCGGATCTTCGGCGGCTCCTTGGGAAGAAGACGACGGCTCGGGAGAAGATCTGATGTCGCCTTTGGGAGAGGAGGAAGGCGTTCTGTCGACGGGGGAAGACGGCAAGGAAAGGGAACGCCTGTTGGCTTCCTTCCGTTCCTTCAGGAGATACGCCTCCCTCTCCCCGGCCATGATGACGGCCTTGACCAGCTTGGTGTTCTCCTCGGCCAGGGTGTGGATCTGCCCCTGCAGCTGCTTCAGCTTCAGCCGGTCCAGGTCGGCCTTGGAGGGCGTGGGCGAGGCCGCCCTCTCCTCCTCGGTGGGCGAGTGGAAGGCCTTGACCTTGTCGCGGAGGTCCTTCTGCAGCACCGTGCGGAACGAGCGGCCGCCCTTCTCGCGGAGCTGCGTCTGCGAGACGGCGTGGTCGCGGCACACGTCGGGCCACGTCAGCGCGCCGCGGACCAGGTCCCCGACGATGGCGGGCAGCTTGTCCAGCTCGACGCGCACCTGCGCCGCCGTGTCGCGCTCCCGCAGCGTGGCCGTGACGGGGGTGCGCTTCACCGTGTCGAAGTCGACGGTGACGCCGAACGCCACGCCGATCTCGTCCAGCCGGGCGTAGCGCCGGCCGATGGAGCCGCCCGACGCCGAGCAGTCGCCGTCCACGGCGTGCGGGACGCCGCGCTCGCCCAGCGCGGCGGACAGCTCGCCGACGAACGGCGCAAACTCCTCGCGCTTGCTGAGCGGCAGCACGACGCACTTCCACGGGGAGACCTCCACGGGGAAGCTGAAGTACGTGCGCTGGTCGTCGGCCGTGTTCTCGGCGTTCCGGACGCGGAAGGCGTGCTCCAGCACGGCGTACATGATCCGCCCGACGGCGAACGACACCCCCACCACCTCGGGGACCACCGCCTCCACACACAGAGTCTTCTGGAAACGCCGCGCCGCCACCATGTCCCGCGTGAGCCGGAAGAGCCTCCCGTCGTCCGTCTGGAAGGCCATCTCGCCCGTCTCAGCCAGCTGGCCCTCGTGCCGTTCAGCCGCCTCGCTCGATGCCTCCGCCAGGTACTTGGAGACCAGCTTGGCGTCCACCTTGTCATAGGCCCGGCCAAGGGCCGCCTTGTTGGGCTCCAGGCGCACCACGTTGACCACCTTGGGCTTCTCGGCCACCAGCGGCACCCGGGTGGCGGCGGCGTGGCACCGCAGGTCGCTGGAGCCGCGGTCCACGCAGCCCACCAGCGCCACCCAGCCGTGGGACGCCGTGAGGGCCTCGGCGTCCCAGCAGTCGCGGGCGTAGTGTGGCCGGCGACCTGGGGCGCGCTGGCGGAAGCGCAGCCGGTTCTTGTCCACGCCCACGCGGACCAGATACAGGTACGCCCGGCCCATGAAGTACCCCAGGACCTGGTTGGACACTGTGCCGGCGTCCACGGCATCGGCCAGCAGGGTCTGATGAGGGGCCTCTGGGTCCCCCTCGGATGGCCACAGCGGCACGCTCAGGTGCGCCACGTCCCGGAATTTGGGGTGCCGCTGTTGTTGTCGGACACCACGACTCTCGTCGTTGTCGTCGTCATCTCCGCCGGCGTCGCCCTCGTCGTTGTCCGCCGACGGGTCGGCGAAGTGCTCGATCTCGGCCACGGTGAACTCCCGGGCGTGGACGAGCCCCGCTCCCGCGTCGTCGCCGTCGTCGGGCGGCGGGGCGGAGACGTCGTTGCGGAAGGCGCTGCCGATCTGGGCGGCGGCGAACGGCAGCCTGCCCTGGTTGAAGAGCAGCAGGCGCTTGAAGTTGAGGAACGTCCCCTGGGCCGTCTCGGGGCGGAGGTACACCTCGTCCTCGTCGCCGCCGCCCGGCGGCCCCAGGGACGTCCGGAACATCAGGCCGAAGGGGACGGGCGTCGTGAGGTTGTTGCCGTCCACGGGCGACTTCACCCCGCGCTCCCTCAGCAGCGTGACCAGCTGGTGCTCGTCGAGGCTCTCCCGGTCCATCCGCGCCAGCAGCTCCTCGGCCTCAGCCTTCCTGTCGGCCGGGCACTTCCGGTCGGATAGCTTCCGGAGGAGGTGCTCGCGGAGCAATCGGTCGGCGCGGAAGCAGCGGCCCGTCCGCGCGTCCCTGACGGCGAAGCGTCGGGCGAGCGCGTCGGCGTGGCCCGAGGCCCGCAGGACGGCCTCGGGCGTCAGCGCTGGGCAGTCGAGCTCCAGGACGCCGTCCCGCTGGATGAAGTGCTGCCGCCAGACGGCCAGCAGGTTGTTCCTGAGGGCCACGCCCGTCGGGCCCAGGTCGTAGAGGCCGGCCACGCCGCCGTAGTTGGCGAACGCCCTGTCGTAGAAGAAGCGCCGCCTCAGGACGTCCTCCATCTTGGTTCTCTCGAAGCTTGGCGCAGGTTCCGACGTCTTTGGGGTCTTCGGTGGTTCCAGCGTCCTTAGTGTCCTTAGTGGTTCCGACGTCTTTGGCAGTTCTGATGTCTTTAGTTCCAATGTCCTTAGTGTCCTTAGTGGTTCCGACGTCTTTGGCAGTTCTGATGTCTTTAGTTCCAATATCCTTTGTGTCTTCGGTGGTTCCGACATCTTTAGTGTCTTTAGTGGTTCCGAAGTCTTTGGCAATTCTGATATCTTTAGTTCCAATGTCTTTGGTGGTTCTGATGGCTTTAGTGTCTTTGGTGGTTCCAACATCTTTGGCCGTTCTGATGTCTTTAGTTCCGATGTCTTCAGTGGTTCCGGTTCCGGCGTCTTTAGTAGTTCCAAAGTCTTTGGCGGTTCCGATATCTTTAGTTCCAAAGCATTCAGTGTCTTTAGAGGTTCTGATGTCTTTAGCGGTTCTGGTTCCGTTGTCTTTAGTGGTTCTGACGTCTTTATTGGTTCTGGTTCCAATGTCTTTAGCGGTTCTGAAGCCTGTAGCGGCTCTGATGTCTTTAGCGGTTCTGAAGCCTGTAGCGGCTCTGATGTCTTTAGCGGTTCTGAAGCCTGTAGCGGCTCTGATGTCTTTAGCGGTTCTGAAGCCTGTAGCGGCTCTGATGTCTTTAGTGGCTCCGATGTCTCTAGCGGTTCTGGTTCCAAAGTCTTCGGCAGTGCGGGTGTGGCGGTGGAGGGGGAGGCGGCGACCTCCGTCGAGCGCTTCCTCAACCTAAACGTGGCGGCAGCTGCGGCGGCTTGGTTGGCGATGTCCGCCTGCAGGCGGAGATTGTCGGCCGCCGCAACACCTTTGTCGTCAGCATCGCCGTCCATGCTGTGCTTTCTGTGTGGTCGGTCGGTCGTTCCTCACGCCACGATCTCTCTCCTGCCTCGCTCCTTGGCACCCTCTTATTCCAACCAACCGGAGGACTGACGTCACGCAGATGACAACATTAATGTGAACTCTGGACTGAGAACATCTGTACGTGCCCATTGGCTAGCCTTTATAACGATGGAACTTGAGGACCTAACTAGATCAGCACTCAGCAGAGTGCAAACTTGTTGCAAACGTGTTGTGCACAAGTAGGCCTTGGCCTATACTTGTGCGTGCGTGGAGCAGGCTAATACTCATGGCATTAACAATAAAGGTCTTTTATTTACGTCACCACCTAAACTGGCCAATCGATTGGAATACCCCAAGGGACGGCTGACCATGCAAATAATTATACCCATTGTCAAATTTGTTATTATACCTATGAGCCAAGTACATACGTAACAGTACATATCTGTATAAGTAAGCTATGCATATATAATTTGAGTGCTGTCTACATAAACTGTAATGTGGAAGGAACCCTTCATTCCAACCATTTCCTTTTCCCTCCACCAGATCCTCCAGCTGGCCAGAGGGAGGCGGTATTACTGTATGTTTTGAGTGAAGAGAACCTCAAAAGAAGTGTGGTTTGACCAATCCTTCTGACCAATCACATCCTGACCACTGTCCCTTCACACATGGTCTGGTCTACTTACTCAAAGGAGCATTCTGTGATTTGGGTGATTTGGAAAATCCTCCGGTAACAAGACATGCACATGCACACACTCCAGTGTGAGGCGGTTGGGTCCAAGTCCCACCCTAGCCTCTCTCCCCAGGCTTACCTCATGCGTTCTGCAGAGAAAACCCTGGGCACACTGAATCTATCAGCGGAAGTGTCTGTCGGAACATCATCTGTAATACGATTTTTTCTGACCAACCACCGTGCTTGCTTCACTTGCGGATAATGTAAACTGATTCATGAAGCATTCGTGTCATTTACTGGAGCGGTAGTTCCGCCAAAATACCACACCTCTGCTGAAAGACTGGTCTGGGTCCAGTGTGGGTCTAGTCCAGGGGTCAGCAACCTGCGGCTCAGGAGCCACATGCGGCTCTAGAACAAAGCCCTAGTGGCTCCCTGGCTGTAGCAGCAATGTACATACATTTAGGGCGATCCGCCAACATAATATAAACATTTCAGTCACTGACAGCACCCAACATGTGATGCGCTGTGTCTGACAGTTACGTTGCCCGTTAACGCTAGTAGCGTTTGCCGCTTGTTGGCCATGCCACAAAAGCCCAGCACATTTCAGAGATGGAGCTTTAATTTGAATCACCCATATAAAAAAGATAAAGATAAAACAAAATCATTATCAACGTGAAACGCAACTTGATGATGTCATCAGGTTGTGTTTCACCATGTCAGTGATTTTTCTTTTAGGACATTTTTTTCTGAGAGTGTACAAAGGGAACCAAATGGACCGCCAGGGTCCATTTGGTTCACATTTGTACACTCTCAGAAAAAAAAAAGAAAATGAGTGGAATTCCCGTTTAAGGGCTTATTATTAGGCTTACATTTTTTTAAAATTTTTGGTCAAAAATGGCTCTTTCAACATCTTGGGTTGCCGACCCCTGGTCTAGTCCAACTCTATGGTTTCGTTCTCTGATCTTCTGCAGGTCTGTCCATCTCATGGCGACCAATGGGGTGGCACTTGGGTCCATTTTGTAGACATTACATGACAGTGTTTGTAAACAGTTTTTGGGATTTGAGTTGACGGTTCGTGACGTTGAATTTTGTCTCTTGCCCCCAAAACTAAGAACTTTCACCTTTTTGTCCACAATTGTCAAAATAACAATTATTCTCCATTTTCTAATTCTGTTTCAAGAAATTATGTAATTCAGATATTTAAATATAATTTAACTTTTTTACCGCTCTCAAGAGTTACAGATTAAATAAGAACTTTCACCCTTTTGTCCAAAATTGGGAAAGAGAACTGGCAAAACGGTGGTCAAAATAACAATTATTCTACATTTTCTAATTGTGTTTCAAGAAATTACGTAATTCAGATTTTTAAATATAATTTAACTCTTTTAACACTCTGAAGAGTTACAGTAACACCTTGATAATGTATGACCATGTCATATGATATTTTTCAGAAGTTCTGTTCCTAAAGGGCAGTCCACACTCTCTCGTTGGAAAGATGCGATAGAACTACAAAATGACGTCTCTCGCAATTTCAGATTTTTGCTGCACTGTCAGATGTTCTGTCTCTCCGGCCTCAACTGTCGGAGACAGTGTGAACAGTGCTTATATTAAACACAGCATGGGGGAATTCGTGTTTCCTCTCAACAACTCTAAGGTATATTCATGTATAATTCATGTAAAATAGATGGAATTCCCTTTTGAAGTATATATAAGAAATAAAATCTGAAATTTTTAATGGTATTCTTTTCTTCTTTTTCTTCATCTTAGACCGTTTCATTATTAGATCACTTCATCTAGTTTATGTGATCCTTAAAAAAATCATAGTCCTCCACCAGGCCTCCTGCAACCCCTAGAGGGGTCAAAAAGACAGATTTTTTTTTTTAGATGATCTAATTAAAGAAAGGATAGCATAATGTTGTGAAACACTGGACTACAGGTGCTGGCCAGTAAATTAGAATATCATCAAAAAGTTGAATTATTTCCACAATTCCATTCAAAAACCCGAACTTTCATTAATTATAGATCCAGTACTCACATTGTAAATGATTTCAAGTATTTATTTGTTTATTTTTACACAATTTTGGCTTCCAGCTCATAAAACCCACCAAATCAGTATCTCAAAAAATTAGAATATTTTATGAGACCAGTAAAAAGATGTGTTTTGAACAAGAAATGTTGACTATTTGAAAAGTATATTAATGTATGTAGTCAATACTTGGTCTTGGCTACTTTAAAACAGATTATTTCATTAATGGGGCGTGGCATGGAGGTGATCAACCTGTGGCACTGTTGAGGTGTTATGGAAGCCCAGTTTTGCTTCAATAACAGCCATAAATGAATTTGTATCGTTCAGTCTTATGTCTCACACCTTCCTCTTGACAATACAACCCAGATTCTCTGTTGGGTTAAAGTCAGGACAGTTGGCAGGTCAGTTAAGTGCAGTAATACCATGGTCAGTACAGCAGTTAGTAGTAGTTTTAGCTCTGTGGGCAGGTGCCAAATCGAGATGGAAAGGATAATTAGCATCTCCATGAAGCTTGTCAACATACCAAAGCACAAGGTACTCTAAAAAGATGGCCGTGTTGAAGTTTTCAGCCGATAGCGTGGCCTAAATCATGTGTTTTGCCATGTCCAGTCTCCAAGCCATGTTATCGGCTGGTGTTGATCCACTGACAGAGAAAAACTCATCAGTGGTTGCAACACAGCCATCTTTTAGAGTACCATATGCTTCTGTATGTTGACAAGCTTCATGGAGATGCTAGTTTTCCTTTCCAGCTCGATTTGGCACCTGCCCACAGAGCTAAAACTACTACTAACTGCTGTACTGACCATGGTATTACTGCACTTAACTGACCTGCCAACTGTCCTGACTTTAACCCAACATAGAATCTGGGTTGTATTGTCAAGAGGAAGGTGTGAGACATAAGACTGAACGATACAAATTCATTTATGGCTGTTATTGAAGCAAAACTGGGCTTCCATAACACCTCAACAGTGCCACAGGTTGATCACCTCCATGCCACGCCCATTAATGAAATAATCTGTTTTAAAGTAGCCAAGACCAAGTATTGACTACATACATTAATATACTTTTCAAATAGTCAACATTTCTTGTTTAAAACACATCTTTTTAGTGGTCTCATAAAATATTCTATTTTTTTGAGATACTGATTTGATGGGTTTTATGAGGCTGGAAGCCAAAATTGTGTAAAAATAAACAAATAAATACTTGAAATCATTTACAATGTGAGTACTGGATATATAATTATTGAAAGTTCGGGTTTCTGAATGAAATTGTTGAAATAATTCAACTTTTTGATGATATTCTAATTTACTGGCCAGCACCTGTAATTACTTCGGTAATCGGTAGTGACTGTTTCGGCAGTGACAACTTCGTCTAGTTTTTAGGTTAATGCTACAATGCATTGCAAAATACAGTATGTCTAGCAAAAACAGCTTTCTACTGATGTACATGGATAAAAACATCACATCACATTTAGCTATAATTTAAGAAGAAATGATGGGTTCGGTAGTGACACACATAATACACACTGATTTTTAGACTTCGGAAGACATTCATTTCAGACTGAAGTAGCCTACACCAGCTGTACTCAACATTTTGCCATGATGAACATGAGGTCTATGCCAATTCATGGTGAAGAAAGGGTGTGAGTAATACGTTGTACTAGGATCCTTCTATGGACTATACTGTCTGTCTGTCTGTCTGTCTGTCTGTCTGTCTGCAGACAGACAGACAGACAGACAGACAGACAGACAGACAGACATGCAACTGTACTGACTGAACTGTAAGCCGTGTAAGGCATAAAAACAAAACAGATGGAATACTAAAACATAAACATTGCTCCCATCTAGTGTTCATAACCTGAACTGCACCATCATGTTTCTCACTTGAACCCTAAGGAACACTTCATTCAGGCTAGCCATTGATTGATTGATTGATTGATTGATTGATTGATTGATTGATTGATTGATTGATTGATTGATTGATTGATTGATTGATTGATTACAGTCAAGCAGTGTAAAATGTCTTTCACTGTGTTATCACCGTTAGTACCTAGAAATTTTAGAATTTCTCTGGGTCTGCCAGGCAGACATGGTCTGAGCTGGAGAAGAGAGTGATTTTGCAAACTAACACTGAAACTAGATGAACTACTGTATATACTGTAGCCCCAGAACACTAAACATGGGTGATTTTCGTCCCGGAAGATTATGTTACAGCTATTTTCATAATGTTGCTGATGTCGGAGGTGGTGGGTGGGTCTTTCAGTAGCTTCATGATGCTCAGTGACATCATAAAGTTGCTGATGTCTGAGGTGGGCGGGTCTTTCAGTAGCTTCATGATGTTCAGTGACATCATAATGTTGCTGATGTCTGAGGTGGGCGGGTCTTTCAGTAGCTTCATGATGCTCAGTGACATCATAATGTTGCTGATGTCTGAGGTGGGCGGGTCTTTCAGTAGCTTCATGATGCTCAGTGACATCATAATGTTGCTGATGTCTGAGGTGGGCGGGTCTTTCAGTAACTTCATGATGCTCAGTGACATCATAATGTTGCTGATGTCTGAGGTGGGCGTGTCTTTCAGTAACTTCATATGATGCTCAGTGACATCATAATCTTGCTGATGTCTGAGGTGGGCGGGTCTTTCAGTAGCTTCATGATGCTCAGTGACATCATAATGTAGCTGATGTCTGAGGTGGGCGGGTCTTTCAGTTGCTTCATGATGCTCAGTGACATCATTATCTTACTGATGTCTGAGGTGGCGGGTCTTGACATGGGTTTTAACATACGTTCGGCTACTTTATTGTGGTCGCGTTGGTCAATATACTCTCCTCTAACCCTAAACCTAAACATAACCGCAAACACATCGCCATGCTGACATGCAGGGCTGCCTTAAAACAAGGCGGCCAACCGTCCACGCTGAATGAGAATTTCCGGGTTTTCGTCTCATTAATGAAATCTTGACGGTCGGCTCCCAGACAACATGCCTGGTTGAGAAGATCGTCTAATAAACCATCCTGTACTGTACAATTTGGAGTTTTACATATTATTGAAAAATAGCAGGTGTACACGCCTCATAGCGCGATTTTATCGATATGCACAACAATAATGTGCCATACTGATGCAATGTGAAGTTCATTCCATAGTTTTGGAATCAGAAGGGAGAAGAGTTTGGGGCATGCGGAGCGTTGTTGCTTTTAGCGAGGGTACTTCCAGCTTCCCTGTGTCGGCTGATCTGTGCACTAACACTACGTTTTAACCGTAGGTGATAGATAAAAAACGTCGCCCGATAACAGCGACGGCGACAGTTATTACCGTATATGCTTGCTTAGAATGGCATGCAAAATGAGTACCGTAAACGACGGTGCTGTGGTGCACTGTGGTGGAGGAGGAAGTGGGACGGAACTAGGAACCAAACTAGGAACCAAACTGCGCCGAATGGTTTGGGGTCGAGGGCAAAAAAGCAGCATTTGGCTTTGATTGGTTATCCTTGGCCAAACGTTGGCCGATTCGGGCGAAAAGCTCACCAATTTTTATCTTTCCGGGCGACGTTGCCCGCCCACGTCGGCCGACGTCGCCCGTTCTGCTGCTGTCGCCCGAATCGGCGGCTACCATAGAGAAATAATGGATGTCGGGCGACGTCGCTTTTATTATCGCCCGCCATCCCCGCCGTTAAAACGTAGGGTTAGGAGGGTTTGTTGAATGCGACCAGACCTGGAGGATATGGCGCTGTCATATACCTTCAGACGCTTTGAAGGCCATCAGACAGGGGATCTAGGCATTGGCATGGTGGGGCAATGCCCCCCTAAATGCCCTGATTGCCCCACCTAACATGATGTCATGCAAACAACCCAAATTTCAAATTAAAGTGCTTATAATTAAAATGATTTCAAACACTATATGCTACTAACTAACCACAATTGTTGCACCACTAAACCAACAGCATTTCATCATTGAAAACAGAAAACTCTCTGAGTCAGACCTTTAGCTTTATGCATGCTGCGTGTCTGTTGCAACTTCAACTGATGTTATTATTGATGCTTATACTTGCCTAATACAAGTCCTGTAACCGAAAATGGTATGGGTGCAACTTCATCTCGCCTGCCTCCCCAATTGGGAAATGTTAACTCCGGCCTTCAGTTACCTGTGAAAATGTATATAAAGCACCTTGGATAAAGGTTATATAAAAAGCCCCATTTACCACTCAGCACAAGTGTTATAGTAGTTTTGGATTTGTCATTTTAGTTTAGTTTTAGTTAGTTTCGACATGTTATTTTCTAATTCAGTTTTAGGTCGTTCGTAGAGTGGCTTTGCTAGTTTTTATTTAGTTTTTATTTATTATTTTGGTGAAAATAAAGTTAGTTTCAGTTTAATTATAGTTTTAGTTTTAAGTTATTTTTTTTCTGTGTGTTGGTTGTCACATAATATATATAATAAAAGATCATAAAAAATCATGAATCAACAATAATAATAATTCAGAAAACTGACTTTGGTCCATTAATTCTCAACTTTTATAACACCAATTGGTACAGTATTGTGCTTTACATCATTTCAATCATTGACAGTTGTCACCTGTACAACAAAGTATTGTAAGGATCAGACATTTGTGGAAGAATAAGTAATATTCTACTGCTACCATAAGCACACGTGTGTGTGTGTGTGTGTGTGTGTGTGTGTGTGTGTGTGTGTGTGTGTGTGTGTGTGTGTGTGTGTGTGTGTGTGTGTGTGTGTGTGTGTGTGTGTGTGTGTGTGTGTGTGTGTGGTGCCTCTGTGAATGTGCCAAATTGGAAAATGGTTGGAATTCAACCATTGATTTGAGTTTCTTGGTAGATTGGATGATTGCACTCTCCCACATGAAACACATTTTTTTTACACTCACAGTGTTATGGAACTCAGTGGACAGAAGATTTAGAAGCACCTCCTCCTCATCACCTATTTGCATAATTTCAATTAATTTTATTTAGTTTTCTGAACCCACAATAGAGTTTCAGTTTAGTTATCTTTTTGCAGTCATTTAACTCAATTTTTGTGAATTCTTTTTCTTTTTTTTAGTTACCGTTTTATTTTAACAATCCTGCTTACCATTGCCTTCACCATGATTTGCTGCTTCTGGCTTTATAGAGGTCTATATTTGTAAGTCTCTAAATGACGAACGCTATTGTGAACCAGCAGAAATGCTTTATGGTGTCTCACAGGCTTTGTATTGAGTCGTCGCTCGAAATGCACTGTAATTCTCCAAACGGTTAATAAAAAATGTCAGTCGATCAAAATCAATCAATCAATTAATCAATCAGCCGGTGTGATGTGGTCATTAGTCATGAACACTCAGGCATGCCGCGGGTGACCTTCCAGCAGACAGACAGGCCACGCCGACTCAGCACTTTTGCCCCGCGACCAAATTACAGTCGTCACCCGCCTGGCTGCACACGCGCACGCACGCACACACACACACACACACACACACACACACACACACACACACACACACACACACACACACACACACACACACACACACACACACACACACACACACACACACACCCTCCACACATGAGCGACGACTATCCCGATTCTGCATCACATACCGTATATTACTAGAGGCAAATGTTCTGTACAGAATTGTATAGATATCAGGTATACGTGCAGGGAGTGTTAAGCCCTATTCACACCATAAGGGTCAAAGGCAGTCTTGGCGCATGTCCCTGCAGTGAGATATGTTTTTTGCCAGGGGCGGATCTAGGCATGGGTATGGGGGGGGCAATGCCCCCTAAATAGGCCAGTCTGCCACCCCCAAACACGATGCCATGCAAAACAACCCAAGATATTTCAAATTAAAGTGCTCACATTTAAAACGATTTGAAACTACTACTGCTACTAACTAACTCCAGCTGTGTCACCACTAAACCAACAGCATTTCATCATTGAAAACAGAAAACTCTCTGAGTCAGACCTTTAGCTTTATGCATGCTGCGTGTCTGTTGCAACTTCACCAACAACTGATGTTATTATTGATGCTTTACTTGCCTAATAAAAGTCCTGTAACAGAAAATGGTATGGGAGCGGCTTCATCGCCCGTGGCGCGAAGCGACACGGGCGATGAAGCCGCCCCCATACCATTTTCTTTTACCCCTCCAACATGTTCTCTTGCCCCCCCAAATGGGACATGTTGCATCCGCCCCTGTTTGTTGCACGTTGACGTCCGTTGCCTCGCGTGACGCGCGCTGTCCCAAGTGATTCAGCGCATCTAAGTCCATGGAGCATAGCTTATCACTCCAAAGCATGCGGAAGGGAAGGGGGGCAATTATTTTTCCCAAGGGGCCAAAAGAGATACATAAAATATTGTGGAGGGCCAAGACTAAAAGCTGAACTAACAGTAACATTTTTAAATGGTGGGTCAGGTGATCTCTGGACCTTTTGAATTGCAGGTTTTAATCATTCTGGGAAATTATTTGGTAAGCCCAGGTCCAGGTCTGGTGGTATAGGCTTGCGGCCTATAAAGGCCGCCCCTGACCTGATTCGCTGCCATGCAGCCAATGAGATGGCTTATACCGTACCTGGCTACACCACAGCGATTGAGAATTGCACTCCGCTCACACACCATTAGGCCTATACCATGGCCTTGTTCCGACTCAAAGCCACATACTGTATGTTTGTGGAGGACGATTCAGAAATGGGCTAAAAAAAACAGGTTGGCTTAATTTCAATCGGCTTTTATTTTTTTTATCCCACGATTTTGTAACCCATTTTTTCACCCAGTGCCAATTCCTAATGTGATCCTGGGCTCTACACACCCTCCACCAACCTGGGGAGGCAGCAGACTGGGCTCATGCTTCCTTCAAGGCATGAGGAGTCGTGCCGCCTTCTTTTCACCTGACAGGGGGGAGTTTCCCTGGTTGGACGTAGCGCGTGGAAGGAACACGTTATTCCAACCAGTTCCTGTCCCCTCCATCAGGCGCCCCGGCTGGCCAGGGGGAGGCAGTTTAGAGTCCAGGATTACAGCATGTTTTTGTGAGGGTATCTACCCTAGGGGACACGGGGAGAACATGCAAACTCCACACAGAAAGGCCCTTCCACCAACCCCGCCTCGGGTATGGGCACTGATGACGCGGAGGAGCAGACACGCCGCCAGCACCCACAGCAGCGCCCCTAGCAGGAATCAAACCCAGGACCTTCTAGCTGTGAGGCGACAGCACTAACCACTGTGCCACCGTGCCCCTCAATTGGCTTTTATTGCTGTGATAGTGGATACGTCATCACCACGTAGCACATTTTCATACTGTACACAACGGAGATAATCAAAACTCGTTTGTGTATCAAAAGAGTTTTGATACAAAAAAGTGAAAATGTTCCCTTTTTTGGCATGCATTGTCGAGTTTCCGCGCGGCGTGGCTCAATCCGGGAAAAAATGGCAAAAAACCTCCAGCCGCGTGGAAACACGCCGCATCCTGCATCCAGTGTGTGAACCCCTTGGAAGAAGTGTGAAAAACACTGGCATTTTCAATTCACTGGACCTTTAATGCCAGTGTGCCAGCCTGAGGTTTTGCCTACTGGTTTACAATAATTGCCACTGTGTTAAAAAAAAAAAAAATGGGTGACAGAAACGGTGTGGGGGTGAAAATAAGTCCATTCAGCGCTCATCAGTGAGTCGTGAGCAGAGTGGGAGGCAGAGGCACAAAAAAACAGAATAAAGAACGGCTGGCGGTAGAGCCGTGAGTTCTGGGACGAGTCCTGTATAATAATGTCACATACAGTAAATACCGCCACTGTGTTTTTAATGCTGCGTCATATATCATACCATTCCTTCTTTTTTTATTACTCCACCTGCTGAGTTTCCTCAACGCTCCACCAAACAACCAACGGTTCTATCACTGAGGCGGAGGGGGGCAGTGGATCAGGGGACAGAGGGTCACAGTTCAAGGCCGGCTAGTGTTGGACCCAAGTGCAGACAAACGGTAGCCACATGGCTCAGCCCTAAATCAGCACCTTAAAAATTCATTTTTCCCCTGTGATTCAAGGACTGGCTTCCCTGCCTTTGGGGCCATTTGTGCCGGTTGGAAATCCAATCCCAGCTCCTGATTGGCCAACAGCCCTGTCAATCACTTCGACCACAACGTCGGCTGCTTTCCCAATATTCTGATGGGTTCATATGAACCAATAACTTTTAATGCTGCAATGTTCTAAACTTGTTAATATAAACATGGGGGCGACCGTTCCACGGGTCGGACTGGGCGATACTAATTTGAAGTATCTTTGTTTACCATACACAACATTAAATTATTTTTTGTTACTGCAGCAAATCTAGCAGGCCTACTTATACTGACTGAATTATATGTCAATAGTAAACCATCTTTACAAACAATAAACATGGGATGTCCATTATACAGTTCAGTCCAACTGTTCTCCCCGACTATCAGCATTATCCATATGGCTTCTATGTGGATCCCAGTGCATAACATGTGATAGGTTATTTATTTTTTATTTATATTTATTTTTTTTACAAAAACAGCATGTGGCCAATTGCATTTCACTTCAGGATTGGGGCGAAACATGTACGTTTACTTATACAGCTTTCCTAGTAAAAGTACAAATCCTGGCCTTGAAAATTCATTCAAGTATCAAAGAAATATAATACTCAAGTAAAGTACAAATCCTCAGAATCTGTACTTAAAGAAGAATTCCACCCATTTTCAAAAATTTCCTGAGAGAATACAAACGTGCATTTGTACCCTCTCAGGAAAAAGGGGTCTGAAAGAAAAATCATTAACATGGTGAAATACATCTTGATGATGTCATCAGATGTATTTCACCATGTTAATGATTTTTTCAGACCTCCATTTTTAGGAAATACAGAATTGGGGGAACCTATTTTATCATGTCCACACAACATCTCTAATGTATATTAATGACATATTAAAATGTTGAAAATGGGTGGAGTTCCCCTTTAAGTGCATTAAGTGACTTGACTTGAGTAATGTCCAAATCTGAGCACATCCTCTACCATCCATGCCCGTGTGTTGGTTCTCACAGAAGCTTTTTGGCTGGGGGTCACCTGGATTTAGTTAATGGTATAGCCCAATTAAGCCGTAAAGACAAATTTTGTTTAATCCACGGATTAATCAACTTTAATCACGGTCACTGCTAATCGAATTAGCATTGAATCAATCGTTCAATTAATTAAGACATATAGCTGGCACCCCTGACTAAAAGGGAGTGGGGCAGGCTTGCGGATAGGGCACCTAAGGAGGGAACCTCGTCAGGTTAACCTAGCCCCCCTCTATTGCTCTCCCATATTATAGGAGAGCAATAGATTATAAAAAAAATGAATCGTTTTAAACCTGCACTATATTCTGGGGGATCAATAGACGAAAACAAATAGACAAGGCGCTGTCCAAGGTGCTGAACCACTCAGCACAGTTGAGGGGGTTAATGTATCTCTCAAGATGAGATTCTGAAATGAACAAGTTGAACAACAGAGGGTGCTGTTTTTTTCCCTATTATTTTGCCCATAGGTTCCCAGATTGCGTGGAAAGCGTCACAGTCCAGCAGTGAACTGTCCGTGGTGCTGATTTACGCGACCGACGAGCACCCTCTGTTGATTCATCTTGAGAGATACCCCCTCAACTGTGCTGAGTGGTTCAGCACCTTGGACAGCGCCTTGTCTATTTGTTTTCGTCTATTGATCCCCCAGAATAATAGTGCAGGTTTAAAACGATTCATTTTTTTTTAATCTATTGCTCTCCCATAATATTCTTGAGTACTTTACTCAAGTAAAGTACTCAAGTACTTTACTTGAGTGTTACATTTCTTTGATACTTGAATGAATTTTCAAGGCCAGGATTTGTACTTTTACTAGGAAAGCTGTATAAGTAAAAGTACATGTTTCGCCCCAATCCTGAAGTGAAATGCAATTGGCCACATGCTGTTTTTGTAAAATAAATAAATAAATAAATAAA